>CM020000.1:12608388-13208388 GCA_009771035.1 Lupinus albus
TGGATATTCTGGTTACAATCAAATTACTGTAGATCCCCAAGATCAGGAGAAAACAGCTTTCACATGTCCTTTTGGTGTCTTTGCATACAGAAAGATGCCATTTGGACTATGCAATGCACTAGCAACATTCCAACGGTGCATGTTAGCTATTTTTTCTGATCTTGTAGAAAGATGTATTGAGGTTTTCATGGATGACTTCTCGGTTTTTGGGTCGTCATTCAGCAGCTGTTTGGAGAATTTAGATATAGTGTTGCAGCGATGTGTCACAACAAATCTGGTTTTAAATTGGGAAAAGTGACACTTCATGGTGACTGAAGGAGTAGTTTTGGGTCACAAGGTCTCCTCCCGAGGTATTGAAGTTGACAAGGCTAAGATTGAGGTAATCAAGGAACTCCCACCACCGCTCAATGTCAAGGGAATTTGAAGCTTCCTCGGGCATGCAGGTTTCTATAGGAGATTTATAAAAGACTTTTCCAAAATTGCAAAGCCACTCAGTAATCTTCTCAACAAAGATACTGTATTTAAATTTACTACTGAGTGTGCAACTTCCTTTGAAACTTTAAAGCAAAAATTAATTTCTGCTCCTGTTATAGTAGCACCCGACTGGCATCTTGATTTTGAACTTATGTGTGATGCAAGTGATTATGCCGTCGGAGCGGTACTAGGACAAAGAAAGGATAAAGTTTTCCATGCTATGCTAGTAAGGTATTGAATGAGGCACAAATCAATTATGACATAACAGAAAAAGAATTACTAGCTATAGTGTATGCATTGGAAAAATTTAGATCTTACTTAATCGGTCAAGAGTCATTATTTTTACTGATCATGCTGCCATTAAATATCTGCTAACCAAATCGGATTCCAAACCGAGATTGTTGCGATGGATATTGTTATTGCAGGAATTTGACTTGGTGATTAAGGACAAGAAAATAAGTGAAAACTGTGTAGCAGATCATCTGTCAAGGTTGGTGAACAAAGGATTAACTAACAGGGAACAAGAGGTAGTGGAAGAGTTCCCAGATGAGAAGTTGTTGGTATTACAAGAGAGGCCATGGTTTGCTGATATGGCCAACTTCAAAGCAGCAGGGGTGCTCAATTCTGATTTCACGTGGCACCAGAAGAAAAAGTTCTTAAGAGATTCCCGCCAATACATTTGGGATGACTGGTAGCAGTGGACTATGTATCCAAGTGGGTGGAGGCAATAGCTGTGTCCAAGGATGATGGCAACACTGTGGTAAAGTTTTTGAAGAGAAACATATTTACCAGATTTGGGACACCACAGGTTCTCATTAGTGATGGAGGATCACACTTCTGCAATGCAAAACTTCAGAAAGTCCTTCAGCACTATGGAGTTCGACACAAAGTAGCATCTCCATATCATCCTCAGACCAATGGGCAAGCAGAAGTATCAAATAGAGAGATCAAGAGAATTTTGGAGAAGACAGTCTCCACATCAAGGAAAGACTGGTCTCTGAAGCTGGATGATGCACTTTGGGCATATAGGACAGCATACAAAGCTCCTACTGGATTATCCCCTTATCAGCTGGTTTACGGAAAGGCATGTCATCTTCCAGTGGAGTTGGAGCATAAAGCATTTTGGGCATTGAAATTTTTGAACATGGACCCAAAAGCTGCTGGTGCAAAAAGACAATTACAAATGCACCACTTGGAGGAAATGAGGCTGAATGCTTATGAATCTTCAAAGCTGTACAAGGAAAAAGTCAAGATTTATCATGATAAAAAGATTCGGCAGAAAGACTTCCAACCGGGTCAACTGGTATTACTATTCAACTCCCGGATGAAACTATTTCTGGGCAAGCTAAAATCAAAGTGGTCGGGACCATTCTTGGTAAAACAAATCAGATCGCATGGAGCAATTGAGCTTGAGGATCCCGCCTCACAAAGGAGTTGGACAGTAAATGGGCAAAGGTTAAAGCCCTATCTGGGTGGTGAAGTCGAAAGGCTTACCACAAGCATCAATCTCACAGATCCTCGGAAAAAATGAAAATCAGGCGTCGAGCTAATGACGTTAAACAAGCGTAACTGGAAGGCAATCCAGCTTTTACTGTTCATGTACATATTTTTATTTTATTTTCTTGTATGTTTCAAAAAAAAAAAAAAAAAAAGTCTGACAGATCTCGCCCAGGCGAGACGACCTCGCCCAAGCGAGTATACCTCGCCCAGGCGAGGTAGAGCCTCATGCAAGACCACCATACTGGCTGATTCTTGCCCAGGCGAGAATCCCTCGCCCAAGCGAGAGTATCAAGTAAAAAAATTTCTGGGTTTTTCGCCCAGGCGAGAAGTACCTGGGCATACTGGAAGAACCTCGCCCATGCGAGATATTTTCGCTTAAGCGAGAATTCTCGCCCAAGCGAGAAATTCTCGCCCAGGCGAGAGAGCACGATTTCAGTTTTAAAAAAAGGGGATGGGGTGAGACTCATCATCTCCCATTCCCCCCAAAAAGCTCTCAAAAACCCAAGAAGCTCCCCAAGGGTTCCAATCCAGTTTCAAAGCAAATCTTCAAGCATTTCAAGCATTTTGCACTCACTCATCATCACACACACTCACCTTACCAACATGTAAGTGATTTGAACTCTTCTCATCTCATTATGCTCAGTGTTGGCTCTAATGTGAATATCTTTCACTTGTGTATATTTTATACACATTAGAGATCCAATAATGTGTTATTTTGCTTCATGTGCATATTATTGTCACTGTTTTCGATTAAGAACACTATGGATATTATATTGAAAACCTAGGGTTTCTAAATGTGGGTGTCATACTTCACCCTAGTGTTCTTGTTAAATGTGTAACATAAAGTGCAATGATGTGTTAGGTTACTCTTCATGTAAAAATGTGTGGATTGAACAAATGTGCTGCTGTGCTGTGCTGTTGTTTATTACTAATAGACTGTAATTGTAATTGTGCAGGAGAACTAAATCTACAGCTAATAGAGACCACCCTCCTCCTAAAAAGCATAAAACTGGAACCAGTAGTCAAGCCACACCATCCCACAACCGTAATAAATTCACCTCAATGGAAAGAGAGGAGCGTTACAACACTCTTCTCCAATGGACTTTTATCCCTGAGCGAAGGGTGGATTTGAGACGGAATGAATATCCATAATTCTTGACTAGACTGGACGAGCTGAAGTGGGGAACTATCGCATCACCACATGACAAATTTGATCCTGATGTGGTGCGAGAATTTTATGCCAATGCTTATCCACCAGAGGAGGGTGGAGGTCTGTTTGAGCACAAATCCTGGGTCCGAGGGAAGGTCATCCGATATGACTGGGAATATCTTAACATGATGCTGAATAACCTCTATCAGGTGAGTGAAGACTCTATGGATGGTTACCATCACCTGGTAGCACAAAACAGCACCATGGTTCATGGATTCAGAATAGCTGAGACTGTGGCATCACTATGTCTCCCTGGAAGATCTGTGTTTGGGAATGTGGATGGGCAACCCAAAAGGATTTATCGGAAAGATATGACCACATTGGCCCAGATATGGATGATTTTTTGCCTTCATAACATCATACCCAACAGTCATGTCTCATCGCTGCCATTGTTTGACTGTCACTTACTCTGCTGCATTATTGAAGGAATTGGGATTGATGTTGCCCGCCTAATGGCAACTGAAATCTACAAGACTGCTGTGAAAGGGGGCAAGAAAGGAACAATGGGATTCCCTTCCTTAATCACATCTCTGTGTGCAAGGCAAGGAGTCACGGTTAACCGAACCGAACCAATCAAGAAGCCAATCACAAAGCAGTACATAAAATAGAATTGCAAGGCGGAAACAGCTGAGTTTCAGGATCAGACATCACAATAGCAGCAGCAACAACCATAAGAACAACATCAGCTGACAATGGAGGAGAAAATAATGCTACATTTGGAGCATCTGGAGCTCCAAAATGATATCCTCAGACAGGGTCAGCTGAACCAGCAGCAAAGCTTCTACACAGCTTACCAGCGCCAGTATCCTGAAGAGCAAGTGTTTCTGAGCCCCGAGGAATTCACTGGACGTTTTCCATGGCCTGGGGTCAGGCCTACTTATCCGGGGGAGACTGCCGGCGCTGGTGAACCATCCGGTTCTGGTGCTGATGAAAATGAAAATATGAGCTGAAGATATGCATGATGTGAAGATGTGTTATGAGCTGTGTTATGAGCTGTCAGACAAACAAAAAGAAAAAAACTGGTTTTATCGTTTTTATTAATTTTTTGCTTTTCACTTTTAATTCCGCACTATGAACTATGAAAATGCTGCAATTGTGTGCTAAACTCTGTTATGTGTTTAATTTAAAAGTATGTGTTTAATTCAATGCATGTGCTGAAAACTGAATTATGTCTTGAACCTTAAAAAGAAAAGAACAAGTGTGTATAGTGCTGTGAATGAAAGAGAATAGAGTTCTAAGTTTAATTGAAATTATGATGTGGATGCATGAAGTAGACGCGGATTGAATAGGTTGAATAATGAGCAGTCTAATCAAAGGAAAGAGCCTTAAACCGAGTGAGAGAGGGTACCTAAACACAATTGAGTGATTTTGCTGGATAATATCAATTAACTTTGCCTGATTTTTGTGTTGCAAATTATACATGGAAAATGATAGAAATGACTAAGGCCTAGTTAGAATAGGTGAGCTACAGCCAAAAAGCCAACCCATATATATCATGATCCAGTTCTTTGTAGCCTTTTGAGCCAAATTGTTAATTTTTGAACATAATACACCCGAACTAAATTGAGATATATCAATCCCATCCTTATGGAGGAAGAACACTGGTGTATATTGTTTGAAATTGTGATATTGGACAAGGAGTTGATTGTGGTATCTAAAGTTGGTTACAAAAAGAATTTAGGCTCTCGTTCTCTAAGTGTAATTGAAAAGCATATAAATGAAGAAAAAAAATCAAATATACTGAAAATATGCAGTTTGTCAAAAGACCCAAAACAAAAGGGTCAAGTGAAAGAGAATGAGAGCCAAATATATGAGAAAATGAGATGTGGTTTAAGTTATGAAGTGAATTAGTGAAGGAAGTAAGAATATGCACTAGTGTTTTAACTCCCTTTGTTTATCCAGAAAAACCATATTTCATTGTAGCCAGGCCTCATTACAACCAAAAGTTAAGTCCTTCAGATCTGTTATTAACCATGTTTAGTTGGCATAATTGAAATGAAAGACAAAGTCAAATTGTTTATGTCCAGTAAAAAAAAATTTGAGTGAAATACTTACCCTGGGAGCTTATGAGAGAATTCCTTTGATTGAACTGAGTAATTATTCTTGTTATTCTTTTTGAAATTGAAGTGCACACATATTATGTTTTAATTGGATCTTAGTTCACTTTGATTGATTAGTAAGCATCTCTGTACAACATTTGTAAATGAGTATAGGTGATTGACATGATTAGTTGAAAAGTGCATGAAATGAATTGAACTCGATACTTTGATAAATTGATTTCCAATACTTTGCTAGAGGACAAGCAAGATTCTAGGTTTAGGGGAGTTTGTTAAGTGCCATATAACAATAAAAATTAACATGAATTGGGGCACTTAATTGTGAATTTTGATGAAAACATTACATAAACTCTCATGAATTTAGAATAATTGCCTTGATTTGAAAAACTCATACAAATGTTATCAATTGCAGGGTATTGGATTGAAAGAGATGAAAAAGGAAAGAAATCGAGAACAGTAGCTCAAAAGCACACATATTGAAGAATTCTCGCCCAGGCGAGAATATCTCGCCCAGGCGAGAATATCTCGCCCAAGCGAGAGACCAGAGACCACAAGCATTAGCTACTGGACAATTCTCGCTCGGGCGAGAATATCTCGCCCAAGCGAGGTGTCTCTCGCCCAAGCGAGAGACCAAAAGTCTGAAGTTTATTTAGGCGGTTTCCAACAGTTGTGGGGGGAACTTTTTGCCATTTACACTGAAACCAAAGCTTGGGAAGAGAGAAAAAGGACGAAAGTAAACCAGAAGAGTCGTGGGAACGATTCTAGGCTTTAGATTCACATCATTTTATGCATTTCGTGTTGTAATGTATAGAATGAGCGGCTAAAATTCTCGGTGTGGGATTGAATGTAATTTTCTAAACCTTTGTATTTTGAGATTCAATTCAGTAAAGTTTAGTTATTTGATTTTGGAAATCTTATCTGATGTTTAATGCTTGATTTTATGTAATTGTTGAAATCTTGATTTATTACCCCATGTTCAACTGGAAAGTGAAATATGTGGTTGAATCCGGACAAGTTTTCTTGATGTGTTATTGATCTAGGGATAGACAATGACACATGAATTGTTTATACATCGGTTTAATACTAGTTAATTCGTCAAATTACCAAGGAATTGGAGTTTGAAGCATTACCTAAGGAATTTGTAATCAAGGAATTGATACAAATGATAATCGATGTGCATCAAGATCAATGACTTTTCTAGAATTGAATCCAATAGTTTACAAAGAGGAGGAAGATGAAAGTCAATCCCAACCATTTCATTTACTAATTTATAAAAACCAATTTTAGAAAATACAAAAATATTGATGACTCTTATCCTAATCATCATTTGTAATCCTTTACTCAATTGCTATCTTTGGAAATTAATATAAATCTAAATTGCTCCTTGAGAACGATATCCCGGTATTTACCGGTTTTATTACTTGAGCGATACGGTATACTTCCCGTAGAAAAATCCTAACAATGGGTGGGAACGGGTATTCACATATATATTTTAATTAAATATTTTAAACTTAATTATTATTATTTTAACATTATATTTGTCTATTTTATTATTATTCCATAATAAAATTTAGTGATAAGACAATAATTATAAAAATACCATACACATATAATATTATTAAAGTAATAATTATTTTTATATATTATTTATTCTAGAATATATAAAAATATAATTAAAATTAAAAACTCGTTGGGTACCCACGGATACCCACTACATGCACGAGTACCCGCAAATAGTGTGAGTATGTGTACGAGTATTTGCAAATAGTGTGAGTATATGCATGAATATGCATTACTCATGTCCACCCGACCTTGTTGCCATCCCTAATCTTGAACCGTTTCCTCAATTTTGGTATATAAAAAAGCATCCATTCAAAGGCATGATCAAATCTTGAATAGTTTCTTCAATTAGCTCATGCGGCTTTCATCCCCTACGTATAGATAAAGATAAAGATTATCTTAAAGATTAAAGTCACATGACCTTTATTATTATTAGACATGATTTTTGTATGGACAAAAAAAAGATGAGTGATTTATGTAATTTTATTAATGTTTTGTTTGGTTTAATAGAGAAAATAAGATGAGAGAAGATAAAAGGAAAGAGTATGGTAGAGAGATAAATAAGAAAATTGATTCATTGTAAGAGTTGTTTTGTTTGGTAGGAAAGAAACCTGAAAAAATTAGAAAAGAGAGAACTATGTTTTTATTAAATAGACAATTTTACCCTTTATAAATAACATTCGTGTCTGCCGACCCGCATTCTTATTTTATTATATTAAGTATTCAATTTTTATATATTTTATTTTATACAATTAAAATATTTTGTATTAAGAGTACTTTATGTTAAAAAATGTATTTATTATAATTCAATTTAAGGTGAGATAGGTGGTTAATGTGCTAATGGTAGTTACTTAGGATTATATGGTTTTTTTGTAAAAATTAAAAATGTAAGGGCAAAACAAGAAAATAGAAACTACACCATAGTGGTAGTTATTTCATGTTTTGACTTTATATATAGTATATAGATAACGAGTATATGATAAAGATAACAATATTATATTAAATGCAAAAAAAATCAAATCGAACATTTCTCCTCACTTTAGAGAAAAAATAAAAAGTTAATGGATCCTACCACTTTTATTTTCTTTCTCTATGCACTCTCTTGTTCCAAATGAGAGAAAAAGTTTTTTCTCCTTGGATTCTCTCTTTGCATTCTCTTTTTCCTCTCATTTTATTATATCAAAGGCATCATAAAGGGGTATGAATGTAATTTACTCTAAAATATATATTATATTTAATTGATTTGCACTTTAATTAACAATTCACTAGTTCAACCAGTAAATTAATAACTTAATAGCATGATCTAGCTCTATCGCTCGGATTATGATTTGACCTAAATATGGTTGGGTTTCATCGGGCCTACATCAAGTCTGCGTTAAAAAATTAGACTCAGTTAATATTTAGAATATGGTAAGGAACAAGCATGACCCGACCCAACCTCGTCTCATGGTCACTCATTAATCATATTTGTACGTCCGTATTCAATTCGGGTAGAAAGTCCAATTTCTTATAACAAGTTATCTATTAATATAATTTCATATTTTAAATTGTTTTTACAAGTTATTGTTGAACCAGACTACGACCAGGAAGTCTCCAACCACCGGGGAGTTCCATTGTTACTGGGGTATGAGAAGAGTGTAGTACCACAAGTGATGCACCACGTCTTGAACCAAAACCTTAAGACATTAGTTTCATGAACTTTTTTTACTTATAAACTCTTTTACTTTTTCCCGCATATCCAATGTGAGACTTCACACTTGAATAAACTCAACAATCTCCCCCTCAAGTGTGGGTACCACACACTTTTCGTTATGCTCCCCCTTAAAGTCCACAATGTCTCAGCCGAACCATCAACTCTGATACCACTTGTTGGACCAAACTGCGATCGGGGAGCCTCCAACCACCGAGGAGTTCCATTTTTACCGGGGTATAAGAAGAGTGTAGAGCCACGAGTAATGCACCACGTCTTGAACCAAAACCTTAATGCATTAGTTTCATGAGCTTTTTCTATTTATAAACTCTTTTACTCTTCCCGCATATCCAATGTGAAACTTCACACTTGAACAAACCCAACAGTTATATATGACATTTTTGTACATAGATTTATTGACATAACTATTAGGATACCCCTGCATTCGCACGGATGGTAATGTATTTTACATGAATTTATTTAAAAAATGAAAGTATCACAATGTTAATGAAAATGTTATTGAGGGTTACCTCATGAAAGAATAAATTGTTATAAACAAAAATTGTAGAAGTTTTCGTCTTTGTAACAATGTTGTAGATTTGGATAGGTTCTAAACACTATATATTAATTGGTTATCAAAATCAAGAATCACCAATTATTATGGAATATCAACTTTTGAACAACAATTAGTAGGCTTGAATAATTTTCCAACAACAATATCCATCTATAAAAATAATACAAATCAAACGTAAGAGGTCGCCATACCTATATTTCATCTCGTATTAAAAAACTAAATATAATGCAACTGAAATGTAAAATATAAACAAAAAAGTGTAAGTATAACATTGTAAAATTAGTTTAGATAAATTGTTTATGGTCAATATTTGTTTTTTAAGCAATAAATAAATATTTGGTTGTCAATTTTTTTATAGCATATGTTTAGCCATCTATCCATAACTTAACAAAAATGTGTAAAATAATTTAAAAACTCTACCTTAGTTGACAGAAAAATGAGGAGAAATTTGAGTGCATATTTATTTTAGAGAGTAATTAAAGTCCATATTCGATGACATGAATATTTATAATCGTTAGAGAGTAATTATTATAGCAATATAGTATGAGCAAAGTTAATGTATACCAATATGCCTATGTGCAAATGTTTGTAGGACATATTATCAATTGACATTAAATTTACAATATCTACTATTTTTGGTGCAAAACGGTCAACATTAATCTATGACAGATTATAACATCTAAAACCTTTGATTATTTGCACTGATAACATCCACGAATAGGTTAACTATAGTAAGTAGCATGATAATAAGCCAAAATGATAAAAGAAACGTGAACATCAAGTCAAAGATATGAATGAACATTCTAAAATAATAGAAAGTAAAACACAACATTGAAATAAATACTAATGTCCATTATGTGTCACTTTTGTATATGTATTCTAATTAGTTGCACCACAATGTCAAGGTCTTTGTTGTAGAAGTGTCTATTAAGTTAAGCACCACATTGAAGCAAAGACATTACTTAATAAAGAGTTGACTCTATGAAGGAGACATTACTTTATATGTTAATCTCTATTGATTCTAAAACTAAATTTAAGATATATTATGTTAGAAGATGTGATATAAAAAATTTAAATGCAATTCAAGTATAGTATAAATATTTGTTAACTATTAATATTTTGTATGCAATTCAAGTTCGACCATTTATATGTTAATCACTATTAATATTTTTCACATTTTTTAAGGAAATTATTTTTTATTAACTAAATATCGACATTCAAGTATAGTAGTAGTAGTAACCGAGTCAATATGCATACTATTGCCATGACCACTATTATATGTAGTAGTGGTCATAGATAGAGTCATTCTCTTACCCTAAAATGCAAAAAAAATATACAAAAGGTAAGAAAAAAAGGAACTCATTGCTGGAAAAAAATACCAACATTACAAAATCTATATAGTAGTTAATACACGGTTAAAGAATAGATGATTTATGAAGTACAATGAAACCATGGAAATAAAAATCAATGACTATATAGACACTAAGAGAGACTAACCAATAACATGGAAACCCCAAAGATGTATTAAAAATTCAAGTTTGCTTCTGTAAAAATTCAAACCATCTTATATAAAGATTTCAACTTTCTTCTATAACATAAAAAATTATAACTTTCTTCTATAACATAAAAAATATCAACTTTCTTCCATAAAGATTAAAATTTTCTTCTATAAAGATTAAAACTTTCTTCTATAACATAAAAAAAGTCCAACTTTCTTCTATAAAAATTTAAACTTTAGATAATGATTATCCATTCGCTCAATCCGTTTTTTAGTATGGACAATGGAAAGGAAGAGAGAGGGAGAAAATGTATTATGAAGCTATAAGAGCTATAAGAGACATTGGAAGTGTGATGAAGATGGAAAAAAATATATATGATGAATATGTAGAATAAAATACACAAAATAAGAACACACAACTTACAAAAATAAGGATACTTAGAGAATAACATTTGGAATGATGAATAATTTAATATCAAGACATTGAAATTGGAAGGAAGAAATATTATACCTTTAAATGAATAACCCGTGAACGAAGAACCCAACCATTTGTTGAGAAAAAAATCATATCTGTCAAAAAACATAAAAGAAAAAAATGGTGAGTCTCATATTTTGAAAATTTTGAGAGAGATTTAATGGAAAACAATGCAGTGAAAAAAATGAGATGATCAATATTTAATATGCAAGGTTAAAAGGAGATGAAAGAGAGATTGAAGAGAGAGAAAAGTGAAAAGTGAATGAAGTTTGAAATGAGTGTGGTTAGTAAAAAGAGGAGATGAATGAAGTTGTCATTTTCAAATGACACATTTATCCCTTTAAACCTTAACAACTACTTACATACACAAACTCAATAATGTAATATCATCATGTATAATAAATGAAGAAAAAACTCCTTACTATTTTATTGCAAGAAAAATTATGTAGTTACTAAAATAACCTCCACTAAATTAAAGTATGTAGTTACCCGGTATGTCTAGTTAAGTAAATTGCTTTTAAGGAAATGATTGCTTTATTTTTTAAATTAAAATAATTTTAGATTGACAAATTTACCCTTAAAAAGTGTTAGGTGTCAATCATAGAAGATATCCATTTTCGTAATAACATCAGTCAAGGACTTTATGTAATGACATATTTGACCTTAAAAAATTCAAGTGTCAAAAATTTGGTAGTCTATTTTGGTAAAATCCACAACCCTTTGTATTCTTATAGAGATAGTAGATGTGTATATCATTTCATATATCATTAATTCTCTATTTTCCCCATCAGGTGTATAGTATATGTAAATGATTAACAATATATATCATTTTATATGTCAAATAACATATCAATAATACTAAGTAATATTGAGAAAACTTTATATAAAATGATTATGCATTATATTTAATCTTGTATAGGCCGAGTTCAATTTCAAAAGCTAGTTTGATGGACAATTAGGGTTGGGTTTGACTTCGAATCTAGGATTGAGTTTGAGTTCAAAAAATAATTCGGTCAACATTTAAGATTAGAAGTAAACTTTACTCGATTCATGATCACCCAAGAGAAAAGTTTGAGAGAAAGTGTGTGTGCCAAGAAAATTAAATAGAGATAAATTAATATTGAGAGAAAGGGGAGAGAAAGATAGCGGGTAGAAAGAATAGAAAGAGAAATAAGTGAGATAATGAAAGGGTATTGTAAAGTGTTATTTGGTAAAATACAAAGTAAATGTATAGCAAAAAGTGGAATGATTTTTAGGAGGTAAAGATGTTCATGTAATATTGAAACTTCTATAAAATGGAGCTCATAATCTTTTAAAGTAAGTTTCTATTTTTGCCTATCAATAAGGTCGTGACTAACCTACTAACTGCAGGTTAGTTCGTTTCAATGCGAACTGTTATTTCAGCCGTATGATTTTTTTTAATTCATCTAAGCCGTTGGATATGTGATTGGGTACCAGGATTATGTTTGGCTGAAGTCGGTTTAGGCCTGAGTAACATCTGTTGAGAAGTCGGTTTGGCCCAGTGTCACTTCTGTTGAGAAGTCGGTTTGGGCCTGAGTAACTTCTCAACATAAGTCGGTTTGGCCTAGTGTCACTTATGTTGAGAAGTCGGTTTGGGTCTGAGTAACTTCTCAACAGAAGTCGGTTTGGCCCAGTGTCTCTTCTCTATTGAAGTCGGTTTGGGACATGGATACATCTATGCAGCCCAGTTTTGCCCAATTTTTTTCCGTGTATTATCCCAACCAAAAAAATGGGTTTTCCCGTACCGACTTCTACACAGAAGTCGGTTTTTCCAATACAACATCCAAACTAAACCTACACCCCCCAAAACCGACTTCCAACAAGTTGTTAACAAGTTACAGGTTACCACATTTTCTCATCCAACAGTTAAAAAAAAGTTGCACCGAAACGAACCAAATCTCAGTTCGCATGTTAGATTTTACCTATCAATAATGTTCTAAGACAAGAGCCGAAAATCAAATAATTGCTCTTCCTATATCTCTCAAATAATTGCTATCACAAAGTTCATCTACTTTGTGCCAAAATCAACTTTACAAATAACATAATTGTATAATATCGTGCATGGTTATGTGGATCATATATGAGTACATATTTTAATATGGGGAGGGCCTCACTTACTCTAAGAGCAAGTGGAAAAAACCTACTGCACATCTTAGTCATCCAATTTTGGAAAATCCAATGATTTATATGTATTCACCAATTCAAACCATTAGATTTCCCAAAAATGAATGATCATGATGTGAAGTAGGTTTTCTTTACTTACTTTTGGAGTAAGTGAATTCCTCCCCTTTTAATATTGTACAATTTTTTCTTGTTATTCATGGTAATGAATTTGAATTATTCACTTAATGCAACTTGCTTGCAATGACCATAACTTTGATTAAAAGATCCAAAATCTAAGCCATAAAATACTGAGTCTTGTACCTTGTTGCCTCCTCATTCAAAATGCCACGCTTTTTCATCCCTGCATTTTCTCCACCAATGCCATATATATATATATATATATATGTATGTAAGAAGTATTAACTTTCAATTAAGAAGCTTCTAACCAATTTTAGCAATAGACACCATTGTTCTTTTGCACAAAAAAGTGATTGTTAGATTAAGAACAACTCAATGAAGATGCTACAAAATTTGGCATTACTACTTGTCTTATGCCTCTATTGTTTCCCTATAGTGATACAAGGATCATATCAACATGGAAGAAAGGTAGACATAGTTTAAAAGTTTGATAAGGGCTTATTTTGAATAAATGAGATTTCGTGGAGTAACGAACCCTCCGATACTAGAATGTAAAGGGAATAAGAAACTTATGAGTTTTAAATTATTTAATTCAAAAATAATTAGAAATTTGGACCTTAAAAAATTAGTGTCATGTATCAGTATCTCTATCTAGTATTGTACTCTCCAATACTGGGTAGAATTTGCCCTCTATTTTGAATATTTTGCCACCTCTCTCATTGCAGAAGTTTCATGTTACAACAAGACTAACTAATTCAACTTTCTATTCTTCCCTTACTTTTCCCTTTGGAAGTTTATTTATATATAAAGTGTTTGAACATTGAATTTTTGACATTGTACACACTTATATCTATTTTGTTACCTACTTTTTCATCTTCTTTTTCTCTATATGCATTTTATTAATTTCATCAACAACAAAAAACATTGGACTCTAAATTGGGGTGCAAGTTTAGTTATTCACATGCCATTATCCATATATATAAATATGTAATGGTGATTGATGATAAACTTTATTGATATGAAATTTATTATAAAAATACAGCCTTACATTGTTTACATGGGAGAAATGCCAATGGGTAGAACCTATGCCATAAAGGAGCACCACCTTAACTTGTTGGAAGCTGTGACTGGAAGGTAATAATTTCAGTTCTTAAAGTAGAAATGCATTTTATTATAATGGTAGACAAGGGATCATTGAGTAAGTTTTTTAACTTATTACACAGTCATCAACTTTAGGGAAATACAATGATTTGAATTAGTGAGCAGATCTAAATCATTGGAATAAGTTTAAAAAACTTATTATTGGAATAAGTTTAAAAAACTTATTATTTGAATACGAGGATTGATACATTACTATTACACAGCATTTCTGAATGATCAATTTCTCTTTCATTTTTTCTACAGCCAAAAGATAGCCAAAAAAATCAGAATACATAGCTATGGGAAGAGCTTCAATGGATTCGTTGCCCGTCTTTTGCCACATGAAGCAAAGAAATTACTAGGTACTACTACTATTGCACTTATCTCACTTTGCACATTGTTAGTGAATTTTGGTGCATGCATTGTTTCAAATTGTGGACCTTATCACATGCTACAATAATAATGTGGTTCCGGTGATGCCACAACCACATCACAACCTCACACTGCAATTACAATAATGCGGCCACATTGGGCCAAAATGCAATCGAATTTTGAACCTCATTAGTTTACATCGGATCACATCGAATTCGAAAACATTTTTTTAATCACAATAGTGTGGTTCTGGTGACTGTCACAACGGCATCACACTGCAATTTCAATAATGAGGCCACATTGGGCTGAAACGCAATCACATTTGGACCACATCAGGTTGACTCGGATCACATCGAATTCAAAACTATTTTTTTAATCACATTAGAATTCATACCATAACAGTCACAATAACCACAATTGCACTAACCACATCCACCACTAGACTGCAATTTAAGACATCAGATGTATGTATAGATTTTTTTACCAAATTGACTGAAAATGTATGAAGTTTTCTGTATTATGAAGAACTATTACAGATGCTATCTCAAGGCTCTTTTTAAAATGAATAACTTAGGACAAAAGTTATCTTTGATACTCATATATTCATCACTCATTGGTATTTAATTTTATGCAGGGAAGGAGAATGTGATATCTGTGTTTCCAAATACACATAATAAATTACACACAACAAGATCATGGGATTATCTGGGAATGCCCTTAAATGTGAACAGACGCCCCAATATAGAGAGCAATATCATTGTTGGTGTCTTAGACACAGGTACAAAAAATATATATATGTAATCATAATAAGCAAAAAAAACTATAAGTGGATGATAAATTCTTCATATATTTGATGTTTACTTATTATTATTTTTCAAACTTTAAATAGGGATTTCACTTGATTGCCCAAGTTTTAATGATAAGGGTTATGGGCCTCCACCACCTAGATGGAAGGGCAAATGTGTTACTGGTGCAAATTTTACTGGCTGCAACAAGTATTCTTCTTTCCATGCACTTTTTTCTTCTCACTGTTACAAATAATTTAAATTTCCTGATTTTTTTTGTTCTACACTTTAGTGATTAATAAAAAGGGAAAAGAGTGGTCCACTTATTTGTACAATACAAATGGAGCAACATACTTGAATTTCAATATGTATCCCTATAACTACACTACCTTAAACATATGATACATTGCTTCTCACAGACACTCATACAAATCTACTACTTGTGTTGTCTAAAAAAGGTTTTTTCACAAGGTTTTAAATAGCTGTTATGGTTTAGGAAACTGCAAAAACCTTGACATTTAGGATAATTACGAGTAAATGTAACGGATACAATCAACCGAGTCGAAGCGGCCTGCATTTCCATAAAACATCTTCCCTTGGGCATTTATTCAACATGAAAGAGTTTTATTCTCTTCATATCTAGATCATGTCTGAATCATAGTCAATGTGGGACAACAGATTTCCCTCTTAATTTACATCTTAATATTGCTCCAGTTCCGATACAAATGAGAGATGGCAGAACATTCCACCCTTAGTTTATAGAAATGAGAGATGACAAATTTCTTGCATCAAATTTTATACAAAGTTAATTATATCTCTACCTATGATGCATGTACAGCAAGGTGATTGGAGCAAAATACTTCTACTTAGAACAACCTGTCATAGACAATGCCAGCCCCGTGGACGAAGACGGCCACGGTACTCACACATCCTCCACGGCAGCAGGCGTGCCAGTGGAGGGTGCTAGTGTCGATGGCATAGGCCGAGGCACTGCACGTGGCGGAGTCCCATCCGCCCGCATAGCCATGTACAAGGTCTGCTGGGAGTCAGGATGTAGTGACATGGACATGTTGGCTGCTTTTGATGAGGCCATAGCTGATGGTGTCAACTTGATATCAGTGTCTATAGGGGGGCCACCTAGGGACTTTTTCAGTGACCCTGTTGCCATTGGATCATTTCATGCTATGAGGAGAGGGATTCTTACTTCTTGTTCAGCTGGGAATGATGGTCCTGATCTTAAGAGTGTTGAAAATGTGGCTCCTTGGATTATGACTGTGGCAGCTTCTTCCATTGATAGAGAGTTCACAACAATGGTAGCCTTAGGTGATGGCATGAATGCTACTGTAAGTTGTATACTTGTATTCATTTCACATTCTTTCTTTCTGCTACTTCTCTTTGTAAGGTTATTTCAACTTCTACAACATAAAGAAACCTTGTTTAATATTCCAAGTTTTGAATTTAACAAGTTAGTTTGTATATGCCTACACTTGTTCAGTATGTTGTTGATGTTTGTTCTAAAATAAGACTTTCCTAGTTGATACAGATTTTCAAGGAAATATATAACTTTCATATCATACCAATATTAAATATGAGCATCTTTCTCACCTATTTAAGATTATCAGGATTTATGGGTATCAAATTATCATATGAAAAATGTATGTGTATCAGACATAATAAATAGGTTACTTTTTCTTTTCATATGCAAATAACTTATTCTGTTGGTTATTTGATTGCAGGGAATATCTATTAATACCTTTACCCCTGAGAACAAAATGTACCCATTGACTAGTGGAGCCCTTGCTGCTAATCATAGCAGAGATGAATATGGCAATGCAAGGTATTTTTATTGTTATTGATAATAAACCCTGACATAATTATAAGTAAAAAAAGTGTATTTCTCAAATATTAGCTAGTTATCAGTTTGAGACTTAAAACTACCATGCAGTTCTTGTGATACTGAGGCTATGAGCAAGGACATGGTGATCGGGAAGATTGTATACTGCATTGGACAGGGCAGCCAGGACTCGAACATCAAAGAATTAGGCGGAGCAGGGACCATTGTTGGCCTTGACGAGAGAGCCGATTTCGGCTCCATCACAATTATTCCAGGGTCCTATCTTGATGCCAATACTGTAGGCAAACAGATTGAGCACTACATCAATTCCACCAAGTAAGCTAATTAATTCAATATGAAGTATGTGTTTTTCTTGTCTTGTGGTTTCATGAAGGAGATATAAACACAAATTGTAACTTTATATTCTTAGTTATCTGATTCTCTTATTAATCCTGCTTACATCATACCTTTTCCTGGCATACCACATAACGCCCTAATTCATGGTACCTCACAATGCAAATAAAGTCTTATAGTTACATGATAAGAAGTTACAAACTGCTTATCGGTACCACAGACCCGATAATCGATGTTTGTGTTTATCTCTCTCGTCCCCGCAACCATATGACAAGTAAAAAGAAAGAGGGGACCTATTTGTTTATACCATATAGAATTGGTAATTACTGTTAGAACTTTTTGAATTCAGGGATCCTGTAGCTATAATATACAAGTCAGTAAGTACAAGAATACCTGCTCCACGTATTATTTCTTTCTCATCCAGAGGTCCTCAGTCCATCGCCAACAACATCCTAAAGGTGATCATCCATATATCTCTTCCCTTCCATCTTCCGAGTTCCACCGATGTGTGCATTCGGTTTGTTTCTTCTAAAGTCTAAACTAGTAGATTCTATTTGCAGCCTGATTTGGCTGCTCCTGGAGCAGACATACTAGCTGGTTATTCTAAACTGACAAGTCTAACCGGAAGTCCTGATGATAATCGTCACTATGTTTTTAATATCTTATCCGGAACATCTATGGCCTGTCCACATGCTACAGCTGCTGCCGCCTATGTTAAATCATTCCGCCCTGGCTGGAGTCCGGCTGCAATCAAATCTGCTCTGATGACCACAGGTAAGGACCCTTTCATAATAGAATTTCATCATCTATATTCAAATGGTGATAATGAGAATAATACTTTTCTTCCCTTTACTACAAATTAGAATTAGAACTATATGCTAAAAATGTTAGTTCAGTTATTCAGGACTGAAGTAATTTTCTTCAAAGGCCTAGCATTACTAACAATATGCCTGATGTGTTGTTATTCATGGTTTTACATTGTGGTTGCAACTATGGTTATATAATGATAGTGATTACTACTAAGTGGACAATTTGGAGAAAATATGATCAAAACTATGGTCCTTTTACTATTGCAAAAACTATTAAAATTGCAATATTGACCACAATTTTATAATCATGAAATCTGTAGCTACTATTTATCACAGAACTTGAGGACCAGAGGTGAATTTTTTTCTATATTTTGGTTAATTATATCTCTTATAAAAACTCAAATATTTCTTTAAATTTAAATATATAAGCAATTTGAACTCATATCAATTGTTCTGGTTCTCAAATCTCTATTTGATATTGTGGAAGTCTTGAACTTGCAATGTGGTAACATCCATCACTCCCTAAAATGTAAATAAATTAAAAAAGTTAGAATTATATGATTGAATTATGAAATTCTCAGTGAACAACAAGATCTTAAATTTATAATCTTTTTGGCCTCTATGATTCAGCTACTCCAATGAGTATCAAAGACAATTCAGCAGAGCTAGGATCTGGTTCAGGGCAAATAAACCCACTAAGAGCAATACATCCTGGCCTACTTTATGACATGAATATGAACTCATATATTGCATATCTATGCAAGGAAGGCTACAGCAACATCAACATTGATATACTAATTGGCAGCAAAGGTTTCAATTGCTCTACCATTGCCACTCCTCCACAAAGCACTGATGGAATCAACTACCCTTCAATGTATACCCGGATCTTATCCCCGAATTCGCCAATTTCCGCAATCTTTTATAGGAATGTGACCAATGTAGGACAGGCAAATTCAACTTATAAGGCTATAGTCACAGCACCTAAGGGTCTTTCCATTGAGGTTGTCCCAAACATATTGCAGTTTAGTAAGTTGCGCCAAGAGTTGTCATTCAAGGTTGTTGTTAATGGACCTCCAATGCCACAGGAGATAAATATATTATCAGCATCAATTGAATGGAATGACTCTAGACACAGTGTTAGAAGCCCTATTCTTGTTTATAAAGAACAAGTCTAAGTCTATTTTATGAAGTGGAGCATGCAAGGTTGAGGATTTAATTTATGGTTTTACGAGATTTTACCCTCCCGGAATTAGAATAGGGATGAAACAAAAGAAAAATTGAAATGTTGTGACACTTATATCTTTTTATAGAATAAAATAACATTTTTGTTTAGTGTTATTAGAGTTAATTACACGTCCGAATTTTAGTGAAATTATATAAATCATCGCTCTTTTTGTTAATTTTGTTTCATTACAAAATATATTAATGTTACATTTGTGTGGCTGCAATGCGGCGCCTACAAAAATTAATTGCACCGCCTGAATTTTTCCTTCTATGCTAAGGAATTCATTCTATCACAAGTTTTGCCTATAAAAGGCATCGGTTGCATTGGGTTCAAATCATCACAAATCCATCACAGCAACCTAAAGTGACACTAAATTATTGAGTGTGTTGTAGTAAAAATTGTTGTTCCATTTTTAGAGAGTATTTGTGAGAAAAATATTATTCTTTCTCCTCATTATTATAAGAGGATTTATTGTACTCTCCCTTTTATATAGTGGAACTTTGCTGGTGAGCGCCCGTGGTTTTTTACCTCTCAACACTGAGGAGTTTTTCCACGTTAAATCTTGTGTGTTATTTTCTTGCTCCTTTATTTACTTCTCTTTAGTTCTCAATTGATCCGATCTTGTGCTTCCGCATTGTGCTCTATTCCTAACAATTAAAAATTCTAATAAGATGTTTATATAACTCTCATACTATTTTGTAATGTACCAAATAATGAAGAATTATTAACTCTTATATTATTTGGATTTGTCTACACAATATACAATATTTTGTTTAACTTAATTACACACGATACATATTTTTGTTTAAAATATTACACTTATATCTCATCGGGATGGTCAGTGTAATAGATGTACAAAATTAGGAATGATTCGTGTAAGAGAGATGAGTGGTTCGTGTAAAGACAAAAATGAAGAAGTGATTTGTGTAATTTCACTAAAACCCGGGGGTGTGAGTATAATTAACTCTTGATATTAATATCATATCGGTCATCAAAACGGTCAGGTTACTAATATAGTTATATAATGGTTCAATCGATAGTTCACTAATTAAATCGTATACCGATGAAATTGGATATACATATATTTTATACTTACATTAATGTTGAAAAATCAATGAAAAATAATAACAACTTTTATTTATACAATTTGTTAAAACAAAAATGTATCAATTGATGGTAGACCATGTTTTAGACGTATAAAAAATGTATAAGTTGTGTGTTTGATCTACCATACTAACATTATGATAAAAATAAGTCATTTTCATTAAAAAATAATTTTAAATGAACTTGGTTAGTATGACTCATACGATTCAATTGAAAATCAGTCGGTTTTGACCGATTTTGATCGCTATGATTGCATTACCGATATAATTGTTGTAGCGTAACTATATTGAGACTAATTTACCGATTCAACCGACCAACACGAACCAATTTTCATAACATTGTTTTTACCACTCAAAACAAAAGGAAAGAACCTATAAAATAAAATAAGATAAAATAACACAATTAATATGTTAATGACCCTCCAAACATAGTTTTGTATATATATTCTATGTTTCAACTAGGGGTCAGCAGGACCCTACCCGCTTACCCGGTATGGATCGATCATCATCGAGTCTGAATAGGGTCGGATTTCATCGGATCTATGGACAGATTCGAGTTCAAAAATTAGACCAAAACAATATTTAGGGTCGGGTATAGACCAAGCATGACTCGTCCCGGCCCGTCTCATGGTCACTCACTATTGATGTTTGTATATGTCTCTCTTCAAATGTGTAAAAGTAATGATACTTTTTTGGTCAAAAATGTCATTGGTTATGTAATTTTTTCATCATATATACATGTTTAATAATATATATACACATATATTATTTTATATGTCAAATTACATATTCAAAATAATAAATAATATTTAGAAGACTTTATCTAAAATGAGTATATGTTATATTTAATCGGGTCTAGGGTCGGGTCCGGATTTAAATGTTGACCCTGTGAATATTTAGGGTCAGGTTAACTTCGGATCTAGGGCCGAGTCCGGGTTCAAAAATATGACTCGACCAACATTTAGGGTCAGGTAAAGACAAGTCTTAACTCAGCCCCGCTCACCCCGAGTTTCAACTTGGTGATTTCATTTTCATTTTAATTCTACTCATTTTCTTCTCAACTTCCAAACGTTCAATTTAAATTTTTTCTTTTATTATTTTCTTTGATATAATTTTATTCATTTTCCTTTGGCCCACTTTTATTTCTTAGATTTTTGCGATAAAAAATAGTTTCAAATGAGAAAATTCGTGTTTTTGTAAATTCTTATACACGAAATCTCAAAAATAAAAAAATAGGTTAACATTCAAGATAATACAAGTGTTAGGAACAAGCGAACAATCAAATAGTAAAAGAGAAGAGAATAGATTAACACAATGAATTTGGTAACAAAGTTCGACCAATTGTGCCTACATATCCAACAAGTGCTATTAAAGCCGATGGTTCGGCTAGGACATGGTGGACTAGGGAGCAGACTGGAGAGTGTGCGGTACCCACACTTGACGAGGAGATTGTTGGGTTTATTCAAGTGTGAAGTCTCACATTGAATATGAGGGGAGGAGTAGAAGTGTTTATAAGTTGAAAATGTCAATGAAACTAATGTCTTAAGGTTTTGATTCAAGATGTGGTGTCTTACTTGTGACTCTCTACTCTTTCCATATCCCCGTAATAATGGAACTCCCCAGTTGTTGGAGGTTCTCTGGTCGCAGTCTGGTCCAACAAGTGGTATCAGAGCCGATGGTTCGACGACAACGAAGTATTGAAGCAACAAGTGGTCGGTAGATCTATGATAGATCCTTGTGTCGAAAGTCTTCCTCACGAGAGGTCAAGTCGGCTTGTTCTGTTGATAAAAAGACAAGCCAATGGCGATGCAAGTAAATACAGAGCTGAGCTCTAGTGTATCCAATACTCGAAGTGGAGTAACTCACACTGGAGGGGGATATGTTGGGTATTCCAAGTGTGAATGAAGAAGTCATACATTATGTAAAAGTGGATGAGTTGAAGTGCATATAAGAAGATGGACACATAGACCTAATATCTTTAGGTTTTGGGTCAATATACGGTGTCAAACTCACTTATATGCTTCTTTCACTTAACTCATAAAAGAATAATGTAGCCCATGATTAAAGATTTCCGAACAAGATGTCAACATACTAATGTATACATATATAGGCATAACATTCAAAATTTAACATGGAATGAAAACATTTATCTTTACATTTTAGAGTAGTTGTGGTCATGCCAACTAGGGATATAGCAATATGGGATTGGCCCATTGGGGCAGCCCGTTTTGCTCGACTTTTTTAGCGGGACGGGCTTGGGATTTTAGCCCAAAAACCATTATTCAACCAGGTTTGGAATCCCGTTTTTTAGACGGGTCGGGCTAGCCCAGAAGGCCAACATTAATATTGCTTTTGTCTTTTAATGTTACATGTGATCCCAATAATGTAGCCAAATTAATATTGTTTTCCAACCGAACATTTTACACTTACCGTATGCAACCAATTTATTATTCATATATAAGACGTTTATGAGTAAATTACTTATCAGTTAATATTATTAATTTATATCATATATCATATTGTGTTTAAGTTAATTACATTTATCATTTTTTTGTTTAAAAATTACATTTCTCATGCAGAGTTGATCAATGTAATGTATGTTTATAAATTAAGGGTTTTTTTGTAAGTGTAGAAAATGAAAGGATGGTTTGCGTAATTTCACTAAAACTTATGGAATATCAGTGTAATTTACTCTTTATATTATTAATAAACTTTTGCAAAGGTTCCACGCTAAATTATTTATTAATATTAATATTAAATTGATTATATTATTATGTAATATTACAATTGATACGTAATTTATATTATATACAATATATTTATATTATATATAAGACATTGGGGAGGGATCCACTTACTCAAAGAGTAAGTGGAAAAACACTTACTCTACATCATGACCATTCATTCTTGGGAAATCCAATGGTTTGAATTGGTAAGTACATCTAAGCCATTGAATTTTTCAAAATTGGATGACTAAGATGAAGAGTAAGTGTTTCTTGGAGTAAGTGGATCCCTCCCCTAAGACATTTACTATCATTACAATTTACTCTTTAAATTGGTTAGTACTCATATACAATCATTCTCAAAAGAATTTTTTTGCATAGAAAAGTGGAGTCATATTATTCCAATAGAGTATCTAATGTTTAAAACTTAAGAATTTGAAGTTTTATTGTGAATTATGAGTCTAAAAGTTTAAGACTATATTGGCTAGTTGTTTAGAACTTACAAGTTTTAAACCAAAACGATATATTATTGTGAGATTGTGGAATTTAGTTTGTGATTTTTGTTTTAAAAGACATTTATGATGCATTATAATTATTTATTTTTAAAATTGTGATTGAATTAGTTAGAAATGAGTTTTTGAAAAGGAAAAAAATAGGTCAACCCAACCCATATTTTGGCGTGGAAAAGACGGGTCGGGCAAGGCCGGGCTGACCCGTATTACCACCCCTAATGCCAACAGACAATCATCTAGAATAATTTTAATATTTTAGTTTATTGAAGTGATAATAACTCAAAAAAATAAGCTTAATTATATTTTTAATCATTTATACGATCTCTTTATTTTTATTTCTTATTTAAAAAATAGATCATTTTGGTTCTATAATTTTTTTTATTAAATTATTTCAAGTCTAATCTTTTTGTTAACACCATAACAATGTTGGACTCTATATTTTGATTTTTATGTCCGATTTTGTATTTTTAGCCTACTCTAACTTCCTAAATGATTTTTCTCTTCTTCTCTCCATCCAATTTTTTTCTTCTCAAACCTAATAACTTCATCTCCAAACCCAAAAACTTCATTCAAAACAAAATTATATTTCAAATTTGTCGATAAAAATCAAACTTCAATCTACAATTCTCCTTATTTTATATCCTAGTTTTGTATTCTTCACCCATACTATTTTTTATCTCTGCCCAACTCATCATCCCTTAAATTGAAATTTATTACTATAAAACCTACGAATCCTAATCTTATTTCCATTTAATTTTTGAAATATGTCCTAGTGAAAATAACTATAAGACATGAAATGTAAGAACCTAAATTCAAACACTTATAACTACACAATTTCTCCATCCACTTTCGTAGTGAAAAACTTTCCCTATCATTTTCTTAAAGATATATCACAGAATACCATTCACACTTATATTGAATGGAGGACGATCACATGTTTTCATTCATGTCTCACTTTATGTCCCAACAAATTAGAAATCCACATTTATTTATAAAAAATTATAAAAGCAAAAATTGATATTTAAATATTATTTCATAAAATTTGATTGGTTAGAAATATGATGACAAGAAAATTCTGGGACGGATATTGAATAGGAGTATACCCTTTATAGAATTATTTTTTTAAAAATTAAAATAGGCAAAGTAATATATGTGTCATCTCATGTGGGCTCATTGTTGGCCCAATACAGAGCCATATGATTTTTCTGCTTAAACGAACCCTAATATGTTACATAACACTAACAAACCCTTTTTTCACTATTCAGTGTTCTAAGAAATCGCCGTTTGTTCTCTCTTCTGATCTTCAATCTCACAGGTTTCTCTTTTTCTTTATCTTCTAATTACCTTTTTTTGTAATTTGTTTTTATCTGTTATTAGTGTTTTATGAATATTAAGTACATAGTGTGATTTTTTCTGTAGAAAGATGAAGGTTATCGCTGCTTATTTGCTTGCTGTTCTTGGAGGCAACAAAACCCCATCAGAAAAAGACATCAAAAACATCCTTGCCTCTGGTGAATCTATGTTTTTCATCATAATATGTTTTTTATTTATTTAATTTTTTTCAAATTTTTTTTGTTTGATCTAGTGTTAGCTTTAGTAGTTTTAAATCTAGGTTCGTGACCGTAGTAGATGCCACATTTTTAAGGTTTAAGTAGCCACAATGTGAAATGTTATTGCAATTTTGATTATTAGATTGTAATAACTGAAAGGAATGCTTCTTCAGAGATTTGGGTTTGCTTGGTCTAATTGCTGAAGTGGGTTATTGATGAAAAGTTTCAGTTTTTCTCTTTTGGTTTATAATTACACTTACCTACATTATGGTTTATGTTTTAAGGTGTTTGAGATAGTTAAATATAATGATAACATGAGTCTTATGATAAACCCTTGTTTTTTAAACAACTGGGTTGTCAATTGTGACTAAGCTAAACCTCGGAAGATGTTGTATTAATTTTATTTACGAATCAATTAAGTTATCTTAAGGCATACGTCATGGACAGTTTTGTTGATGTTTTATTAATGGAGAAATTGGCCAATTTTTTGTGTAGTTGGAGCTGAAGCCGACGATGATAAGATCAAGCTTCTTTTATCTGAAGTTAAGGGTAAAGATATAGAAGATATTATTGCTTCTGGTAGGGAAAAGTTAGCCTCAGTGCCTTCCGGTGGTGGTGCCGTTTCGGTTGCTGCTGCTCCTGGTGGTGGAGGTAGTGCTGCTGCTGCACCAGCAGCTGTTGAGGCAAAGAAGGAGGAGAAGGTCGAGGAGAAAGAGGAATCTGATGATGTAAGTTTTTCCTATATGTTTTGTTCATCTTTAGCTATTCTTATTATGCTGTGATATACAAATAGTTTTAAACTTGTAGATAGTTAGGTGTCTATTTTAACCGAATGTTAAGGTTTTTTCATTTGTGTTTAATTAAAAAAGTTTATTGTTCAACAGGGATTATAGCAATAACTTTCAAACACTCTTTATTACTACCCTCTTACTGCATCAAACATTGAACTCTTTAAATTATGATTTAACATTAGGTAAGAAATTTAGATTTGGTCCAATAAGAGGGTTAAAAAGAATATGTAAAAAAAGAGTATGGCTTTAGCATCCCCGTCAACCTTATTGAGAAACAAAAGATTCTCCCGAAAAATCTAAAATCAATTTGCGCTAATTATTACTGCTGCATATTCTGCATTTGAAATGGTTCTAAACTTTGAGCTTGTTGGGCTTGAATTAAACAATAATCTCATTAATGACTTTCAATATTTTCGAAGTACTTTATACATGTACAATCTTGCTTGCAGTTAGTACTTAATAAAATCCTGGCATAATTTGGTGTGCAAATTGTTCAAGCATGTATGAATTAGGGTAATGTAAATAATTTTCTGATCTTGTGTTCAATTTGTTTGTGATGCAGGATATGGGCTTCAGTCTCTTCGATTAATCGCGGTCTTCTATTTCTATTGTCTGGAACAGTTTTTTTCAATTTACTAGAAGTTTAGTTTGCCAAAGTTTTGTTCCAGAAAGTATCATGTCTTTTCATTTGAATGATCTATCTAGTTTGTCTATTTTGATGCAATATTTAATTTTTGTTTCTTGATGTTATATGGTTTTTTTTTGTCACTCAGATACTTCTTTAGTAATTGGTCAAGACTTGGGGAAATTCTTGGAACTTTCTGGTTTTTTATGAAAATATTATCCTAACAATTATTGCACATGTTATGAAAGTAAACATTGTTTTTATTGTAAAATAACAGCACATAAAGTAGACCTAAGTTCTGTTCTTGGTTATTCTTGTTTGACTATAGATATTTGTTTTATTATTATGTTGAACTGAATGTTAAATATGACCCCAAAAAATACCCATCAAATATATTTTATTTTGGGGGGGGGGGGGGGGGGACTATTTTTACAAATTAAAAACGTAATCAATGAAATAGTCGTTTTTTGTAATACGAGAAGCAACACTTGAAGCTAGTATTATCCTCAATAAATCGATAAGGTTATGTAAATTATTGAACATCTCTTCAGAAGTTTTTTTTAATGATTTAATGCAGTCTATACAAAATATAGTTTGAGAAAAATATAAATGAATGGTGAATGATGTAATGAATGTGTTTTTATCGTGTTTTGTATTTTTTTTCGTATAATATCTCTCACTTTATGAGTAAAGAAGTATTTTCTTTTGGGTGGGTGACTATCCCCTCAGCCTATGAGTAAAGAGTTTGTCACTCAAATCTATTTAGTTGGTCTATTTCAAGAGTTGTCTTTATAAACTATGTTCTGCCGATTTACATGTTTTCTCTTTATAGGCTCCTAAAAATGTTTTTCCAAAATTAACTTCTATTCGGCGAAGTGGTTAAAGAAGTAGTGAATGTATTCCTTGAGTTGCTTGAACTGAGGTGTGTAAGCCTAAAAGGTTGGGTGGATTGGGGGTTAAAGATCTCTCTCGATTTAATGATGAGTTGTTGGGGAAGTGGAGAAGGCTAGTGGAATCTGAGAATCTTTGGGCTAAGGTGATTAACTCTAAGTATAATAATGAAGGAGATATTTACACTAGTGCTTCAGCTACAAAATGGTGGAGGGATTTGGTGAAGATTGGTTCTTCTCTAAGTGCTTCAGCTTCACACTCTTTTCTGACAGGATTTGTGGTTCGGTCAACGTACTCTTAAAGATATGATTCCGAGATTGTTTTGATTGCTCTGGAGAAGAAGGCTGTGGCCGCTGATTATGGGGTGTGGTCTAATAGGAAGTGGATCTGGAATGTTCAGTGGAGGAGAACTTTATTTGATTGAGAGGAAGATTATGCTAGAATACTTTATGTTCTTATCCAACATCATTCTTGCATCAACGGGAGTAGTGACATATGGAAGTGGAATCTTCATTATTCTGGTTGTTACGTGGTTAAAACTGTTTATGACACCCAAATTAATGATGTTCCTACGGGCTCAGGTAATATTCTTAATTTAAGTTGGATCAAGAATATTCATCTTATTTGGATCAGAGGAAGAATTGTCGTAAAGTCAGAATTGTTTAAGAGGAATATTCTTGGGGAAACTGATATCAAATGTAGTTTGTGCTTACTTGATAATGAGTGTATAAAACATTTGTTTCTGACGTGCCCCTTAGTGGCTAATGTTTGACAGAGTTTCTACTTGTGGCTTCAAATCCAGGTGTATATCCCGAATAATATTGTGGATTTCTTTGTGTTGCATAACTCTTTGTGTAAATTTCACAAAGGGATATCTATCTGGATAATGTTATGGTTTACTGTGATTTGATATGTTTGAATTATAAGGAATGATGTAATATTTAAGGGGGAAATTTTAGTTATACCCAAATTATGGATATGATTCAAACTAGATATTGGATTTGGTTTACAAATATTGTTGGTTGTAATTTGTTATTTTTACACAATGGTGCAGTGATCCTATTACTTGTATGGACCTATATTGCAAGTTGTAATCGGGCTAGCGCCCTTATGCCTTTTTAATATTTTTGCTTATCAATAAAGTTGTACCTTACATCACTAAACAATATTATCTCCTATTGTATGTTAAGGTATTTGAGTGACTTAAACAAAAAAACATTTTGGCAAGATTATTCTTACTTATTTTTTGGTCCCTTGATATGGGTTTATTGGCATGTAAAGAATGTTGCCATTGGAAATGTAAATGTTCGCATGGTGCCAACATTGCTCACATTTATAAACTCATGCTACCATTTTAACAAAACCGCACTGGTAAAAAGTAAAAGCTGGTCAGGGATTGCCAACAATGATGCATTACAATGATAGACACTGACATTTCACACAACAAAATGTTTGTATGCGTTGGATACTCACGGTGTAGAAATTGTGAAAATATATAGTAAGAATCATTCAAATATTTTTGATATCTTATATCAAACATAAAATTCAGCTTTTCCATTTGTAAGACTACCAGAAACAAAAAGTACAAACAACCATAAGTGTCATGTAAATCTTATTTCCAAGTTCCTTTTTGTTTTTTGGGCTAATCAAGTTTGTAAATAAGGGACAGAAGGTAAAAGCATCATTGCATAAGAAGCAAAAAGCAAAAAGAGTTTACAAAAAACAGAAAGAAAAAAGTTCCCTTAAAAAGCATGACCCATAGTAAAATCAAGCCAATACTTATTCTGTGCAATCGCCATGCATTTTTATTCCTCACAACAATGTCATTGTTATTATTTTTGTGTGAAAGATGCCATTATATTTTACTAGCAAAGGAAATACCCTCCTTTGCAAGTTGATCCACACTCTCCACTGGTGGCTGGATCCTTGCAACTTTAGCAATAGCATTGTTCTCCTCAGGAGTTCCCCCCTCCAGAAAGACACCGACAACTTTTCCATCTTTAATCCAGTATGTCCCGAACTTAGGCTTTGGTGACTCCAGTTTGTTGTCTCCAAATAGCACTGTGTCACCAACATTGTCGCCATAGAATTGCCAAGACAGATCAAATGAACGGGAATAGAAGTATGGAAGGTAATCATATTCCTCAACTGTTTTTCCATCTTCGGCCGCCTTGATCGCCTACACAAAACACATTATCACAAAATGAGAAACAGCGCCGACAAGCATTACTCTTGAAAAGAGAATCCATTTGGAGGCGTAGAATATAAATATTTTGAGCATATATCTATGAAATAGCTTGAGAAACCGCTTGATGTTTTAAAAACTGGATGTCATGATCATCCGAGCAAGCCGGAGAATGTTACATATGTGTTTGTGCAATAATTGGTGAAGCTGACATATATAGAGGGGTTAATCTTACCTTCACTGCCTGCTCGGCTGATTTGCGAGCATGGTCAACATGTTCAACTCTTCTCACCTCACTGTACAATTTCAGTGGGAAAGTAGCAACATCACCAACAGCATATACATCGGAAACGTTTGTTTTGAAGGAGGAATCAGTCTGCAGCCAAAAAAAGATGGCATTAATGATATCAATAACAAGTCACTTAGGATAATTACAGCCTGCCAATAAAATAAGCCCCTGGATATGGTCACTAACCTTGATTCCACCCTTCTCCTCTTCAACCTGCCCCTTGAATAAGGATATTTGAGGCCTTCCTCCAACACCAACAACAACAATATCAGCTTCCAGGACCCTGCCATCCTTTAGTTTAACTTCCTTTACCTAAATGACGAATGAAAATCATGTTGTTTAGCAACTTCGAAGATTTCGTCCCATCAATGAAGTATTACAAGATATATTCTACCATACCTCTCCATCAGAATTAGCATTGAACCCAACAGCAACAGTTCCTTTAATGATATTAACCCCCTTATTTGCATAATATCCCTCATAGAATGCAGCAATATCAGATGTAAAAAGTCGTGGCACTGCAACATAAGTTTACAGTGTTAGAGTTTATAAATCTGTAAATTAGATAATATTCACAAAAATAATTCATAATTGGTACATTTATAAATATCCACTTACTACACCAAGGCTCTGGGTAGACCATGGTAACATCAATATTGTTGAGTTTTAAAACAGCACTAAGCTCCAGACCAATGTATCCACCACCAACAACCACAGCTTTCCCATTCTTCTTTCCTTTGATTGCCTCATACAATTTGTCGGCGTCGTCAACCTCTCTCAAGTAAAAGATGTTTTTGGCATCTGCTCCTTGTACACCAAAATCTGTCAACCTTATAACCTAAAAAACATATCACATATTAGTATGAGTCAAAAGAATGGAAAGTGTGGGCAACTAATGAAACACTTCTTTGATATCACAAGGTTCCTTACTGTCGATCCAGTTGCAATAACCAAATTCTGGTAATTGAATGTTTCTCCTCCAGCACTGGTCAGAGATTTTGCAGCAAGGTCTGCTTTCACTATTTCTGTACTAAGAATTAGCTCTATGCCTGCAATAATCAGTTCAATTTGCAATTTAGAATGAGAACACCGATGTTTTTCTTCTTTTCACTTGACATCGCAGCCCGGCATTTATGCCTAAAACTAATTAATAATGCTGACTAAGATAATGGAAGTGAAAGCCAAAGTCACCTTTCTCTTTGTACCAGTCAGGAATCAATCTTTCTCCCCCACTTCCAACACAAACATGAAACCCAGGAAGTCTAGCAGGAGCTGCAAAATCCAGTTGTGAGATCGAAGTAAATATAACATGAAAAAGCAAGGCAAAGTGATACTTAAATTTTAATGGCCAGATCAACAGAGATGACAACCCACCAACATTCAACGTTAATCCAAATGCAGCTTTCTAAAGGCCCATGTGTTTGTGATTTCTTTTATTAATAAAGGAACACTTTTTTATTGTAAAATAGGCCTACAAATTTCAGATAAGTAGCTTTTTTGTTCAGAAAATGCAAAAACACAAGAAAAAGCAGAGTTTTTCAAAGGCCAAAAAGTTGCTTCAGAAAAAAAACTAAAAAAGGTATATCAGAGCTATTTTCAACACTGAAGTTTAAGAAACAAAAAGGAACAATAATACAAAATTGCTGCCGAGATTTAACCCATAAATGAAACTGGAAACAAAAAAAGAAAGGAAGAGGAAATCAATATATACAACAACAACCACGCCTTTATCCCATTAGGTGGGGTCGACTGAGGAAATCAATATATCTAAATGTATATATGATAGCATCAGTTACAAACTTACACTCTGGAAAAAGGTATGCCTTGCTTAGAGCAGGACGTTCGTATGGTGCTACCTGCGCAAAACATACGATAAATAAGAGGAATATTTAGCAGACAATATCTACATGAGGTTCAGCCGTTAAAGTGATAAAAAATTGAAGGAAATTTTGAAAAGAAAAATGTACGGAGGCCACTAAGGGAGATACAACAACGAATATGCATTGTTTCTTTCAAAATACGGTTGGAAAAGAAAATGTGCAATGAAATACTGTTGTACTACTGATGCATGAAATTGAAAACAGAAACATTTCTACAAGAACTATAATATATAAAAGCATAGAGGATAAGATAAATAAAATACTAGGTCTAAACTAAAAATGCAATCAAAATCCATTAGTGAAAATTAGAACATCAATACATAGGTATTTTTGTTGAATACACAAAACACATGTATCACATGTCTGCTCATTGAACTGATTAACTATACATTGTAATCAACTCAATCTTAGGAACATAGAATCTAGGAAATAGCTCCCATCTATTAGCCATCTAAATTGTCAAACCCAAGCAATTCTATGAGACCATTTGTTATTTTTATATGGTATGGTTTGGGAGATTCAGTTCTCTTATTCAGCAATTTGACATGACTAGATGCGAAGCTAATCATTTTGTTTTCTTCAAGCAATCTTCTCATGGTCTCTCTATCTACCTTGTCGTTAATGTCAAAGACATAGTGGTCACAACTGGTATCCAGCACCTGAAGCAACACTTGCCTGGTCCTTTCAGACAAGATTTGAACCCTCTTTAATACTTTTGGTAACTGAAGTTGCTGAATCGTGTTGCCATCACTGAGAGAAAGCAAGCTTTGGAGTTTGGACAGTTTAAACAAGGATGTTGGACTCCCAATGATACATCCATGGATCCCGATGTCCATCTGCTAGAGGGTTAGGGGGCCACTAAAAGACCCTGTCAGCTGTCAGAATATACGTCTTGGTGGGAAGTTTAAGTATCAGTAACTAGACCAGACATTAATTTGTTGTAAGTGTAGTCAGTCAAATCTTTGATGCTCCCTATGGCAATTATTTGGATGCCGTGGTTTGTATTCCTACTTCTTAGACATCAAGAGTGTAACATGAAAATACTCAAGTTGTTCAAGTTGTTGGCTACTCTGATGTTGAATGGGTGGTCACATGGTAGGGTCGAAGGTCAACTTCAAGGTGTTGTGTCTTTATTGGAGATAGCTTAATCCCATAGGTAGTAAGAACAAAATCATAGTTTCTAGACCCAGAGTAGAAGTCGACTATCACACTATGGCAGCAGCAACTTGTGAACTCATGGTTTAAGCAATTACTCCAATCTCCAGCAAGTAAAATTGGGAGATGTCAAGGGAATGGAATTAATTTGTGACAACCAAGCTAGTCTACATATTGCTTCTAACTCAATCTTTCATGAAATGACCTAACATATGTAAACTATCATTTTGTTACAGAAAAGGTTCTTTAAGGCGGGATCATGGTTGCATGTGTCAACTCCAACGACCATTTAGCAGATATATTCACTATAAGTCATTAAGAGGGAGCCAGGTTGATATTATTTTTAACAAGCTCGTCACATAACTATATGCTCCAACTTGAGAGGAAGCGTTGAAAACACACATGTATCACATGTTATTATACCTAGTCTAATCCTTATAATAAGCTCTATCATAGGAACTTGGAATCTAACAAATTCTAATATGTTTTATACAAGACACAGATTTTAAAACCGCTCATGCAATTCCATCATATCCTTTCTTTCTCATTTCTGTCCGATCGATTTTGAAAAATTGAAAAGCAAGAAACATTGTGTGCATCTTTGTGCCAAGGAATGCTAGTAGATATTTCATATATAGAAACAAAAGAAAGGGGGCACAAATTACAAAACAAAGTATTAGCAAACATTAATCAAGGAAGCAATTTACAGTGGCAGAGTATATAAACTTATACCGCTTCTTTGGATATGAGTGCCAACTCCCCAGACTTAAGTCCCTGTTTGGCAAACTCCCTTGCTGCATAACCCTATAATTGCAAGAAAAATTTAAATGTTGTCCCACTCACAATCCAATTTTACAGCTATACAACAACCAACAACAATCACGTTTTAATCAGTTTTATTAATATTGTATCGATTATCATACCGGTTACGGCAGTCAGAGTAATGATACAGTCAACCAGTTGTTCGACCGCATACCAGTTAAGTTATTATAATATAATAAATATAATGCATTTATGAATATAAATATTATTAATTACAATATATAAGTCAATTATTAGTTCAATGGCTAACTATGTTACAAACAACTATCAATTTCAAGGTTCAAATCCTTATTGTCATTTTGAAATATTAAATTTCTTCATATACACGCCGGTTTTGTTTGATACAGTACGATACAGTTTTGACCGATATTTTCCGGTTTTGACCAGCTTAATTACACTCACATCATACCGGCATGGGCATCGGTTCAACCAGAAAATATCAGTCAAAACTGTATCGCGTATCGTACCAGACAAATATCGGTCAAAACTGCGGTCTTAATCATACCTACATAGATCGAGCCTTGACATAATAATCTATCATACATTGTAAACACTATTCTACGATACAGCTATCATGAGCTAAAATCGTAAAAACTGTTTTATTTTATTATTTTATTTTTCGGAAAAATGAAATTCTGAATATTGGTATTCCTTTGTTTTTGGCATAATTCTAAAAAACTCTGATCCGATTCAATGATTAAAACGCAGATTTAAACATAATATGAAACATTTCGAAAATTATGAGTATCATCGAACAAGATTCAACCGCGACAGTAAATATTGAAAATAAAAAACAAAAAACGAGAGAATTAAAAAATTGAAGAAATGGATCTTACAGCAGAAACTCCTCCACCGAGGATAACGTACTTGAAGGTCTTCGCCATTGAGAACAAAACTCACTTCTCAGTTCTTTCTTGTTATTGGTTCAAATCTGAGTATGTGATTCAAATTTATGCTTCGTTCTTGGTGAGTGGCCACATCCTTTTTATTTGGTTTCTCAGTATTCTGTTTTTGGAAAAAGCCCGTATGAAAAGAATCTTGTTGACGTGGCATCCTACCCAAAACATAGTTACCAATATTCTTGTCGTCGGCACCAAAAAATAAAATAAAAGAATAACTATTAATATTAATTATGGGAAGGATCCACTTACTTACTTCAAGAGTAAGTGGAAAAACACTTACTCCAAGAATAACTGGAAAAACACTTACTCCACATCATGACCATTCATTCTTGGAAATCCAATGGTTTGAATTGGTGAGTACATCTAAACCATTAAATTTTTCAAGATTGAATGGCTAAGATGAAGAGTAAGTGTTTTTTTTTTGGAGTAAATGAATCCCTCCCCATTAATTATATATAAATTTTCCAATTTTACACAAATATTTTACTCTGTATAAATTATTAGTCAATTCATTCGTTTCATTGACTAAATTGTAAGGAATAAATATTATAAAAATATCGTGTGTCCATCTAATTAGTTATATATTGCAACTTCATTGATAATATCTTTCGTGAACAGAGACGTTATTACGTCTAGTTCCACAATGAAGCAAACATTTTAAAAAAGGAAAAGAATGATATATGGGTATTTTTGTCCGTATGAGAAGAGTATTACTGTCGCTTTTACACATTTTTAATTTCATTTAACTGTTGTTATCAATATCAAAAAATATTAAATGTTTATTTATTAATTATATTTATATTCTCATTATCTTAGAAAGAGGAAAAAATAACATGATTGAGAATGATATAATAGTAAAGTAATATTTTTTAAGAGTTAATTATACTCACATTCCCGAGTTTTAATGAAATTATATAAATCATTTCTCCATTTTTTAGCCCTACAAAAAAATCTTTGCTTTTTGCACATACATTACACAAACTACATCTGCATGTAAAATAAGTGTGATTTTTTACATAAAAAAAATGATAAGGGTAATGAATTTAAGCAAAATATGGTATATCGTGGAAACAAATCCAAACAGTATACGAGTCAACACATTTTCATTATTTTTTGTTCGTTATAATATCGTATAAGAGTGATTTAGATAATATCTCTTTATAATTATTGATGCATTTTGTAATGAACCAGAAATAATTAAAATGTATTGACTGGTATGCTATTTTGACTTGTCTCTGGAATATATCATATTTTGTTTAACTTTATTACATTTATTTCACATGGAGTGATAGTTTGTGTAAGTATGTACAAAAATCATGGGGTTTTTGTATGGGTAAAAAATAGATGGATGATCTGTGTAATTTCTCTAAAACTCATGGGGTATCAGTTTAATTTACTCTTTTTTTAAATGTGAAATTTAATGATTCTTCTCACACTTGAGGGAGAGATGTTGGGTATTCCAAGTATGAATGAAAAAGTCACACATTGTGCAAAAATAGATGAGTTAAAAATCATATAATTGGATGGACCCATAAACCTAATGTCTTAAGGTTTTTGGTAAAAATATAGTATGAAACTCACATATATGCTTATTTCACATAGTTCATGGAATAATGATTTAGTTTATGGGTGAAGATCTCTCAACCTACATTATATTCAGATGAAAGGATATCTATATATTAGCATCATAAGTAAGATGAAATGGATTGTAGGAATAAATATTAGTATCATAATTAAGATCGACTGCATTTTAGTAATAAATGCTCCTATTAGTAATATTGATTGCCTTTTAGTAATAAAGTAAAATAAACTATGATATACATAAAAAAAAAGCAATGTGAGAAAGTTATTAACAAGTCAATTTATACTCAAAACACCTAATAATCTCAACCAATGGTTTGTACCTAATCACATAAGTTGTGTCAAAGTGTAACATTTTATATACTATTCACTTTTTATTAATTAGAAACTTAGAAATATATGAATTAAATGCATATTATATTTTGTAACCAATAAGATTGAAAATCGTCGCAACCTAATTTTTGGTTGGAAGATCGGCCTAACGACTTATGAAGAGGTGAACTCAATCTTAACCTCTCCCAAATGATTTGGAGTCGCACTATGTTTTTTGCGGTTAAAACGTAAAAAACTCTTTTTATGCCTAAATTGGATGAAATAATCTTTAAACAAATATCTTGAGCTCGAGAGTCGATTACGGATTATAGAAGATATTATCACCTAATATGCCCGTAGTAAAATGATATACTCACTAATTGCATGAACTTTAATACCCTTCATCTAATAATTTAACTAATAGACCAAATTATTTTAATTTTTGTGTTTCAGAAGAATTCATTTTGCTCTTTCATATCCCTAAGTGCAATAAGAAAATCAAGACTATGTAGTTATGAGTAAAATATTAATTTATTGATTTGGTTGAGTTGATTTTTATTAATTTGAAAATATTGATTCAACTCAGTTGATTTTTCTTGTTTTGAAAATATTTATAATATATGATTGTATCAATTTGATGAAATTAAAAGTAAAGATATAATGTTGGTCGCAGTAAACATTTTTTCTCATTTTGAGAGAAGTGAGAGACAATGTGAACCACAAGTGGATTATAAAAATTTCATAAAAAATTGTTTAAAATATATTTTGATATATTTTTAAATAAATGAAATCAATAGCAAATATACGATATTAGTCGTTGACTTGACTATAATAGCAAAGATATGGTGTTGGTCATAGATATTCATCCTATTTTTAGAGAAATTATATACGACGTGGATCATAAACAGACTATAAAAATTCCACAAATTAATTATTATATAATAAAATATATTTTGATATATTTTTAAATAAATGGAATCAATAGCAAAGAGACGATATTATTCGCTCACCGACTTTCCGCTTGAGGAAGAAAGGAAGAGACGAGGCAGACCATGATCAAACTATTCAAATCCCATAAATCAATGACAATAATAATACTTTTTATTTCTTAAATCATTATTTTTCGATAAATGAAATCAATAGCAAAGAGACGATACTAGTTGTAAACCGACTTCTCGGTTAAACAGGAAGTAAGATATGGAACTAACCGAAAAGATGGTACAATTCGAAGACCAATTTTCTGATTGAGGCAGAAATGAAGAGACGATGTGAGACACGACCAAACTATTCAAATTTCATAATTAATTAGGTGATAAAAATATTTATATTATATAATTAACTAAAAAAATTATTAATACTATTTTATTAATTAAAATTTATTATTAATATTATTATTTAATATTATTGTTTGTTTCATTATTTTAGAAAGAAATCCCTTTTAATTATCAGATATAGAAATATTTGTATTTAAATATGAGAATAAACATAAAATAAAATAAAAAGACAAAACATAAAGAAAAAAAAGGAGACAAAGAATACATGCACGTCATGTGTCAATGTGGGAGAGGAGGATCCTTATCAATACGAGACATCAATTATATCGATTGTGCAACTATATAAGTAAAAAATCACTAAAATTAATCAAAAATCAGTCGTATTTGTCGCTTTTTAAAAAAAAAATTGAAAATGATTTATTTATTTTTATCAAATTGTTATTGTGGAGGATCTAACACACAACCACTACCTTTATTTATACTTCTAAAATATGTTCTATCACAAAGTCATACAATTTGTTTTAATAAATGATGTAAGAAAAAATATTTATCAACTTCTTAATTAAGTTTCAACTTTAATATTAGCATTATATATATATAATTTTCCAGATGTGCAGTTTAATTAGCGAATTAGTGGTTGAATAGTTATATCACTATATCCATATCCCACTGACTTGATAACCATTACAATATTAATAACAATGCTCACTCTTAGTCATTGTGTACTTATTTGCATTAAACTCCTCAACTTTCATTCTTTCTTTTTTGGTATTATCAAAGGTATTCATTCACCGTATAGATAAAGAATTAATCTCTTTAGAGATGTACGGCTGTCCGTCCCAACAAGTGTTGCTCCTAGAAATCGAACTCTTGACATTTTGGTCATAATATGAATCTAATGAGACATTATACCACTAAGCAAATGCTTAACAAATGCTTCTTTACTTCCTTCTTTCTCTTTCCATAACACAACTTTGAATTGGTGTTTTAGTTTTTTACTCTTGGAAATTTTGTAATCCAACAATTAGTTTTTTTCTTAATCTTTATTATTATTTACTTAATTACTATGTTTCAAATTATTGAATAATAAGACTAAATTGATAAAATTAAGCATAAACTTAGCAAAGGATATTGAACTCCAAAGAAAATATGCAATATGTTAGGAGTCCTACATTAGGTAGCATAACAAATTCAACATGATACTTAAGTCATAAGACTCTCTCACCTAATAGACTAGTCTTTTGGGTTGAGCTCTCCTCTTGTGCTTAAGTCCTAACAATTGGTGTCTTTCATTAAGAGTTGCGTTACAGAAAGGACTACCTATAGGCTGAATTAAGGTATATTACCGAATACTGATAGGTGAGTGAAGCTACCAAAAGAGAAAAGACTCCCATCAGGTTAGTGTTGATAGAGTGAAAACCATCGTGAACGTTGACCCTTAAAGGGAACAACAATGTTAAGAGTCTCATATTGAGTAGCATAAGAAACTTAATATGATACTTAAGTCATGAGGTTCTCTCACCTAATAGACTAGTCTTTTGGGTTGAACTCTTCTCATGTACTAAATTTCTAACATTATATAATATACATAAGAAACAAACTAACTTTTAGAGATGTCCATTCCCAATGGCACAAGAAGGATGCAAGCTTGGACAAGATCTTCTTCATCTGAACTTGGATAGGAGATGTAGCGCGATTAGCAGTAGTCGGTAATAGTTTTAATTAGATGGTGAGGATGCAGAATAAAATAACCATAAGAGTCTAGGGTTGACTTTATATGCTACAAATAAAAAGATTTCGATACCCCTTCCCTTCTTCAAATGTCTTCCTTAATCAATCTTCCTATAAACGCAAGAAGCTAAAACTATGTGATGCCCGACCCAACCTGCTTTTGGGTGCTATTCCTTCCTCTAGGGGTGAAGTTCCTAAAATGAAGCTGCAAGATTAATGCTAAAACTACTACTTTTTCAATGTTTCTCCTGTGACTTGTTCTCCTTTCATCCTTGCTCCTACACACACCTAAAGGTACAATATCTAAACGTTCCTTCTGCTCCCCGGTCTGGAGCTGGATTTTTGGGAAGCACGTTCCCATTGTGCTCACGACCCGTCGTGACCCGATTTTCGGTTGGAAGATCGGCCCTGCGACTTAGGAAGAGGCGAACTCGATTTCTATCTCTTCCAATTGATTTGGAGTAGCCACTACGTTTTTTGCGGTTAAAACGTAGAAAACTCTAAATTATGCCCAATTAGGATAATTTGGTCTTTGAACAGAGATTCTGAGCTCGGGAGTCGATTACGGATCGGGAAAGATATTAGCACCCCGTCCGTCCGTATTAAAACAGTACCCTCACTAATAACGTGGACTTTTATACCCTTAAAATTATTTATTAAAATTCAGTAAATAAAAATAAAATGTTTTATTTTTTATTTTTTGTGTTTGACAAGAGTTCATCTTACTCGTACGTATCCGTAGGTGCAATAGGGAAATCAAGCTACATAGTTCTGGTTTGAAAATTGATTGGTGTTGGTTTAGTTGGTTTGAAATGTCGATGTAAATTGTATTCTCGTTAAGAAAAGATGAAACAACAGAAACTAATGTCTAAACCGCATCAAATCTTTAAAGAGATTTTGGAAATAGTTAAAATATAGTTGGAATGTATTCACCTTTAAGATAGATGAAGCAACAAGAACTAATGCCCGCACCGCATCAAATCTTAAAGAGATCCTGAAAATAATTAAAATACTTTGTTGAAATTTATTTATCTTTAAGATATAGAATATTTTTGAAATAATTAAAATGCATTGTTTGAAATTTATTTATTTTTAAGATAGACGAAGTAGCAAGAATTAATGCATATGCCGCATCATATCTTAAAGAATATTTTTTGAAATAATTAAAATACATTGTTTGAAATTTATTTATTTTTAAGATAGATGAAGTAGTAAGAACTAATGTCCGCGCCACATCATATCTTAAAGAATGTTTTTTGAAATAATTAAAATACATTGTTTAAAATTTATTTATTTTTAAGATAGATGAAGTAGCAAGAACTAATGTCTGCGCCGCATCATATCTTAAAGAATATTTTTTGAAATAATTAAAATACATTGTTTGAAATTTATTTATTTTTAAGATAGACGAAGTAGCAAGAACTAATGTCCGCGCCGCATCATATCTTAAAGAATATTTTTTAGAAAATATATTGTTTGAAATTTATTTATTTTTAAGATAGACGAAGTAGCAAGAAATAATGCATATGCGCATCACATCTTAAAGAATATTTTTTGAAATAATTAAAATGCATAGTTTGAAATTTATTTATTTTTAAGATAGATGAAGTAGCAAGAACTAATGTCTACGCCGCATCACATCTTAAAGAATATATATATATTTTTTAAATGTACTATTTGAAATTTATTTATCTTTAAGATAGATGAAGTAGCAAGACTAATGCCCGCGCCGCATCATATCTTAAAGAATATTTTTCGAAATAATTAAAAATAGTTACTAATAAGTAAATCATTTTGGTTGAAAATAAATACATTAAGTGATTAATATTTTCAATAGGTGCGCTTTAAAAAGAGATTATACAAACATGGAGGGATTTGAAATTATTCATATTAGAATCATGCAAGGCGACTATATACGATTATGACAATACCTAAAAAATTTGGTAAGAAAAAAAATAAAATAAAAATAAAAGCAAAAGGGGTATGGCATTTATCGCAAACTAATTCAAATCAAACTATTATAATCTAATTACCAGAATTAATAAAACAAAACAATAAATGAAAAAATAAATAAATAAAAATAATCTTGGGCCGAAGGCCCAAGCAAGAACCAAGAGGCCGAGAAAGGGGGAAGGGGGTCTCTTAGTTTTTTTTCATTTGAGATTGAGGGGTGTGGAGAGGAAAGTGAGAAGAGTGGGGAAAATCGCGACTGCGAGAAGGAGGAGGAAATCGTCGTTTTCGTTTTTTTCCATCTTCTCCTCTCCGGCGACCGCCATTTCGAATGATTGGGTCGGTGCTCGTTTCTCCAGTGGTGGCTAAAGGCTTGCGGTGGTAAAATTATTCAAGGCCGTCGTCTTCTCCTTCTCCCTTTTTCGTCTCCGCCTGCGAATGATGTTCATGGATGACGAACGAACTCGCTTCGTTCTATGCGGTTCAGGTCAACAATGACCTTCGCCATGAGTCGGTTACTCTACGAACAGAGGTAAAGGAACCCTAACCCTATTCTATGCAATGTATTAATCCCTATATTGTTTGTTTTTGGCTTATCTATGTTGTGTGATTATGCTTCGTATTTTGATTCTATGCGTGTGGTTAGGCGAGCTTGAATATGCAACTGAGTTTCATAAGATTTGATTCACCATACAATATTACGACAATGATCATGTAATTCACCATAACATAGCATATTTAAGGAAACACATATATCTCCTAGGAATGTAAGTTTTGATTACATTATTAAAACACAGGTTTCATGCAGAACATCTTTTATTATTAACAAACTACCGATGTGTTACCTTCGGTGCTTAACCTTTACCTTGCTTTCGAAGACGCTAGGATTACTGAATTTGGATTCCTCTGCTTGTTGTGATGAATGGGTTTGTTAAATCAGGTTGTATTGACTGCTTGTGTGTAACCTTGATGTTGCTGTCTTTTCCTGCTAGCAATCTTCCTTTATTTAGCTTTCAGTGTCTCGGCTGCTGCACATGATGTATGTGTATGTGTTCTATCTGGTTGTTGTGATATTAGTATGTGTATTATGTGGTGCTGCTCCCTTTTCTGATTGCCATGTGATGGATGGTGTAGATTGTGTACTGTATATGGGTGGATGGATAATGCTTTCTGGTTTTTGTACTTGGATATGGTATGGCTTTTGGTTATTTTGTGGTTTTTTGGTTCGTGATATGTGAGTGATAGATAGATAAGGAAGAGATAAGAGTTCTCCCGATGGAAGCTATGGTTATAGGCTTATGTATCTGTGATATTCGGTTATGTTGTGGTATGTGTATATGGACTGGGGTTATGTTACTGTGATGTGCGTTCTGTAGCAAAGATTGTGTATATGCGTATAATGTATTAGCGTCTATTTTGATATGTGGCATCTGTCTGTTCTCTTCTGCCTGACTGCTCTCTTTATAATGATTGGGGGGTTATTATTAAATTGGGGAACCTGTTGAGTTGCCAACTGAGTCAGAGTAACCTGTAAGACCTATGGTTTTTCTTCATTATTCCCTTTTAAGACTACCCATTATTGCTACTTAACTGTTACTGTGAAGATATGTAACTGTAGAATAATGTTTGGTTTGCCTTTCATATGTGACTTTAAGCTGGTTGCTATTCTTTTATAATATTTTACCAATGCCTCTGATTGTAACTGTTCATAAGGGAGAATAAACTTTCATTGATCCATACCATGTGCTGGTGTATTCTACATTTATGGATTACGTTAATTCTGGACTGCTTGCAAAATTCTGGCTTATTTGACATCATCTATATGTAGTTTGTGTTTCTCACCATTGATTGAGTTCAAAGGTTGTATCTTTCTGAAATACTGCTTGTTGGCAACTCATGATTTGATTTCTATTCCTCTTAATGCTATTTCATTGATATCTCACATTATGAATACTTGCAGGGAAAATAGGATGTGTGTCATGTCTTGCATAGGTGATTGTATACCTTGCACAGGATACAGGGCATCAAGTTTATCCGTTTAGCATATTCATGTTCATACTCACATTAAGCTGCCACTGTTGGATCTGTTGTCCAGCGATGGTTATCTCTGCTGAGTTTTGCTTGAATTGCCGCCTCTGCAACATCCAATGTTCCTGCTGATGTTTTAGTTGCTGGCGTTTGAAGCATACTGGAGCCTGACCGAAGGGAATTTAGATTTGGGTTGGACTTTGTTGAATAAGTTCATATACCTTTTGTACAGTCAAGTAGACATGATCAAATACATTACTTCTATCAAACCTTCTTGAGTGGTTGGGCTTTTCATGATATACAAAAAAATGATTGTATGTATCATTTGTTAAGACTTAATGTGTAGTGGGGTTTAATTTGACTTTAGTGCAAGTATAATGCTGTTAATGCCATAAGGCTAAGAGGAGAGACAGTGCCAAAAGCTAGCCCTTAATAATCGAATATGTTATCAACACTAGTTTAGAACAGAATAACTATGAGATAAAAATGTCCTCCAAGACACATAAAAAAGTTCTTTACAAACAAACTATCAATTTTTTAGTATTCTCAAAAATATGCATTTTTGGTTTATGAACTGTAAATAGGCCGGACAAAATTGGGTGTTCACACTTTCATCCTTGCTCCTACACACACTTAAATGTACAATATCTAAACATTCTTTCTGCTCCCCGGTCTGGGGCTGGCTTTTTGGGAAGCCCGTTCCCACCGTGCTCACGACCCGGCTGGCCTTCATACGGCAGTGGGAATTATCTCGTTCCCTGGTCAAAGACTTGGTTGGAAATAGTGGCGGAACTTGACCACTTCCACAAGGTGCAACCTTAGTGTAATATCTATACACGGCTAGTGTAAAGGTTTATACACAGCCAATACATAATCAACTTTTCATTTTGATTACTTTTTCTAACGAGTCAATAATGATTAAAGATGAATGATGGATGATGAAGTTACACTATATAAAACTCATACATTACATACATCTTTTCTTTTTTTAATAAGCAAATTAATATATGTATGTTTCATTCCAAAAGTTCTATATTATTAATAATCAATTGTTGCCTCATCCCAAATAACTAGTTATAGTTCTTACACCAACAAAATGATTTCAAGAACAAGACTTGTGACATGAATGTCTAATCACGAAGAACTATTTTGCATTTGTTGTACCTACTCAGAGCCTCAACATTGTTATTTATGAATGGTAAAGATTGTATTGTACTATTAATTATGAAAAACATACATGGACATGATTGAGAATGAAGTGACAAAAAGACAAATATTGCCTTACAAGAATGACCATCATTTTGCTTGATAGTTGATACCTATATCCTTAAGTTTTGGGCCAAAGGGTAGCTTCAGCTTGGAGGCTCAATACTTTATGCCTTCTGCTTTGGGCACCAAAAAACACAAATATATGTTTGTAATCTATAATATTTATGTCATCCAACTAAACCATCGTTTCTGATTGCCTCACATAAAAATTTGCACAATTTGTTGTGTAATAATACTTATCCACAGTAGCTAACTATATCATTATTATATCTTAAATTTTTTAGAGTATCTTAAAGGATCTCTTAGGATTGATATTATTTTATTTTATAATTTATTTTCTTATTTAATTAGGAGTATTGTATCAGCCGTGGTAAATCATGATGTAAAGTTTATGATATTTTTGTCCAAATAATTGGGTACATATTACTAACATGATCTTTCATAAAATGAGGTGAGATCATGTTAGCAAACCCCTTATTTAAAAGTCTCAAAATAACATATTAATTCTAAATAACAATAATTAACGTTAAATAAAAATGTGCATTCATGGGTTGCTCTTTGTTAAAGACTTCAACCCATCAATGATTAAATTAGGGGCAAAATTTTCAACTATTTATTTTTCAATATAAATCACTATGTTGTCTACAAGAAATTCATCTTTTTTTTACAATATAGTTTTGTTTGATTGTCTTCATTGCTGAAAATGATATTCTTATAGTAACTAAACTATAATATTTAAGATAAGACGAATAACTCGATCAAACAAATAATATGTATTTATTTTTCACATATCATCAAAGTTCAAATTAATTCTGAGATGATTGAGAGTTTTTAATTTTTCAAGCATGAATGACTAACGACATCAACCATAAAACATTGACATAGACATTTCAAGTAATTTGTCTCTTACTCACATTTAAATCCATATGATAGATTTTTTTGCACAAAAATACATATATTATCAATATTAAATGTTTTATAAAAATCTTAGAATCTTAAGATTTTTGGTGTGATAAAGACAATTTTTGTCCATAATATATTTCATAAGTTTAAAATGATTATGAAATCAAATAGAGTAATAATATTATAAGTAATAATATTATCAACATCTACCTATGTAAAAGAACCCTATCTATTATCTATAAGTTTTAGAAAGATCACACAATTTATGGAAGGTAATAAAATTTTATTTAGAAAATTATATAAATAAAATTAAATAAAAATCCATGGGAGGAGGCAACTCCCTAGCCTGTCTCCAAGAAGTTCTGCCTCTCAATTTACTATTGTGATAATTCCATTTTTCCCTTCTATACACCAATGTTATAATTTTAACCCAATTAATACAATGATTGCTTCATCTATCATTTATGTATATCATTTTTGTTATATAATTTTTAAAAATTAAGACAAATGATAAATCTTACACTAATAATATAATAATAGTACATCAATTATAGATTATTTTCTCAACATAATATAAGTAATCTATGAATAAAACATGTATGGAAGAGGGAATACCGTGAAAGGTCATATCAAACAATACCACAGAAATTGCTAAAGAACCTCACATTGCTCACATACATTCATGCATCATGCACACACCCCTTTGCACCAAGCTGATTCAAAGACTCAACAACATGCCTACAACTCTGCTCAAGGAGACCAGTACCATGCCTAAGCCAAGCCTGACCAACATCATGCCTAAGCCAAGCCTGGCCAGCACCATGCCTAAGCCAAGCCAGGCCATGACCTGTACTCTGACCGAGATTCCTTCAGTCACGCCTAGGCCAACTCTAACTATGGCCTACCAACATGTCATTTTACTTTCTTTGAGGTCACTCTCTTTATTTTACTTTTTTACAACTGAAGTCCGTAACTGTGTTAGTGGAGACATGTAACTTGTGTACAATATTTAGATCTGGCGCATGACACACTGGTACTTACATGAAAACTTAAAGCTATTGTTGGGAATAAATTCTTAAAATAATTTAGATGATTGATTTAGACAAATGAAAAAACAAAGGAGTAAAAAACCACACAAGTAAAAATAGAAGAGTACAAAAATCAGAGGAATAATCCATTACATGTTGATGTCATTAGGACTAAACTCAACAACAATATCATCATAATCTACAAAATTAATAATTACATAACAAAAAGGTAATAAATTGATTATAAATAACAGACCTAGTCCACAATTCAATCCAATAATAATATTGCTATAATGTCCAACAACAATCCTTAGGAAAGTAAAAGGTAACAAATTGGCTTCAAAATGGGCACACTGAAGTATTGAACCCTTTTAGGTGTGGTTACTTTCCAAACTTCAAAGCTTGTTGTTCTCGTTTATCTTCAGGATGAATACGTTTGTTCTTCCACAAAGTGTGTCAAATTCATATGTCACTGTTTGTTATTGATTGAAAAATTGTATTTAAATTAAAAATTTAATAATTAAGTATTTTTTTATCAATAATAGACAGTAATATATAAAATGGTACATTTTTTGAGACATAAGATGTCTATCTCTTTTGAAGAGGGTAAAGAAGGTTGGTTTCCAATCATGTGTACTTTAGCTTCTCCTTTTGTGTGTCTTTAAAGAGCTAGTAGGAACACAATCATGTTTATACCTTTCACAAATTGCGTTACTCCGGTGTCAGTGTTTGTGATGGGTTGAAAAATTTATATTGAAGTTAAAAATTTAATAATTAAATATTTTTATGACCAATCATAAGTAGTAATACATTTTTTGAGATAGAAAATGTTCATCCTTTTGATGAGGGTAAAGAAGGTTGGTTTCCAATCATGTGTACCTTAGCTTCTCTTTGTGTGGCTTTAAAGAGTTAGTAGGAATACACCCATGTTTATACCTTTCACTTCCTCTTTTTCCAATTTTAGAAATTCATGATGCTCTTCACAGCTGTTGCACTAAGAAACTTTAATGTTAAAGTTTAAAGCATAAATTCAAAACCTACCAAACAAATGGCTTTATAAATTGTATATATGTGAAAACAACTTGAGATAACAAATAAGCAATTTCTTTGTATGTTTTGGAAATCTAAACAGGTTAAATACCTTGATTTTTGGTAATAGGTAGAACCAATATATAAGATATAGGGGTTTAGTAGGGAAACCTGTGGGCCCCAATATATATTTTTTAATTATTTTGGATGTTTTTTTGTCTCCCTTAATATATTTATAAATTTATACTCTAATTGGTTATAAACATGTTTAGTATTAATAATGTTGCATCAAATTGTAACTAAAAAATTATTCTTTAAGGAAAAACAACTTTTACCCGAAAATTAATCTTTAAGCAATTAAATGGAAACACAGTAAAAAAAAGGGATAATGACCTCAATCATTAAATTGTTCAAATATCAATAAACAACCTTTTAGGAAGATTTAAAGTAAGAAGATGTCAATGATGGATACTTGAAAAGATTTTGGTAGAAGCTCAAGTGAAAGTGGAGACTTCATTTGGTTGAATAGAGAAATAGGGGAAATAAATTGAGGGGAGAGAAGTTGTAGAGAAAAATAGGTTTTCTCTATTTTGGTTGAGAAGAGAGGAATAAAAAGTGCATAGGACCCACCAAAATTCTTTCTCTATATATGAGGAGAAAATGTTGGGAGAGTAAAATGACAATAACAACATTTTTAACCCCTTTCATATTAATTGTATTCTAAAGATATTTTTGTCATTAAAAAATTTATATATACATTTTCTCTTCTATTTCTTTTCTCTTTCTCTCATACCAAATAATACAAAAGTCTACTATATTTCTCACATTTTTTTTCCATCTCTCTTCTCTCATTTTCTACTCTTCAACCAAACAATATCTAACGGCTGATATACAATCTGAACTTAAAAAATTATTTGATTCTCATGATGAATTAGTAGAGGAATTCAATTACATATCTAAAGCTTATAAAGACCTCAAGAGAAAGTATGTTAAACTCTTTTATGAGGATACACATAAACCTCAAGAGTGTGCAAAATTAACTGAAGAAAATAACAAGCTAAAGTCTGAAATCAAATTACTTATTTAAATTTTACCTTGTGTAGAAGTAATTAGACTTAAGAAAATAATAGTACATGACTTAGCTTTAGATTTATCTGAGTTTGTAAATGGTCGAGAAAACTTGACTAACTCTTAGGAAGTGAATGACATTCTCTAAACAAATAAGGAATTAGGCACACAAGATAGAAATCATCCAAAAAGGACAATTATGATTTTTAAATCTACTTTTGTTAGACTTGTTTGCAATCATTATTGAAAAATTGGACATGGCATGTCTAAGTATAATTTACATGTGAAAGGATTAAAATATCATTTGATGAGCATAAGTTAATTATGTAGCATTGGATATTCAGTATCATTTTCTAGAAATGCATGCACGGTACATGAAAGGACCCAAATTTTACCCTTGAAATTTTTTTATTTTTATTTTAATCCAATATTACTACAAACTCCACTACACTTTAATTAATCAATATTTGTTACTTAAATTTCAGTTATCATGTTACACTAAGACCCTTCTCCAATAGACAGAAAAACATAATTCATATATTTGTTTCTCGGTAATTACCGCATATGACTAGCTATGGGATTCCAAAATACCCATAGCTATGAATATCCAGCATTACAAAAATGTAAAACTAAATCAATTAGGATTTACAATCACCCAAGTAAAATGTTACACCAAACAAAAAGCAAAATAAGGATTCCAAGTTCTAAGCTCCTAATGCATCGAACCGAGCATCCTCAACTATCATGTTTACTTGCAATGAGATTATCACAACAAACAAAGAAGTAAGTCATTAATTCAATAAATATCATTAAGCGATAATCCACACTTTTAAAGGTTTAAATAAACGACTTAACGTTAAAAGATAAAATCAACATATCATAGTTGTCATTCTCATCCCACCTCGTCCATCACATTGGACCTATATGTTCATCTTTACCATACCTCGTCACCTCATTCATCAATACTACCTCATATCATTACTTTCCACATGTACGTTTACCTTTTATTTACCACATGGGGCAAGACATACGATACAATACCACGTAGGACAAGTCATACACAAATACCTCATAGGACAAGTCATTCTCAATACCACATAGGGAAAGTCATACACAATACCACATAGGGCAAGTCATACACCATACTACATAAGGCAAGTCATACACAATACCACATAGGGCAAGTCATACACAATACCACATAGGGCAAGTCATACACAATACCACATAGGGCAAGTCATACACAATACACATAGGGCAAGTCATACATGATGCCACATAGGATAAGTCACTATCAATACCACATCGGTCAAGTCATACACAAATCATATACGTAATCAGAAAATCCACACATTTTCTATTATCATATACCATTAATCACTTCTCCTTACCTTGGTACGTGTCGGGGTTGATTTTGGGTAACTTTGCAAGTTTCGTCGCTACCTCCTCCAACCTTAGGATCTTTCATTATCCCCACCATATAACAATAATGTCAGTTATTTATTCGAAATAACACATAAATAACTCATTTCATCTCTAAACATACACAAGATTCATACATCCCCAAATGTTTTCAAACCGCATTCACAGATAGTTTCCGAACATCTAAAACATACATATTCACCCTATAATCATTGTTAGAACATACATTCATCTTCTACATTCAACATTTTCACCCATTTCCCATTTAACCTCATTGTCACTTTAGGTTTTTGGGGTTTCATGAATTCACCCACAAACCTTTTCCATTCTTGAAATATCAACTCTAAACCAAGAGTTTACAAGATAAAAACAACATAAAACGAACCATAACTCAAAATGGTGAGTTTCCATGGTTTCTCATATCTTGAGAAGAGATCCAATATACCAAAAATGAGTTTTCAAAGAGAAGAAGAGAATTAGAATCAAGAGTTTTACCTCTTCTCAAGCTCTTGGACAAGAATCAAAGCTCATTGACCTTGGAAATGCTCTCTTCTCTCACATCTCTTCAAATCTTAACCCTAAAATGTGTTTGTGGGTTTTCTCATTTAATGCACTTGTCGGGTTCTCACTCAAGCGAACCCTTTCTCGCTCAAGCGAGAAAATCCCGCCCATTTTAAAAACTCAGATCTGACCCTCTCGCCCAGGCGAGGCATCTCTCGGTCAAGTGAGGATCCTCTCGCTCAAGCAAGAATCTTACAGTCTTGACAGGTCCAAAATGTCACTTTTCTTGCCTAGGCGAGCCAACTCTCGCTCAGGCGAGACCACTCTCGCTCAAGCGAGCTAACTCTCGCTCAGGCGAGAATCCATCAGTATAGCCCAGGATTTCACCCTCCCATGTGAGCCTTTCTCGCCCAGGCGAGAATTACTCGCTCAAGCGAGAATTCCAAGACTGATACTACAATTTTAAAGAGTGAAATTAAGGGTGTTACACATGATAAATATGGTAAAATCATTTTCACAACCTATAGAGAACACAATCTTTATATGATCAATTTGTTTAAATAACTAGATCAACATGTTTTGTGCCTCTTGTTAAAGGATGATGATAAATGTCTATACCATAAAAAACTAGGACATTATCATGAAGCATATATCTAAATTAAAAAGGTACAACCTAAGATTGTAAAATTCCAATTTCAATTCCAAAAAGGAAATTTGAACAACTCAATCTCTACATCCTTTGCATATGAATCTTATTCCACCCTAGTCAACCAGCCAAACCTAATAGATCGGGTTGACCTCCTACCCGACCAACTAAGAAGCATATGTATATGAGCTTAGGCTTTCTAGGCATACCTCGATAATGGTCGGACATGACAGCCCAGTTTGAGAACCACTGCCACGACATCCCGCCCGACACGCTGCCGACAACTTATTGCCACAATGCCTGCAAATTTAAACCAACCTCCTACAATACAGCTAATAGACCTGCTACAAGCTACAAGTCAACTACGCACAGAGTACGACCCTACTACGCCCACCTGACACGGAAAAAGCAACCCTCGACAAGCCACGTGGTTACTCACTCTAATAGTACTCCCCATGAGCTGTTTTGTCCATCCCACAACTAAAAATAGGGAAATCACCCCATAAGGAAGTAAAAATGATTATCGCCTATCTATCATCTATCTATTTTGTTCATTGGTATACTCGCTCTTTACTTCCTCGCCTATCCTCCCACTTGTTCATTAATGGAATTGTGCTAAACTCAAGTTCAACTCGTTTATTTAACGAAGTTAATTTTTAGTTCAAGCATGATTCTTTTGGTTTAAGAACAAAGTTTATCAAACTAAATAATGAGTCGAGTTTTAAACGAATGTCGAGTTGATTCGTTTCATTATTAGACCTAGTCAAAAGATTATTTGTATCAAACACCAAGTTGTATAGTGGACACCAAATGAAGATTCGTAAGTATCATCAATTTTGTTGGGTTTATTCAAGTGTGAAGTCTCACATTGGATATGCGAGGAGAAATAAAAGAGTTTATAAGTAGAAAAGGTCTGTGGAACTAATGCTTTAAGGTTTTGGTTCAAGACGTGGTGCATCACTTGTGGCTCTGCACTCTTCCCATACCCTGGTAACAATGGAACTCCCCGATGGTTGGAGACTCCCCGGTCGCAGTCTGGTCCAACAAGTGGTATCAGAGCCGATGGTTCGGCTGGGACATGGTGGACTTAAGGGGAGCAGACTGGAAAGTGTGTGGTAGCCACACTTGAGGGGGAGATTGTTGGATTTATTCAAGTGCGAAGTCTCACATTGGATATGTGAGGAGAAGTAAAAAAGTTTATAAGTAGAAAAGGTCTGTGGAACTAATGCCTTAAGGTTTTGGTTCAAGACATGATGTTCACTTGTAGCTCTCCATTCTTTCCATACTCTGGTAACAATGGAACTCTCTACTGGTTGGAGGCTCCTTGTCGCAGTTTGGTCCAACAAGATATTGTTGGTGCAGTGGAATCAATCGTTGTGCATCATTGGTCACAAGAAATCAAATAAAGTGCATAAAATAAATAGAAGAGATGAAACAAAGAATTTAGTAATGGGGTTCGAGCAATTGTGTCTACGTCCCAGGGAGCGCTGAGCATCTACCAAGATATTATTAGAGAATAGAGATTACAAACCCTAGCACACTCATGGGCCCATGTGTCCATGAAGTGTTTCTATTTGGTGCGTATATCTGATGCACATTATAACAAGGGACTTGAGTCTAATATATAACATTGGTTACTCTACTCTATTCCAATACTAGGTGATGTGGAACTAATGTAATAACATATTTCAAGTATCATCAATTTGGATAGTGAAAAATGAAAAAGGTCAAAATCATCCAAAATTTGAACTAATATTGGAATTTAATTTTTCCAATAACCAAGCCAAATTGTTACCAATAAAAAAGAGCTTAGTGCACTGCCTAGTAATTAATTAAACAATAAACATTCTTTTGTGTCTTTCATGTTTTCTTTAGATACCAATTTAATCCCTACTAATTTTAAATTAACATTCAAGTCACTAATTTTTAAAATTATAACACATGTTAGTCCATCCATTAACATAATGGGTGATATAACACCTTATATGCACATTTGACCATAAGTACCATAATGAAAACCAAGTTTTTTCAGTCTCAAATCTTCCTATTTAAATTCCTTACATAGTTTTTTCACTCTTCAGGAAATTAACATAGGAATTATTGGGAATCTTACATGTCATGAAGTTCCAATGAAGCATATAGTGTACAGAGAAGGACTCATTGAGATAATTGTAGACAAATTCTTTGTGGATGATCCTCAATGCCTTCCATGTTTTAGACTTTTAGTTGGTCTGGTTGACATATTCTCTTTTCTCTTTTGCTTCAACTGCTTTTAAAGCAAGAAATGCATTCTAGAATGTAATGGCTGGAATTTTGGGAAACTGAAATGAGCCCATCAAGTGAATATTGTTTGAGAGAAGATCCACTTATTCCAATAGTAAGTTTAAAATAAGGAAAATGATATATCCTTATATTAAATCTTCCTACTAATCCTCATACCCACAAAAAAGTGACATATGCCACTTGTAAATCAATCACTAATAAATATGAAACAACATCATTTCGTTGAGTTTGACAAAATTTTCCAACGTAGACGCCACATGTAAAGATAATATGACACATCACTCATTCCGTTAAGGTTAATAGACAAGTTCAAAACTAAAATGATAATTTAAATTTATTAGGCTCTAATTGATGCTCACAAAAACCCAAATATGTATTAATTAAATTAAGGATGTCAAAAAATATCTTACTGGTACTTACCCACAAAAATATTTGCAATGAATACTCAATATATTAGCTTATGAGTAAGTATGAATACCATTTTTAATTAACCACCCATCATGCTATAATTTATGATTGTCTATTTTGCCCTTTTTATTTTATAATTTCTACCAAAAACCATATATAATTTAATGTTTTTCTATACCCAATGCATATTCTATGTAATTTTTAAACAATACATCATTTTTATATTAATTATATGGATGTGGTTATGGTTTATTCATTCACACTATTTATTCATCACATATTATAAATTATTAATCAAAATCATAATAATAAAATTATAATTTTTCTAACCACAAATAAAATGACACATATTATAAATCATAACCTTCAATGAATAATGTGCGGATATATTAAATATATTTTTGTTGTTAAAACCTAACATGGTAGCATATTGGAATTTAGAAGAGTAATCCCGAAACCATAAAAAAACATGAATAGAATCTAAATCAAATGAAACATAAACCCTAAGAATCAGAAATTGATTTTGCCCAATTCTGGTGTTGTGTTTAGGGTTAATGGCGGAACACTTGGCATCGATATTCGGAACCGAAAAGGACAGAGTGAACTGTCCCTTCTACTTCAAGATCGGAGCTTGTAGGCATGGCGATCGTTGTTCTAGGCTTCATACAAAACCCACTATCAGCCCAACCATTCTTCTCTCTAACATGTACCAGAGACCTGATATGAATGCTCCTCTTCTTGATCCTAATCAGCCTCAATCCCTTGATCCCGATAAAGTTCAAGATCATTTTGAGGTTATCATTCCTTTTTTTTAATTGTTTTTGGATTTGTGTGTTGAATTTAATTTCAATTTTGTGTTTTTTTGTTTATTTTGTAGGATTTTTATGAGGATTTGTTTGAGGAGTTGAACAAGTATGGTGAAATTCAGAGTTTGAATATTTGTGATAATCTGGCTGATCATATGGTATAATTTTGAAAAAAATTGAAGTTTTTGTTTCTTGTTACAAATTTTACAGTTTCATTTTTTAACAGTTTTTGTTTATTGTTTGAATAGGTTGGTAATGTATATGTTCAGTTTAAAGAGGAAGACCATTCTGCAAATGCTGTAATGAATCTCACTGGAAGGTTTTATTCAGGTGCTTATGTCATGGTTTTTATATGGTTTTAGTGAGATTATTTGTAGGAGTTTCTTCTCTTGTCGTCATTTTTTATTTAAGATTTAATTTTATTGTATTTTTGGTGTCTCTGGTGAAAAATATGGGAGGAGTTTGATCTGAAGAATTGTATGAAATAACAAACTGACAGATAGTGTTGTTGCTTCCAGCCTTTCAGGGTCTATTCGCGAGTTGAATTTTTTAAGGGTAATGGAGGGAAGGGAAAGGCTTGAAAGCCTTGGAATACACTTTTGAGATGACTCATAAGTCTTCCCTTTTCATTTTTTCCCTCCAAAACTCAATCCGCAAACAAACTCTTAAGTTATTGCAAGTCTGGATTATTTTTTAATTCATCTTCAAGGAATTATTTTCTTTGTTTGTGTTCATGACATCTTGTACTGCTTTAATAATTATTCAAGCTGTTATGTGTCTACACTAATTGCTTGGATGTAGTGTTGTATTACAAATAATAGGAACATCGTCTTTTGATATGCATTTCTTCAGCTTATGCTTAAGAAAAGTTAATATTCAAGTTGGTTTCATGTTAATAGAATGGAGATACATGGTTTGTTTGTAAGAACTGTTAATGTGTACCTTGGTGTAGCCACTTTTACTCTGCCTTTCGACACTCGTATTTGAATCCATTTTTCTATGGTCTAATCTTGTCTTTAATTGTTATACATCAAGTTTTATGCTTAACTAGGATATGATTGGGCTGCTGTGGCCTCTGATATTCAATTTTCCTCTGGCAAGAAGTTTATTTACTTTTTATTTCTAGCACTCCTATTAACGACAACAATGGAAATAACAAAATTGATTAGCATCCATTTGGTGATACTGTGACACAACAGTATACATGAACTTCGTTTCTAACTCAATGATTCCTCTAGGTCGACCCATCATTGTTGACTTCTCTCCTGTGACGGATTTTCGAGAAGCTACTTGTAGGCAGTATGAGGAAAATGTCTGTAATCGAGGTGGCTACTGCAACTTTATGCACCTAAAGAAGATCAGCAGGTTTTTTCCAGCACAAAATATGCTTTTAAAACATCGTGTACTTTCATTTATTCTTTCATGGTTTGTAGTTTAATCTCTATGCTTCTGATCTAGGGATTTGAGAAAGCGTTTATTTGGAAGAAACAGGCGCTTTCATGACCGCAGTGGAAGCAGAAGTCAAAGCCCTCCAAGGAATCGTAAACATGAGGAGCGTTCACATTCTGGTCGCAGTTCTGATAGAAGAGATTATGACAGACATCATGACAACCACAGTGGTCGTGGCAGGTTGCCTAGAAGCCGTAGTCCTCAACGGAGAGGAAGACGAAGTAGAAGTCCAGCAGGAAGGGATAGTAGGTCAGCCAGAGAAAGTAGTGCCGAAAGGAGAGCCAAAATAGAGCAATGGAACAGGGAGAAGGAACTGGCAGACTCTGGTAACAAGAACAGTAGCAATGGCAATGATTATGAAGAACGAGATGATGCACAAAATGGGAGTGAATCTGGTAGACACCGGAATGACCAGATATAGTTTCTATTGTCACTTGTGACCCAAAAAGAAGAAAGACCCTGTAGCGTGGCAAGTGATTTGGTTTGTCTAGTTTACACCTACTAAGTTGGTTTTTTGTTGCTAGCATCTTATTTTCTTATTCTGAACTTCTGTTGTTTAGTTATACAACATTGTAGTATTTATACCAAGAACAGTTTAATTTTGCTGCTTCAAATGATATATTCCTGCACCACGAAGGAAGAAAATAGATCGAGTAGAAGAAGCAGGATAAAGTTCCAAGAAGATTTGATCTTCTTGTGGGGTCAGTGATTAAGTGGTAGAAGGGATTCAATGGAAAAGAGTGGAAATGTTGCATGCATCTGGATTCTAGACTACTTGTGCATATATTTCAGCTGGAGAATTTTATGATACCTCTATCTTTATCTGTTGAACTTCTACAAAGTTCGTTTTATTTATAGCTGGTTTATTATTCAATGAATTTTTATTCAAATCCAGTGTTTGAATGCACAGGGTTACATCAACTACTGGTAGCTGGAGCATGTGTGCTATATTGTGTTAAATGCTTTTTTGTCTTCCTTTATTGGCTTAGAGTTTTGCATGAATCATCCAACTAAATATGCATTTTGGGTATAGGTGGTAAATGGGATTTAGATATATTTGGATTTGGATCCTAATCGATGGATAATCATTTACCAAACCATATATAAATTCATTTAAATCATATTTTAAATTATTTAATTCATTCATATCCAAACTTGATAGATTTCAATTTATTCATGACTTCATTTTCATAAATTTGGATGGATGAATATCAAATTCGTTTGATTTTTTAATTGGAACTAAAAACACTTTAGAAGAAAATCATTTTTTTAAAACCATTATTTTAATAAAACATTTTTTAAAATTTTATTTTTAAGAAAATCACTTTTAAAAACCATTCTAAAATTTATTTTTAAAAAAAAATTGTTTTATTTTTTTAAATGTGCTGTCTTGGAATTAAAAAAAAATTGTAATCTTGTACAGGTATATGACATTTAAGGTTCTACGTATAATTTTTTTAATATATAATTATAAGGGTTTGCTAACATAAGGAATGTGTATTTTCAGTTAGGTACATGTTAGCAAGGTGTACTAAAAGATTTGGACAAAATTACCTTTAAAGTTTTGTATAACATGTTTTAGTAACCAGGGTACTTTTGTAATTTAATTTTATCTCACACACCCCTAAACCTCAAACACTTCTCATTTCAATGTTTTTAACTTTCAAATCCCTCATTTTTTCTCCTGCTCCTCTAAAACAAAACTGAAACTAAATCTTCATCTCATTCTTCTTCTTCTAACCTGTGTTTCTCATTCTCTTATTCTTCTTCTCCTTCTTCTTCTCATTCCCTAATTTCCTTCTCAGTCAAATTATATATCTTTTTTTGTCCCCCTTCCCTGTATCAACCTTCACCTAAGGTTTAACATTTTCCTTTTCCCCATCACTTTTTGTCTATATATGTACTCCAAATGACTTAAACTTCATAATCTAAACTATTTTTGTTCAAAAGTAAAGAAATAATAATCCCTTTACTTCTTTGGATTTCCCTAGAATTGATGACAAAGATGTAGAGTAAGTTTAAAAAAACTTACTTTTGGAATAAGTGGATCCTCACCCTCTAATGTATTTAAGAACAAACTTTTAATATTAATATTATATTCATGTCCTATATTTGGGTGGACATCTTATGTCCCAAAAAGTGTACTACTTCATATGTCACTGATTGTGATTGATAAGAGAAATACTTAATTATTAATTAAAAATTAAGATGTGCTCCCATATAGTTGATCTCAATTTAATTAAAAATTCAAATTGAGAGTGAGAAGCACTCTAAGGAAGTGAAAGTGAGAAACACTCTAAGGAAGTGAGAGTTGGGATGATCAATGATGAATGAAATTGAAGAACAAATAAATCATTTTTGAATGTTTGTTTTTTGGATTGATCGGATATCCAATTGGATATATCCATAGATATCCATCTAAATGAATATATTCATGAATTTCCATTGAATATAATGAATGTATTCAAATGCATTCATTGCTAAAGTCATCCATTAGATTATATCTAGTTAAATTCATTAGCTCTAATAGATGAATTTGGATGAATTTAATTTTCTTAGATTTGAATGAATTTAATTTTCTTAGATTTAGATGGATTTTGAATAATTTTTTCAGGATCCCAAACCTGACATGAAACGACCCAAATTCTACCCTTGAAATTTTTTCATTTATTTTAATCCTTTCCTGCATACAGTCGTCACCTTAATTAAAAACTCTCAAGTAGCACTCTTTGAAAATACTCTTTACCCTATTATATTATCATACAAATTTATGTTGCGGAAAAACAAAATTCATTCAAATAGCATTTACCACATACAACCAGTTATGGGTCTCCCAGAGTTATAACGTCCATAACTACACATGTTCGTATTAATCTAGACAGATTTACATTCATCCCATGATATTACCAAATCATCTACAACGTCAAGTAGCAATAACGACAATCAAATTAATAAACACAAAAGCTTCCTAAGTGAGCTTCCTTCTCAAAATCCTTCATTTACCTACAATGGGATTATCATAAACAACACACAAAACAAAAGGGAGTAAGTCATTAGTTCAAAAACTAATATCACATGATAATCCACATTTCAAATACAATAAATCTTTAATATAATTTGTAAACACACATACGTAATTGTAAACATTCATATCATCTCCCTTTAATTTTCACTTTACTCATATTCATCCTATAGTATATATATCCCATAATATATATTTTATAGTATGCATATCTCGTTCGTTCAACACATCATCCTTCTCATTATTCATATCCACCCTATAGTATATATATCCCATAATATATATCCTATAGCGTGTATATCACTTTCATTCTCAACGTCTTCCTTTTATCACTCATATTCACCATATAGAATATATATCCCATACTATATATCCTATAACATGCATATGACATTCTTTGCGACATTCTCATTTCTCGTCATTCATATTAACCCTATAGAATATACATCCCATACTATATATTCTATAGCATGCATATGACATTCATTATGACATCCACACTTCTCATCATTCATATTCACCCTATAAAATATACATCCCATAATATATATCCTATAACATGCATATGACATTCATTGTGACAATCACACTTCCCATCATTCATATTCACCCTTAATCGTATTCATCGATTTCATTTCCCATACCACATCGGGCAGGCCGAGTTATTACCCCTTACCACATCGGGCAGGTCGAGTTATTATTTATTACCTCATACCACATCGGGAAGGTCGAGTTATTACCCCATACCACATCGGGCAGGTCGAGTTATTACCCCGTACCACATCGGGCAAGTCGAGTTATTACCCCATACCACATCGGGCAGGTCGAGTTCACAATAATCACTACCATTCTCGGTAGTACACAATAACAGTCCGCTACCACTCCGGGTAGGGTACAATAACAGTCCACTACCACTCCAGGTAGGGCACAATAACCGTCCACTACCACTCCAGGTAGGGCACAATAACCGTCCACTACCACTCCGGGTAGGGCACCAACAATAAACCACTACCTCTTCGGGTAGGGTAACAACAATAAACCACTACCGCTTCGGATAGGGTAACAACAATAAACCACTACCAACACATTACCTCTTTCACATACCTCATTCATATCAGTGAGTATGAATTAGAGACACTTATCCCTTACCTTGGTGAGTGTTGGGGATCGGTTCCGAGTAACTTTAAAAGTCTCCTCCGCGATTTCCTCCAACCTTAGGATCTTTCCTCATTCCCACCAATAACAACAATGTCAATCATTTATTCAAAATAACACATAAATAACTCGTATTTCATCATCAAACATGCAAGAGATTCACATATATTCAAGATTTCCAAAACTACTTCAATACAAGTTTCCAAACATCTAAACATATACATGTTCATCTCATATCACAACATCAAAGCACAACTCATCATCCACATCTAACATTTCATCTCTTTCTCTTTATACCCATATTCTCATTTTGGGTTTTTTTGGGGTTTTCATGAATAATCCACAAAACCTTCCCATTCCTCAAATATCAACTCTCAACCAAGAGTTTACAAGAGGAAAACAACATAAAACGAACCATAACTCTAAAGGGTGAGTTTCCATGGTTTCTCATGTTTTGAAAATAGATCCAACATACCCAAAACAAGTTAGAGAGGAAGAAGAAGAGTTAGAAACAAGAGGTTTACCTCTTCTCAAGTTCTAAGATGAGTCCTAAGGCTCTTTGCTCTTGAAATGATCTCTTCTCTCTCTTCCCTTCAAAGTTCTAACCCTAAAATGTGTTTGGGGGTTTCTATTTTAAAGAGCAGTCGTCGGGTTCTCGCTCAAGCGAGCTCATTCTTGCTCAGGCGAGAAAATCCCGCCTATTTTAAAAACTCATATCTGACCCTCTCGCTCAAGCGAGAATCTCATAGTGTCAACAACCCCAAAATACCATTTCTCGCCCAGGCGAGACAACTCTCGCTCAGGCGAGAATCCTCCAGTATAGCCCAGGATTTCAGCCTCCCAGGTGATCCTTTTCTCGCTCAGGCGAGAATCTCTCTCTCAAGCGAGACTTCCAGGACTGATACTATAATTTTTAAAGACTCAAATTTAGGGTGTTACATGACATAATGTAACTTTCAATGTAATGTTTATAAACCAGAATAACATGAGCAGACATATTGATAAATCAATGGAAATAGTTGTAGATAGAAAAGTAATGTTTATAGCCTACCCTTCAAAGTAATGTTTATAGCATAGCTTTCAAAGAAATGTTTATAAAAATCAAGAGAAATAGTTGACGTAATGATTAAGAGAATTTTAGAAAAGAAGAAGAATAATTGTAGATAAAAAAAAGACAAGATTAATGCTTATGCACCCTAAGTAGGGTTACAGGCATAGTTGTAAAAACTGTTTCGTATCGGCCGATTCAACCGGTAAACCGGTGAACTGGTCCCAATACTGGTACAATATTATAATTATATCGGTCATGCAATTACACCGGTCAAAACTGGCCAAAACCAGTCATACCGGCTGGTTTTCAATTGAACCGTACTGGTCAAACCGGTCAATTTTTATTTAAAATTAATTTTTTAATGAAAATAATTTTTTTTATTGTTTTTATTGATTTTTCAACATTAATGTTAATATATTATATATGAATATCTAACTTCACCGTATGTCGTTTAATTAGTGAACCACCGGTTGAACCGCTATACTACTATACCAGTACCCCTACCGGTTCGATGACCGATACAATATTAATAACACCGGTTAGAGAACATCAAAAGATAAAAAAATTTAGAATATTTTGGAAGGATAGTTCAGCCGATACCTTTAGGAGGAAGTATTTCCTACGAGACAATCTTAGTTAACATGTATGAAGGGACACTAAAAGATTTAAAGGTTTTCACGGGGGTTATGGTATATGTGAAGCAACTCTGCATATTAACATGTTTGGAAGACATATTAACATGCTTGCCTTTAAATAGCGTGATATATTCACTTTTAAATAGATTTATCTAAAACCAACTATTAATTTTAATAGACTTAACATATATGATATTTTAAGTTAAATAAACATTTTAAGAAGCAAAGACACTAAAGGATTTAAGGGTTTTCATGGTGGTTATGGCATAAGTGAAGTAACTATACATATTTTGGAAGACATATTTGTTAAAAATTCATAATTTCTAATTAAGGTGGGCATCATATATTCATACAATTATATCGGCTATGTATTTTCTAGATTATAAAATAAGTGATCTTATTACTGACAACCATTATGACTTCTAAAATAAAATGAAAATGGATATGGGCTTCATGAGTGGATACCTAAAGTAGTTAACCCATAGGGAATAATGGGAACATATTAAGTTAACACATCAGGAAGGTTATGGTCCCCAATACACCAAATCAAACATAATTTTCATCTCTCCCCATCAGAGAGAAAACAAAGGTCCCAAGAGGAATCAAAGATTTGGTTGAGGAAGACCATCATACCAAAACCTCTCTACGAAGGCATACAAAGGAACAAATCTGCGAACATGGATTCAGGTATGACATTGATTGAAATCTCTATTTTATATTCTGTGTGAGAATCATGACATTCAAGATCCTAGTATTAGTAGTTTCACCAATTAATAAAGAATTCTAACAAGTGGTATCAGAGCGTAGGTTCTGAATTTTATGATTCTCCATTAAGGGTGTCTTTCCAATTTTATATGAACCCTAATTTTGATTTGAGAATGTTATGCTTGCGCCATCATGTTATACAAATTGGAAATTTTTTTTGAAACAACTCCATATTTGAGTTATAATTGTCCAAATCGTATGGGACTGAAACTGCTGCTGTTATAACATTACGTTATGTTTAGCATATCAATTAATGTCTCTTCATGTTACGCTACCTTGTGCATATCAACTTCAATAATTTTTTAAATTTATGGAAGTATATGTAAGTATTTGGTTATATATACCATTTGTACATTCCGTATGAATTAATTTTTTGATGTTGTGTTTTTTCGGCATCAAATTTGTTTAGCCTCAAGTTACATAATATATTTAACATTGTTGTTGAAGTTACATGTGTTCATTGTATGCTAAATTCACAGTGCACGGCATATGGTCTTCTTATATATGTGTTTGTGTCATACATATTGAGTTTGAAGCGATATATATATATATATATATATATATATATATATATATATATATATATATATTATATATATATATATTATGCAATTTGAATATGTGCATATATGTTATATATATAATTATGATTTGATCAAATATATACTATATGTGTTTAAGATATGCATGAGCATAATTGATTTGGAATTATATTATGTTATTAGATTTGTTAATCATAAAAGATATCAAATCTGAAAGTTTTAATTCCAAGATTGTATTTTTTTTATAATAGACCCATATTCTTTTGTTTTGTCTGTTAATTATTTGGAATCAGTTGATGCAATATGTTGCCAAAGTAACTTATGTTGTGGAAATTGATTGAAATTACACAAATGAGTATGCGATTATTTATGTGAATTGTGTTCGGCCCGAAGGAAGACACAATTTGGCCAAATAATAAGATACTTGTGATGATAAATGTGTAACAATTATAGAGTTTTTTTTTCATGTGAATAATAGTCAGTCCAAAGAAAGGCTATTATTTGACAGAACTAATTGTTAATATTTGATCATTGCACTGAGAGTACCACTTGCAAATTGATTTTCTCTGTCCAAAGACTAGAAATTGATGTTGTGCTAGATATCTTGTGATGGGTCTATTATGTGAGTATGTCTTGTTTTATATATATTACATGGCTGTGTTTTTTGGATTATAAGATTGTATGACCTTTTTTTAAGTGAACCTATAGAAATAGACGTACCAAAGTGACATCTTTTGTGTAAATTGTTCATAATAAATGTCAAATGCAAGTGCTATATATATTCATGCGAGTATTAATCGGCCCAAAGGAAGATTATTATTTGGCCGGATTATATACACACATGTAATGGTAAACATGTGATAAATATATGGTTGCAAATGTGAATGATAAATCAGTTCAAAGAATGCTTTATTTTTTGACATGCATTAGGATCAATGTTTGACCATTACAACAAGAATTTCATTAGGAATGAATATGGAATATCAAGTTAATTGTATGTTTACATTTTATGCGAATAGTGATCTGCCCAAAGGAAGACTACTATTTGGCAAAAATTATAAACATACATGTGGTAATAAATATGTGATAATCATATAGCTTCCCATGTGAATAGTAAGTCGGTCCAAAGAAAGATTTATTGTTTTATAGGACTGATTATCAATATTTGATTACCACATTGAGTGTATCACTTAGAAGTTAATATTTTTTGTCCAAAGACTGAATATTAATGTTGTACTAGGTAACTCGTGATGTGTCCCATTGGATTTTAAGAGTTAAACTTGATCTGAGTTTATTGCAAGAATGATTGCAATTTATTTTGTTCTTTGTTCTACTTGATTCAGTGTCTTTTACCAATGCTGTAAATATTTCTGCTCAAATTAACATCCCATTACTGAACGAGACAAATTTTAAGGTCTAGAAGGAAGCCGTAGAGATTATTCTTGGCTGTATGAATTTAGATCTGGCACTTCGTTTGGAGAAACCTATTTCTACTCCGGAAAACCTCGATGAGGTTAAAATTGAGAAATGAGAACACTCAAATCAAATGTGTCTAATGATCATGAAATGATTTGTTCCAGAAGCGTTTCACGACTCTATTTCTAAGGATCAAAATGCAAGGAAATTCCTTGAAGAAATAGAACAATACTTTGCCAAAAAAAAATGAAAGGGCAGAGACGAGTAACCTTTTGAGTAAACTCATCTCCGTGAAGTATAAATGCAAAGGGAACATAAGGGACTACATTATAGAGATGTCAAATATCGCGTCAAAAATCAAGTCACTAAAGTTAGAGTTTGGTGAAGACTTGCTCGTGCACTTGGTTTTGATCTCGCTTCCTGCACACTTTGGGAAATTCAAAGTGAGCTACAACACTCAAGAGGAAGAGATGCTGCAGAGAGATAAGACTGAAAGTGCTCATTTGATTATGACCTCTCAGAATAAGAAAAGAAAGAACAATAAAGATGATGTGAAAGAGTTATTTGCATTTTTCCTAAGAGAAAATGGAATTGTTTTGCAATACACTATGACAGACAAACCTATCATGGATGGTGTTGCTGAGTGACTAAACTGAACTCTTAAGGATATGGTGAGAAGTATGATTAATCATTCTTCCTTACCAGAGTCTGTTTAAGGGAAACTTTAAAAATCACAGTTTACATCCTTAATAGGGTGCCAAGAAAAGCAGTTAACAAAACTCCATATGAGCTTTGGACTTGTAAAATACCAAGCACTTGCACATTTGGGGTTGTCCAACTGAGGCGCGGCCTTATAGGCCACATGAAAGAAAATTGGACTCAAGAACAGTTAGCTACTACTTTGTTGGCTATGCTGAAGTTCACGGGGCTATAAATTTTATGATCTTACAACAAGACTTTTCTTTGAGACGGGAAATGTGAGATTTCTTGAGGAAGTTGATTTTGGGAGGAAAAGAACATAAGGAATGTTGTCTTTAAGGAAGAACCTGTCGCTAATGGTGAACAAGTTCTTGTGTCTATTACCATTCAAGGAACAACTTCGGTAGTAGAACAAAAATGTTCAGAATATTGTTCCTAACAATATTCTAGAGCAAGACAACAATGATGTTCTCGCTGAAGTACCTTCGGAGCAAATTCAACAACCTCAAGAAGTAAAAGTGTCATTAAGGAGATCCACTAGACAGAGGAGAAATGCAATTTCAGATGATTATATTGTATTTCTTCAAGAACATGAGGATGACATCGCGTTAACAGAGGATGATTCTTTGAACCTCTGTCAAGCCATAAAAGGTTCTAACTCTCAAAAGTGGATTGATGCCATGAAGGATGAGATAAAGTCTATGCATGATAATGACGTTTAGGATCTTGTCGATTTACCTGAAGGTGCGAAACCTATTGGTTGTAAATGGATATTTAAAACCAAAAGGGATTCAAAAGGTAATATTGACATATATAAAGTTCGTCTAGTTGCTAAAGGCTACACTCAGAAAGAAGGCATTGATTATAAAAAAAAATTCTCTCTAGTATCTTCGAATGATTCTTTTAGAATAATATTCGCACTAGTAGCTCATTTTAATTTAGAGCTACATCAAATGGATGTTAAGATTGCGTTTCTAAATGGTGACATTAAAGAAACAATATATATGCTGCAACCATAAAACTTTGAATCAATTGGCTCAAAATCTATGATGTGCAAATTAAAGAAATCCATCTATGGCCTTAAACAAGCCTCTCGTCAGTGGAATCACAAGTTTCATCAAGTTATTACCTCGTATGGTTTTGAGGCAAATAAATTTGAAGATTGTGTGTACCACAAGTTCAGTGGGAGTAAATTTATATTCATGGTATTATATGTAGATGATATACTACTTGCGAGCAGTGATTTGGGACTATTGTATGAGACCAATAGATTTCTAACGAAGAATTTCGAAATGAAAGATCTTGGGGAAGCTTCTTTTGTATTAGGTATTCAGATACTAAGAGATCATTCTTAAGGTATCCTAAGGTTGCCACAAAAGAGCTATATTGATAAATTCCTATATAGATTTGGCATGAAAGACAATAAACCAGGAGATACCCCTATAGCTAAGGGAGACAAGAGTAATTAACCCATAGGGAATAATGGGAACCCTATTAAGTTAACACATCGGGATGGTTATGGTCCTCAATACACCAAATCGAACATAGTTTACATCTCTCTCCATCAGAGAGAAAACGAAGGTCCCAAGAGGAATCAATGATTTGGTTGAGGAAAATCATCATATCAAAACTTCTCTACGAAGACATGCAAAGGAACAAATCTGTGAACATGGATTCAAGTATGACATTGATTGAAATCTCTGTTTTATATTCTGTGTGAGAATCATGACATTCAAGATCCTAGTATGGGTAGTTTCACCAATTAATAAAGAATTCTAACAATATTAACATGTTTGCCTTTAAATAGTGTCACCTTTAAATAGATTTATCTAAAACCAACTATAAAATTAAATAGTCTTAACGTTTTAAGTTAAAAAAACATTTTAAAAAACCTAATGGTATCTTTGTCAATTTTGACCGGGTTAAAATCCTCTTATTAAGAAGAAGTCGACAAATAAAAAAATTTAAAATGTTTCACAATTTATGTTTTTTCGATTAAAAGGTTCCGTTTCTTGTTTTTTCTAACTTAAAAGTTCAAATTTTATAGGTTAAATTTTATAAAAAAAGTATTAAAATTATAAAAAAAATGAATGAAAAGTGAATACCTTAAATAATATTAATGTATTTAAAAAATATACTTTCATCACTAAATATAAATGAGTGATAATTATCCTCTATTTCTATTTTCCATCAAACTCATTCCTATTTGAGTTTGAATACCATAAATAAATTCATAATCACATTATGTTGAAAATTAACATTACCAAAATCAAACTTTAAGACTTAAGTATGACTTAAGACAAGTTCTATGAGTCATACTTGCACATAATCTAATTCATAAAACCAAACATAAAACTAATTGTTAATTAAGACATTTGTATGATTTTACAAAGTTCCATGAGTTTTATTTGTACAAAATCCAATTCACCAAAGTATCCCTTGAATCTTTTAAAGATATATGCATAACATGACTTTATTTGAACCATCTTTAAGCATATCTAAATTGTTGACTATTCAAGTATTCTTTCACCATTAAACTTCAATGCAATTAGGAATGGATTACTTTCCTTATACATTAGACAAGGCATAAGGGGAATTTGAATGTAAAGCAAAACTTTGTTTCACTTTTCCTTATTTTGATTTCTTAAATTGTAAGTGTCATTAACTTCTACAAATCCTTCCTTGTCGAATGAGGATCTGATGTTCCAAAGCATGTCCCAGTTCCATGTTTCATCCAATTAGAAATTGCCACATAAATAAAAAGAAAATAAAAAATAACATATTTATCTTATTTGTTGAAATGTAATTGGTTTAGGATAAGGTTGGGGACAGGTAATCCTTATTCCATCTTATCACATACTAGACCCATGTTGATTAGCTCGTTATGATTGGATGTAGTTTGTAACTTCACTACCACTCAAAAGTTTATTTTGTTACTTTCCCTCAAGGCTTCAAGTCTATTGGTCATAACAAATTCTTCAAGATCTATTTATAAGTTCAGCTTTGGAGGGGAAGAAAGAAAAATAAAAGACTTGAGAGCTAGAAATATACTGGTAAGATGAGTCCAACATCTTCTATTTCTCTTAATTACTCTCAAAAACTCAACTCGCAAATAGACATGAAGAGTGAATGTTTATGTATAAATCATCAAATTCTAAATTTGATTTCAAATAGTTAACACTAATTTACATCTTTTTTGGTTCTTTTCCAAGTGAATTAGAAAATAAACATTTCCTATACCTTTTTGTAGAACATACTCTGAACTAGAAATTTTTCAAGTTGTCTTGATATATATGTAAGTTCATCCATGAAAATCATGAAAATAGATCTTTAGAATTTATAGCTTTCACATAATAAGAATGGTTATGAATTACCTCTTTCCATGGCGATATGATCCTCCACTATGTGTTGTGTTGTTTTTGTCAATAGAGAAACTCTTCTATCTCTTTCCCTTCCTTTCTATGCTCTTCCTTTAGTGATGGCTGATAGAGGCAATCTTTATGGGCAGAGATAGAGACAGTGTTTAAAGTCATTTCAGATAAGTATAGTGCTTCCATCAAACACTATATATAGACTCTTTCTCAAGAGTCTTACCATTTCATTGACAACTTTTCATTCAAGAGTTATGTCATTCAATCAACTAAATGGTATGTCCTTTCATGTCACAAGAGACATTCTTACAATATCAACTTATCTTTTTGCATAAGGAATGTGTAGATCCTTGTTGCTAGAGTGGAATCTTCATCCACATGAATATCGTTATCATTTAAAGCATGACTATTGTACATATAAATGGTCGCAATGAACTAAACATTTTCTATATCTATTTATTTTTTATGGTTGTTGCAACATCTAACTATTTCTTGATCCCAATTACAAGTGTACTAAGAAAAAGGAAGAAGGGTGAAGCTCATTATGGATGGAGAAGGAAATGGAGCAACAACGAAGGTAGACAACACAACAAAGAGACCCGAAGGTAGTCGATATAAGAGAGAGGGGTAAAGTTAATGGACATGAGGGAGTAGGACTCGGCCCTACCCGCTCATACATATATGATTAATAATATATCATTTTATATATCAAATTATATATTCATAATAATAAATAATATTGAGAATACTTTATCTAAATGATTATGCATTATATTTAATCGGGTCTAGGGTCAGTTTTGAGTTTAAAGGCTAACCCAATGAATATTTAGAGTTAGGTTAGCTTCGGGTCTAGGTCGAGTTTAAAAAATGACTCGGACAACATTTAGGGTCGGGTAAGGACAAGTCTTAATACGTCCCAACCAGACTCATACTCAGCCCTAGTGGAAAGGGAAAGGAAAAAGGAAGATTGTAAGAAAAAACAATTTTGATGCTAATTCAGAATCGAACTTAGAGGATCCACTTATTCCAAGAGTAAGTGGATAAAATCTACTCCACATCGTGGTCATTTATTCTTGGGAAATCCAATGGTTTGAATTAGTGAATCCATCTAAACCATTGAATTTTCCAAGATTATATGACTAAGATGTGGAGTAGGTTTTTTCTACTTACTCTTGTAGTAAGTGGATCCCTTCCCATTTTTTTAGTACAGATTTTTTGTGCTACTAAGAATCAAACTAAAATTTGGCTGCATTAAGCTCTACATAAATTGCCCAAGATTTTTTATTATTAAACTAGATTTTAATATTGTATGGTAGGAGAGAAAGTAAAAAAAGGAGAGAAAATATAGATATAAATTTTTGAATGGCAAAAATATTCATACACTAAAATGAATATGAAAAATGTTTTATCATTAATTAAAATTTTAAGAATTACCACTTTAAAATATATTGTAAAAATTATATTACTACAATTTTAAACAGTATTTATGAACTAAAAAAGTATAAAAAATAATGGTGGAAAAAGGTGTAAATAAATAATAATATAATATAAAGAGTAGTTAAATACTTAAATGAGTTGATTTTGTCATTTCATTATTCTTCTTACTTTCTCCTCACATATGGAGAGAAAGAGTTTTTGTGGGATTGTGTACTTTTTGTTTATCTCATCCTTTATTCTCTTCTTAACTAAATTAGAGAAAATCTCACTTTCTCTACAAATTCTCTCCATCAACTTCTTTTCTCTCTTTCTCTACCCAACCAAAGGAAGACTATGTCTCTCTATTTATGAAAAATATAACCTAACCAGACTAAATAATAAGCCCTCTATGCCAATGTTGCGAGTACCAAATCGGAGTACCAAATCGGACCTGACAGTCCAATCGGTCTGATCGCTGATGAGACTTGAAAATAACTTTGGTTTATAGTCTTAATCGAATGAGGTGTTAGACCGTTTAGAACCATAAAATGTTTAGTATAACCATGTTAAACTCAATTAAACCGAAATAACTTAGGAAGTGAACCTGATGGTTCACTTAAAATTAAAAAGAAAATAAAGCACTACTCCAATATCCTATTTAATTTTGGTCCAAAAAATACAGACATATTACTTTAATATAATTATAGATAATTACCAATTATATAAAATTTTACATTTATATATAATTTTAAGAAATGTATCTAATGTAAAAGTTAAAATTATGTTAGAATGAGAAAGTTAATTATTAACCTTTGGATTGAAATGAAAGGCTTTAACATTAACCCAACCTCCACAATCTTCAATCATGTAATCTCTACATCAATTTTTTTGTTTCAAGTGTAACTGCATTCTTTTTCTCTTACTTTAGTTTTATTCTCAATAAGTAAATATAATGTTTTTGATGTGGGGCTTTTGTTTGGGTTATATGAATAAGTAGATTAAACGTTAAAATAATTTGGGGAAGTAATATTGATGTTATGTGAGTATTTTAAATTGAATTTATAATCTTAACTCTTGATTTTAATGTGAGAATCGACCCTCTCATACTCAAATAACTTTACTTTTCTTATTCCATATATCTCCTATAATTTTATTTTTATAGATAAATATTAATCATATATAACATCATTATTCATTCAATACAATTTAATTAGTTAAACTTTATATAAGACTTCTTCCGTTTCGATCTTAGCTCCATACCTATGAAGTGTGTGTTAGATTCCATGGACCAGGATAGGATTCTCCGCGATCATGTATTGTACCACGGCCCAAAGACAAGGATAAAGTATATAAAGCGTGATCTCATTTCAATCTTATCCGTATCAATTTGTAATTGATGGTACATAAAAATCACACATGTGCAATTTTTTGGGAGCATATTAAAACAACCCGTACACAGATTCAAGATATTAGAATCGAAAATCACTAACAGCAGAAAAAGTGTTGAAAGCAGTGTAGAACTCAAATATCATCAACAATCTGAACCTGAACTACTTCATATTAATTAAAGTCTCAATCTTTTACTCATTTCATTTGTTTTAAGAGAGTGATATAGAAGCTATGGATCTGGGTTTTCTACTTCACTCTCTTATTCCATCTTTGAACTCCGTTAGTACTCACTCATTGCTCCCTTCAATCTCATTAATATTATGTAATTATTATGTTAAATTTCTATTCTTTTTTCATTTTTCAAATCTGGGTCAGGTTTATTTACTTGTGGGATTCTTTACTTACTTGGCTGTTGCTGGATCCATTGTCCCTGCAAAACTTGTTCCTGGGGTTCTTCTACCTGATGCAACCCGTCTTCATTACCGTTGCAATGGTTAGTTTCTATTCAAATAATTGTGCTTTTAGTGCTTAGAAATGTGGTTCTTCTTTATAAGGGGGTATTTCAAAAAAGGGGTATAGTGGATCATGTATGTGGATAGAAAAACAGACCTACACGGGTTTAATTTATCATAGATAATCTCAAATGCCAATTAAATTACAGGGTTGGCGCGCTTTATCCGATATTCATGTGTATGACTTTTACTTAAAAGTCAATAGTTGTTAGGACAAATGGTGGATGATGTATCGACTGTATAAGTAATACTGACATTGTATGTGTACAACCCTTTTCTCATTGAGATTTTTTCGATCTCAGGGGGTGGGGTGTTTCATAAGGATCGTCTCCGGAATGTACTCTTTCATGTATAATATGTCTTAACATTTATACATGTTTATTTGTGTTTCTCAGGTCTGGTCTCCCTTCTACTGCTGGTTGGGCTTCTTGGGATCAGTGCCAGCACGGGTTTTATATCTCCTACTGTATGTGCTAACTGTTAATCAAATTTGTCTGTGGATATTTTTATTATTGTTGTTTCCGTGACCCTAATTATTTGCTTATCTAATTTTGTTAGATGCTTTTTTTAAGTTTATGGAATATAATCTAGGAGCAATGTTGCCTAGAGTATGATGTTTTATGCAACAACAGTTTCTTTCATATAGATTTGAGATAATGCGGGAATTATTACGGATTTTGTGCTATTGTGGCAATTCTTGTAGGCTATAGCAGACAGAGGACTGGAGTTGCTGTCCACAACTTTTATCTTCAGTTTTCTTGTATGTAAGCATAACATTGATACTTAGAACTTCAAAGTCATGGCAATTGATAGTAATTCCTAGTCTTGTTTGTCTCTGTAAATGCTTTTAAAAGTTGATGTGACATGTTTTCTCTACAATTTAATATCTTTTCCTTGAATTAGCATTTTCTTCATGACTCACTGCAGATTTTGAATGTTTTGTTGTTACTTGCTAAACCCGTCTACATTGAAATTCAATTGTTTGTTTGTTATATGAAAGGTTTTTTAGTGGTTACCGATCTTGTTGCAAGGTCACTACTTCAAGAATCCAGTTATAAACACCAAGATTAGCTTTCAATTCAATCACACCAATATACTAGAATCGTGAATTTGAACAAATAGTTCATTTTAAAACTTAGCAGCAGCAGCTACATTTAATCTTATCCTATTGAATGGATTGGCTACATAGAACAATTGCCATTGGGCTCTATTAAAAGCCAATTTTCTAGTAAAAATATTTTCAAGGTCTTTCTTAATGGTTTCTATAAAGTTGTCATGGCCATTCCTTTATCCCTTCTAATCAAACTGTTCCATTTGATCCATGTTTTAATACTTAATCGAAGCAGAAAATTTATATGACCAGTTTTGAAGTTCAATAGCATTTGCCTTCTGTCGTACTCTTATTTTTCAGATAAGCCCGTGTATACTCTTGTGATGTGGACAAATAATTCATGTGCATTTTCATCTGTGTTATTCTTATTATTCTGTGCAGCATGATAATTCTCTGCCTTTGTGGTTGTCATTAATGTTCATATCTTGTATATATATGGCAGGTGAGCCTGATACTCTATTTTGCCGGTTACAAGTCAAAAAGTAAAGGCTCATCACTAAAACCTCATATCAGTGGAAACTTCATAGACGATTGGTATGTTCTAAATGCCAATATTACTCTAACTAATGGTTTCTTCATTTAAAAAGTTCTGAAGTTTTTTAGTTCAGTATTTCATTAGAGGGGCACTTTATTAGAGAGAAGATTTTATCCATAGACATAACTGTTAGTTTTGTCGATTCAAATGGTCAACTGTCAGATGTTTTCATGTAACCGTTGATAGGTCATCTAATAAGCTATATCAGTAACAAGCTTGCTGCATATTGATCCATATGCTCCAGCTTGAAGGGGATGATGGAAACTTAGTAAATAATCAAATAGCATCTCAATGCACGAGGCTTCCACCTAGTGGGGTCTGGGGAGGGTAGATGTTCCTAGCCTTATCCTTGCAAGCAAAGATGTTCTTCAGGATTTCAGCCCATGACCCAATAGTACTAGATTGTGGGTTAGGCTTAATCAAATCATGTAATTATGGTAATTCAGCTGATTGTGATATTTTCTATTTAGTACACGAACTCTGAATAAACAAGCCTTCGCTGTGTAATTCTGACACACTCAGATTCCATTGCAAGTCTCTCATTTTTTTTCTCTCTACTCTTGTTGGTTATCATAATGAAAACAAAGCTGGTTTTTGAAGAACAGATGCTAATGCATGGCAAAGTATGAAAAGAGAAAGAGTTAATATTTTTAGGTAGAAAACAATTATACTGTTTTGCATTCTGTTTATTGTTTATCCATTTATAAATTAAAACATTTTTTCATCCAACACTAGATGCACCTTATTCTAGAAATAAGAACGGGACAATGATATCAGTTTTTTACTGTGTTTTGGTTTGATCAATATCTTTGATAAAAAGTACTCGAGTTTGTTAAAGATGTTGTGTCCAATAAGTAACAGACATGGTGATATACTGCTATCTGTCATCTGTGAAAACTAGTTGGGGCAAGTTTAATGTTTAACTGCATTTGTGACAAAATACTTACATTTAGTATCAACGTGGTTGATTTTCCTTCATTTGAAGATTCATTTCTATGGTTAATCTTGTTGATTTTTGTTTTCTATTTTATTTTAATAGGTGGTTTGGCATACAACTTAATCCTCAGTTTGCGGGTATTGACCTCAAGTATGTGATACATCCATCATTATCCCATGCTTGTTCATCTTCAACATGATAGTTTATTAATTGTGATCTGTAATTATGATAAATATTATACCTTTCTTCACTTCTGCCAAAGAAAGATGTATCTTTTCAAAGTTCTCATTCAACATGACTGTATCTTGTAAAAGATGCATCCGACTTTGAAATTAAGACAATATATAAACATTGTCACCATAATTAAGGAGATGTAAATGATGATTAAATTCAATTTGGCATGTCGCTATACATTAATGGAATTACCAAATTGCAGATTTTTCTTTGTCAGAGCTGGAATGATGGGGTGGCTACTTATCAATCTATCAGTTATTGCAAAGAGCATTGAAGATGATACTTTGGATAAGCCAATGATTCTCTACCAGCTATTCTGTGCAGTAATCTCGAAAACTTGTATAGTTTCTTGAATTGATTAAAAAAATTATGATTGTCTAATTTGTGAATTTCTACTCATATTTTCCAGCTATACATCCTGGATTACTTTGTACATGAAGAGTACATGACATCCACGTAAGTGAATTACATCTGTTCCAATTGAAGAATTTATGTTCAACTGGACCAAGTGATATCAAGTACTAATGCTAGCCATTAAGGTTCCGTTTGCGAGTTGGATTTTGGAGGGGAAGAGAGGGAAAAGGAAGACTTCAAAGCTATATGATAAGTGTATTTCACGGCTCCTAAGCCTTCCCCTTCCCTTCCTTCCCCTCCAAAATTCAACTCGCAAATGGACCCTTATACCGATAATATACTAATACAATTGAATTTAAATGGCATAGCTGAAATAGGTAGCTGCAACAGGTAAATATATCATCTGCATAACTATACAATATAGGATGTAGGTTCAGCAAAGTATATATCAAAGAGAAAAAGAAGTATGCACCGACAGTGTAAGAGTTTTTTATACTGTCACTACATCATCTACCATTCATTTTCAATCATCATTAATTCTTAAATAAAAGTAATACAAATGAATGGTGGATGATACGTTGACTGTGTATAAATCTTTACACTATCAGTCCATAAATATTACACTCTATATCAAATAAAACCATACAAGTATGTACATTAAAATTAATATAAACAATGTTGCTTCATAAATTTTATTCTTCAGAACCATTTTTGACAAAAATCATTTGTCCTGATTTACTTTTCTGACTTTATTTTTGCATTGTCTTTCGCAGCTGGGACATTATTGCAGAGAGACTGGGCTTCATGTTGGTCTTTGGAGATTTAGTTTGGATTCCTTTCACTTTTAGCATACAGGTATTGTTTATAATTATGAGCTACTGTGACAAATAAAGATGAAATTTATTTGCAAACTCATGGAGATGGTACTCTCCTTTTCTGCACAGCCATACTGTTATATACTGAAGTTTGATATTTATTGAATTTTGTTCCATTTCAAAAGGGTTTCCAGGCAAGTCTTGTCATTGAATATTCCATTTTGGTCATCATCTTTGTTAGATATATAAATGGTTCATGGGTGCATTTGGATAAGCTATTTAAAATTTTGATTTTGAGATATCATAAAAGTTGATTTCTTTTAGATATTTGGAAAAAAGCGCATAAAACTCCCTAAATTCTATGCCATTTGTAAGTAGCCAACATGAACTATCCCCCAATTACCCCTTAAACTTTATCTGTTGGTGTAATTGATCTTTGTATAAAGATAATGTTAAATTACTAATAAGCTAACAAGAAAACGACCGTCTTTAGACTTACAACAGCAGTAGCAACACAATAGTGCATGCTAGCCAACGTCGATGACCGGAGGAATCCATCATCAAAATGCAAATTGATTGAGAAGATAATAAATAAATTTAAAAGTTTAAAATAGACAATATAGAAATATTAATATATATAAAAATATTAAAATTAAATAATAATGATATGACAGTCGAGATTAAAACAAAATGCATGAGTGATAACTTTCCACTGTTAATAATTTTAACATTATCTTTATGCATGAATCAATTTCATTGACGAGCAACAGTTAAAGTTTAAGAGGTAATCAGGAAGAAAAAATAGTTAATGATGACTACTTGCCAAAGACATAAAGTTTAGGGGATTTTAGTGGATTTTTCCCTATTTTATGTTCGAATGCCATTACATAAGTTCTTTTGTTAAAAAAATAAAATGTTCTCATTTATTGTGTCTCTCCTAAAGCTAACCTCATCAACTTCTGATTCAAAAGAATCTGAATTCTTCTTTTGCATTTTCTTTCTCTTCAAAATGTCATCAAAATGCATTGTACTTATCATTAAGCTTTTGGAAGAGGTGGATCTTGACATTGTACGAAAACTTCTCTATGTGCATGCGTGTGTGAGCAAACAAGTGAGAACACGCTTTGTTATTGGGAAAGGTGTCCACATTAAATCTTGAATATATAATCTTATTTGAATGATCAAAATTATATGATAAATACATGTGACCTTTTGTAAGTGGTTATAGACTCAACTTCCCACATGGTGCATGTTTATTTTTTCCCACTTTTGATTTTGATGCATGCTTTGAACACATAATTCACCAGTGGGAAAATGAAACTTCCTATAAGTTTTGCTGCTTTTTATTTATCACTTTCACATTAACATCATGCATGTATTGACAATCCGCAATTGGTTGCAGGGTTGGTGGCTCTTGAAGAATAAGGTCGAGTTAACAACAGCTGCCGTTGTAGCTAATATCTTTGTCTTCCTGATTGGGTAACTTACTGTCAATTCCGGACTGTGAATTCTATGATGCACCATATACCCTCATGCAGTGACATAAAGTTGACAATATAATTTCATAAAAAGTGAAATCTACCTAATAGGCACATTGGCATTTGTGACAGTAAATCTTATAAACTGTACTTTGTTGAATAAAACTACACAGGTACATGGTATTTCGAGGTGCAAACAAGCAAAAACATGACTTCAAAAAGAATCCGAAGGCTCCTATATGGGGTAAGCCTCCTAAAGTCATTGGAGGAAAGCTACTTGCTTCTGGTTATTGGTAAGATTTCATATCTTTTTCTTTAGCTTTCTTCTCTTCTTTTCATCTTCAGATGTTATGGAATAAATATGCTAGTGGTTTTTTTCTCCCTTCAGAGCTCATAATATTTGAAAAGATATTTATTAGAATTCATATCATAGAGATTCGATAAAGTTTTATGTTAGTTGTCAACTGCTTAACATTTATCCAGACTTAGGACCGACTATGTGTAGCATCAAACATATATAAATAATTTTTTATGGGAGAGTAAGCTCATGAGCTATACAATGAAGCTATAGGAGATGATAATTGAGTGGAGGTTGAGACAAGAGACGAGTATCACCAAAAATCAATTTGGTTTTATGTTCGGGTGGTCGACCATGGAGGCTATTACTTGCTACGATGATTGGTAGAGAAATAATGAGGGAACCAAAGGAACTTGTACATGGTTTTCGTTGATTTGGAGAAGACATATAGTAAGGTGCCTAGAGAGGTATTGTGAAATGTTTTAGAGAAGAAAAGTGTTTGAATTGCCTACATTCGAGCAATGAAGGATATGTATGGGTCAAGGCCAGTGTAAGAATACAAGAATGAGGTCTCAGAAGATTTTCTTCATGGGACTACAACAAGGGTCAACATTGAGCCCCTACCTTCTTACATTGGTGCCACAATCCATGTGTTTTGTGAATGCTATTGACCTAGCTAGAAACTCGAGAGGAATTAAATGGAAAACTAGAAATGCGGGGACAAACTTTAGAAGCACATAACTTCCATAACATAAGTCATTAGATTTAAGTATTTATGTCAATCATACAATATGATGAGGAAATTGACGGAGACATAAATCATAGAATTCAATGGGATAAATGAAATAGTGAAGTGCTACAAGTATCAAGTGTGATAAAAAGGTGTTACTCATGCTTAAGGGGGAGTTTTACTGCACATCTATAAGATATGCAATGTTACATGAGAATAAATGTTGGACAGTAAAATGTCAACAATATAATTAACTTCATGTAGCAAGAGATGAGAATTTTCCGTTAGATGAGCGAACAAATAATGCAAGATATGATTAGAAATGAATCTATTATGAAGAAAGTTGGAGTGACTCCTATTGTAGAAAAGATGGTAAAATTGCTCCTTAACCGGTTGTATGTTTGTGAAGGAAACCGTTAGAAGCTCTAGTTAGGAGAGTAAATTAAGTGAAGGTTAACCCAATTTCTATAGGAAGAGAGAGAGCAAGAAAAACTATGAGTGAAACAATTAGGAAAGATTGAGAGATTAATGTTTTGTCAATGAACATAATTTATGGTATCGTTCGATCCATCTAGGCAACCCTACCTACTGGAATTAAGGCTTATTTTTGTTGTATATTTATAAGAATTAAATTTTAGGAATTTTGGGTCATGTAATATTTAAATGTGTTAATGTCATTCTTTTTATTAGACAAATAAAGCTATCTAATTCAATTAAGGTTTATGGTTATGGACATATTAAAAATAAGAAAATTATGGAGCATCACTTTTCATGAAAGGGCTTGAATTCAAGAGCTATCACTCTTCATGAAAGAGTACGAATTCAAATGGGCATGACTATTCAAGAAAGATCATGCACTCCTAAAAATGATGTTAAAAAAGTAGTGAGAGACTATAGGGTTGAATATTCAATATCCCATCATTGTTATTATTGATGCTGTTTCTCATTGAAGTTAATTACTTTTACTTTTGTTTTGGCTGAATGAAGGGGTGTTGCTAGACATTGTAATTACCTAGGGGACTTGATGGTTGCTCTCTCCTTCAGTTTACCTTGTGGGATAAGGTCATATCTTTTATATATTACTTTTTTAATGTACATATAAAGTTATGCACATTAAATTTTCCAGAAAATGACAAAGTTTACTATAATTTACTCAATGTTGCAGTTCACCAGTTCCATATTTTTATCCAATTTATCTTCTGATTCTATTAATATGGAGAGAAAGAAGGGATGAAGCTCGTTGTGCAGAGAAGTATAAAGAAATCTGGGCTCAGTATAGTAAACTTGTTCCATGGAGAATATTGCCTTATGTGTATTAGAAAACATGTATTCTAGTGATATATTCATATGTTTAGGGTATTTGCGAGTTGGATTTTGGAGGGAAATGGAAAACTCGGGAGCCATAAAATACACTTGTGAGGTGACTGACTTTGGTGTCTTCCATGTTCATTCTTTCCTCTTCAAAACTTAACTTGCAATCAAACATGCCCTTAGATTTGAGGTTGTTTGTTTATGCCCTTAGATTTGAGGTTGTTTTGTTTATACCATGTTTGGATCAGCCATGAGGGGAAAAGTTAATGAAACTAAAACACTTGAGCTTATTACTAGTTTGTGACTTTCAAATATTTGTTAGCCTTTCACAACTTAAATGTTTTACAAATCAACACAAATTATTTTTCTACTCCTAGTATAGGAGTTTGTTAGATTTTTGGTACATCATTTACCATGAATGGTGAATACTTGTATAAATTTTTTATCTTAGGCAGTGATATTCAATTCATCTTTACATTGTTTAACAAATGAAACTTAATACTGGTTATATAATATAAGTCATGAGGCTTTACACAACAAATCTAGCACCTGCTTTAAAATAAAAGTAATAATTAATAAAAATAATTTAGCTAAAAGAGTGGTGTGATACACCAACTTTTTATCTAGTGAGATGTAGGGATGATAATGGGTACCCGGATCTGTGGGTATCCACAATGTGTCGGGTTTGAGTCCATGTTTTGGACTCGTGGGTAATTGAAACTTGCAATTTTAAGATCCGCTGTTAGATGAATCTGAGTCCGGATAATGAGGTATCCAGAACTGTGGGTACTCGGACCCGCTATTTCTTCCTAAATTTATATATATATATATATATATATATAGCAACATAATTGTAATATGATGTTAATTTATATTGTAATACAATATTAGTCTATAATTATAATATCATATTAATTCATAAATATGATAGTTATGTTGTTAAATTGTGTTTTTATTTTGTTAAGCAACGATGTTATGTTGTTAATTCATACATATGTAATATTATATTAATTGAAGAGTTTTTACTGGAATTTTTCATCACAATGTTGAAGTTGTTTTTAATGTTTGTTTGAATAAAATGAGTTATGTTTAATAGTTAAGTTGCGTTTAAAACTTTAAATTAAGTTTTATAATTTTTTCTCTTGATGATTGCCTAAATAACATATAAAATCGTAGGAAACAAATACACAAGTGCATAAATTATTTGCAATTATTTTTAATATTTTTGAATTTATGGGTACCCATAGATCTGCTAGGTACCCAAAGACCCGTTGGTAGTATACTCAGCGGGTATTAGCACGGGTCTGGGTCCAAAAATAAAGTAACGGAGCGGGTCTGGATAATGCACTACCCAGACCCATTACCATCTGAGATGGGATAGTAGATATATGTAGGGTTATCTTTATAAGTAAAGAGATTGTTTTAAGACAATCAAATTTATTGTTACATGGATATTCACTCTCTTAAAATAATCTTGTATCACGGAAAAATTAAATAACTGCAAAATATGTGGTATTCTCAATAAGGTAATTGATATATGCAAATTCTTTGAAAGAGGGAGTAGTAATTTCTTTGCCAATGCATTACGCGCTTCAACCTTTATAGTTCCTAATTCCTATGAAGTATTGATATACTATTTGACTACCTTTCTAGAAGTTTTTGAAGGTAGACATTGTAGGGAGCTTCATAATCCTATAATTTAATATCATTAGGAACTAAGTTAAAATTAGTACTAAGATGTATAATTATAATCATTGAAAAAGACACTCTCTAAAATAACTCACTCAAAATATTATTCTAGCACATTTATTGTTTCAAAATGTGTGTCATTTGTTATCATTGGTTGAAAAAATATAAGTGACCATGGGACAGGTCGGGATGGGTCATGTTTGGTCCCTACCCGGCCCTAAATATTGACTGAGTCTAATTTTTGAACCCGAACCCGGCCCTAGACCTGATGAGACCCGACCCTTTTCAGACCCGATCATGATCGGACCATGCCGGGTGAGCGAGTAGGGTCGGGTCCTGCTCACCCCTACATCAAATGCACAAATTATGAGACAGAAGATATACTCGAGGTAGAGATGGCAATATGGGCTTGGCCCGACAGGCTAGCCCGTTTGCATTGACATTTTTAGCGGGTCGAGCAAGAGATTTTAGCCCAAAGCCCATATTCAACCCAGTTTGGAAGCCTGTTTTTTAGACGGGTCACGGCAGACCAACATTAATAGTGCTTTAACATTTTAAGGTTACATATAGTTCCAATAATGTAACAAATTTAGTATTGTTTTCCGATCGAACATTTTACATTTAGCATGTAAAACCAATTTATTATTCGTATATAAGACATTTATGAGTTAATTACTTATCAATGTAATTTAAATCATATACAAGGTATTTGCATATCAGTGTTTAATTTATATCGTATATCATATTTTATTTAACTTAATTACATTTATCATTTTTTTTGTTTAAAAAATTACACTTATTTCTCATGCATGGTTTGTTAATGTAATGTATGTTTATAAATTAAGGGAGTTTTTGTAAGTTTTAAAAAAATGGAAGGATAGTTTGTGTAATTTCACTACAACTCAGGAAATATCAGTATAATTTACTCTTTATATTATTAATAAACTTTTGTAAATGTTCCACACGTTATACTAAATTGGTTAGTAATATTAATACTAAATTGGTTATACTATTATGTAATGTTACAATTGATAAGTAATTTATGAGTAATTTATATCATATAGAAGACATTTACTTATTAATGTAATTTACTATTTAAATTGGTTATTGCTCATATACAAGTTTTCTCAAAAGAATATTTTTTGCATAGAAAAGTGGAGGCACATTCTTCCAATAGAGCATCTAATGTTTAAAACTTAGGAGTTTGAAGCTTTATTGTGAACTAGGAGTCTAAAAGTTTAAGACTATGTTGGCTAGTTGTTTAGAACTTACAACTTTTAAAACAAAACAATATATTATTGTGAGATTGTGGACTTTAGTTTGTGATTTTTTTTTGTTTTAAAAGACATTTATGAATATTTATTTTTGAGTTGGTTACAAATGTGTTTTTGATAGAAGAAAAAAAACGGGTCAGCCTGCCGACCTGCCTTGTCAAATATGGGTTGAACTTGTTGAATGTTAAGAACAGAAAAACATAATTGAAGTTCTGCAAACACTTTGTATTATTCAGAAACAAAAGACTGACTTATATAGCCTCACATAGACAAACCTAACAAAATAATCCTTACATCTTCCACTCTTGTAATGTAACTGACTTGAAAAAGAAAACTGCAACATTCTAATAAATAGGATTTATTAACATAATCAAAATAAAACAGACCCTAATAAAACACTCATTTATTGACTAATTCAACAAGGCTGACATTTTGAGCCCTTTTAGCAATAATGTCCGGATCGAACTAGTTCATATTTTGGCGGGTTCAAGGTGGACCGGACAAGACCAGACTGACCTGTATTATCACCCCTAACTCGAGGCACTATCTTTTATGTGAGTTTCTCTGACATGGTACAACTATTAAGGAGAAAATAAATTCACACAATTCACGTGGATCCATTTGAGTCTTCATTATCAAATATCTTTCGTTCCCATCAATTCATTTCCATTTAGAATAATTTTCATGCATAAAAAAATAACCATTTAGAAGTTTCTAACCATAAAAAATGCATACATCCCATAAAAAATGCAAGGGCTATTAGTCTAAACACTGTTTATGATATATGTGACATATTGGTATTTACAGTTCACAAATAATGAAGGATGCATAATTAATTAACTTGTGTATATATCAAAATTTATAAATAAAAAAGTGATCAAAGAAAAGCATTAAAGACAACATGCAAGGGTTATATAAAGAAGATTCCAAACTCACTAAAGAAAATATATTAAACAAATAGTAATTGCAAGTAATAGAGAATAATCTATGAACTGGACAATTGAATAGTTCAAGCGAACTAATTGTTAACTGGCATAAATAATAAGATAATACAAAGATCATATCTAACATTTTGCTTGCATATCACCTGAAGGACACATACCTCTGTAACATGGCTCAAATGTAAAATGAGCTCTTATAGGTTGGATTAAAAAAGCTCCAATGCCAAACCTGGATTAAGTCATATGAGAATTTCAAATTTAGGAAATGATAAAAACAAGAAAAATGATATATCTAATTATAAATCTTCTTACATCATTAAAATAAAATAAAAGTAACATAAGTCAATTTATTAGGAGAAAAAGATGTATGTACGTATAGTATAAAAAATATTATATACTAAGAGTTCATCATCTATTATCTATTTTCAATCATTATTAACTTTTTAAAAAAGTAATATCAATAATTAATATATTGATTGTGTAAATTTTTATACTAACATATACATAAATATTACACTCATTTAGTGATTAATCAAAAGACACATATAACTTTATAATACTATAAAATGATTTATAAAAAGATTTTTTATATGAACATGTTATTGTTTAAAAAAAAGATAAACTAGACAAAGAAACAAATAACCCCATAAAGGCAATAGATATACTTAATAGTACAAAAAAACAATCCATAAGGCGAGAAATAAACAGGGATGAGTTCACTTTTGAATTAGTGAATAAATCTAAATTATTAAATTTCTTATAATTGATAATTAAGATTTGAAACAATTTAAAAAACTTAATGTTAAAATAAGGTATCATTTCTCTTAATTTAATATAAACATCTCTTCCCCTCTCAAATTCTAAACAGGTAAAAAAAAAAAAAAAGTACCCATACACCATGTTCTAGTTTCTAGGTAGCAAAAGAAAAAGATTGAAGAAGAAAAAGAAGAATAACAGAAACCCAAAAATCAATGGCGTATTTTAGGGTTTTGTAATCAAAATAGCATTAAGACTCCAATGGAAATGCCTTCTAGAAGATCCAACTATTCTCTCCTAAGTCAAATTCCCGATGAACAGTTCAGCGTCGGCGCCGCCTCTTCCGGGAACACCGCACCGTCATCCTCCGGCGACTTAAAAACCAACCGTTCCATGTTCGATATGGACATATTCTCCGATAACAGATCAGCTCAACAGCAAGGGAACAACCGGATCGGGAATTTGTTCACCTCGATCGGACTGCAGAGACAATCAAGCGGAAGCAGTTACGGCGAAAGCTCCATCTCCGGCGGTTACGATTATGCTCCGGCTCTGTCCACGGCGGCGTTTGGCGACGTGGATACGTTTGGTTACCTTCACGAGGATGGACACATGATTGGAGTTGGCGGGGAGGTCAGAAATAGGTTACCAGATACTCCGGCCATCGCCGGAGGGTTTTCTGGGAAGAGCTGGGCGCAGCAAACGGAGGAGAGTTACCATTTGCAGCTAGCCCTGGTGCTTCGGCTTTCGTCCAGTGCGGCATGTGCGGATGATCCTAATTTCCTTGATCCAGGGACGGATGAATCCGCCATGGGGTGGTCGAAGTCGGCTGAGACGGTGTCACATAGATTCTGGGTATGTTTATTGTGTCCTTTGTTGAATGAGTAATGATGCTATTCGATTGTGTTCGCTAACACCATCAACTTATAAGCTAGTGAAGTACCTTATTTAGCAACAAGAAATATATGCTACAAGTTTAGGTATGAGCTTATAATCTCGTATTTGATACGCTACTAGTTTATATGGCTTTGTTTGGCATGTAAGGAGCTGAAGACTTTAAAGTCAGCTAGAAGCTTATAAATTAGCTGAAAGCCTAGAAGGTATATTCGGAAAACTAAGAGTTACTTGATAGAACTGTTTAAAATTACCCCCTAGCACATAGGTCATATGGGCGGCAATAACTTACAAGATAGTATCTTATTAAATAAGCTCCATTGCCAAACACTACCAAGTAACTTATTTTTGGTTAAATACACTAGTCGACTAGCTTATAAGCTAGTTCTTGGCCTTACCAAACACACACTATGAGCTTAAAAGCTTGTGGTTTATATCATTTTACACATTTGGTATTTATCAACTAATCTTACCAATCAACTTTGAATTAATCAACTAGTTTATTTGTTTTCAACTTCTATCTTTTAGCTAGAAGCATTTAGAAAGCTTTTTAGCTTTCAACTAGTTTATCAACTAATTGTGCCACACAGAGCCAAAATTCAGTTAGAACTTACCAAATTAGTGTTTGTTGGATAAGTCAAAATGCTATGGAACGCTCATCTATTGGGGAATTCTTTAAAAAAAATTAAAAAAACACTTCTGACATTTATATACTAAAAATGTTTTTGGAGAATCACTTCTATGAGAATCTTGAACAATCAAGTCCTTAATAACAATATTAACTCATTCTAGCAGTAAACTTCTGGCACTTTAGTGTTTTCTTTGTTGAAGTGAGTTGGATTGGATTGTGCTATTTGAATTGTGAACGCCAAACTCTTAGGTAGTGATAGTGTAGTAAAATTAGTTAGAAGGTTAGTTGAGTTAGTTTGTTGACCTATCAATCATTTAACTATTTGGTTACTCTTTCTGCCTAATGAGGTAATCTTGAGGTTTTTTTATGTAAGCGTTAATTAATAAGCTAATGAAAATAAGGTAGGTTGGGAATGGAGGACATAGGTATACTTTGACTCTAGGCACTACAATAACAACAAAAATTAAGCTTTAATCCCATTAGGTGGGGTCGACTAACTTTGACTATCGGCACTGTGATTACTTTTTTATAATCTAAATCATGTTCAAGGTAGTGTAGCCTTGTCATGCGATGTCAAATCATGTGGTTGACAATGACAAATATTGTGGAGAAAATTTGGTCCTTTGCAATGATTTATTTGAGGATCTGTTGAATTGAATGGATGGGTTTTGCATTTGGGCAAAACCCTCTTCAGAAGTTATGTTTTTTTTTTTTTTGCAAAGGATAGTTGGATTTTGAATTACAGTTTTGATGTCTCTACTAGGAGAGTTGGAGTAATCGGGATATTAGGCTCCTTTTTTCTTTTTTGGGTATCACCTGGAAAACTGGTTTGTCATAGTACCAACAATGGAAAATTGTAACTTGTGGGATTAAGGCTTGAATGTTGGGCAGTAAAATGTCAATAAGAGAATAAACTTCATGTAGCAAAGATGAGAATGTTTCATTGGATGAGTGAACACGCTAGACAAGATAAGATTAAAAACGAATGCATTAGGAGAAAGCTAGAGTAACTTCTGTTGTAGAATTATGCCTTAGGTGGTTTTGATATATATGGAGGAGACCGTTAGAAGTCTCAGTGAGGATAATAGATCAAATGGAGGTTAGTCCAATTCCCAGAGGAAAATGAAAACTAAGAAAAACTATAGACAAAACGATTAGGAAGAGTTAGATATCAAAACTTTGTAAAAAAACATGATTAAGGTTCGGTTGTTGCATGTTGTAAATTATTACTTTATGTTCCTTTCATGCTATGACCACATCACTCTTTTTTCAGTTGAAGCTTGCTTGTATAAAGAAGTGATTTTTTCATTGCTGCACTGCCTAAATATTCAACATAGGAAAACATAATGTTTTAAGGAGTCAGACAAATCTTGAAAATGTGATATATTTTGTCATAATTGCAAATGAGCAGAATCTTCTTGATCATACTGCATGAAATTGCCACCGGAGGTATAATTGTCATTTCTTGAAAGATGGGTTAAGAACCTGATTCTTGAGTTGGTTCATGAATATAGTTTAATAGTAAAATAAATACCTCCCTTCTTGATTCAACTCCACTACCTTTTGAAATTATTTTCTAATTCTTACAGAAAGATAAGGGAGGAAAGTGGAACTGGTTTCACCTTGATAGACTTGTTACACTTAGTGGTAGATTGCAATTGTTGATATTGTGTCTTGTTAATTATGTGCACCAGGTGCATGGCTGCCTATCATACTATGACAAAGTTCCTGATGGATTTTACCTCATTCGTGGGATAGATTCCTTTGTTTGGACTGTGTGCACCGGTCTGCAGGAAAATGGCCGAATTCCAACTATTGAGAAACTAAAGTCTGTGGATCCCTGCGTCAATTCTGCACTTGAAGTAGTTTTGGTGGACCGACGCAGTGACCCCAGCTTAAAAGAACTTGAAAACAGAGTACATGATATTTCTAGTAGCAGCATAACAACAACAGAGGTTGTTGATCAGCTGTCCAAGCTGGTTTGCGACCATATGGGGTGAGCCTCCTTTGCATTATTGACTTGATCTATTTAGCTTGGTATCTGATCATGTCAGTCTAACTGTTTTATTGGTTTAATAACAAGGGGTTCAAATTCTTTTGGGGAAGATGACTTTGTTTCCATCTGGAGAGATTGCAGTAATGATCTGAAAGATTGCTTAGGATCTGTTGTTGTTCCCATAGGTAGTCTGTCTGCCGGCCTCTGCAGGCATCGTGCTATTTTATTCAAAGTAAGGCTCTTCTTTGCTTTAGGTATTTAAGGCTGTGATTATGCATGTTGACTTACATTTCATCACTGGTCCAGGTATGTGACTGTATTTAATCTTTTTTTTAAATGACATGCTTTATTTTCAATATTTCAGGTTCTGGCTGATGCCATTGATTTACCCTGTCGAATTGCAAAGGGTTGTAAATATTGCAAAAGGGATGATGCTGCATCTTGTCTTGTCTGGTTTCGGCATGTCAATGACAGGTATGTTTTATCTCGAAGCACATGTACTACTGTGTTTATATGTATTACTGCAATCTAGAGATTAGTTTCCATGGGCTATGATGACCATAGAAGTGCAAAGTTGTAAAAGGACAGTGGGTCAGTGGTTAACAGTCTGTGAATATGTATGTATATTGACATTTCCAATAGATTTTAGTAATAGTAATACTCATGACACCTCACATTATGTATTTACAGGGAATATCTTGTTGACTTAATAAAGAAGCCAGGTTACTTATGTGAGCCCGATTCAATGCTTAACGGTCCATCTTCCATCTCATTTTCTTCACCCTTGCGCTTTCCAAGAGTTAAACCAGCTGAACCTACCATTGATTTCAGGTCACTGGCCAAACAGTATTTCTCGGACTGTTTGTGTCTTGATCTTGTCTTTGATAACAGTTCTGCAGGTGATATTCATATTCCATATTTAATTTATGCTACTCTAAATCAGGGAATTATTGTTTTCGTGTATCAAGATGGATCTACCAAGGGCATATCATTGCTTTTATTAAGAGTTTAAGATCCAGGTGTTTTGCACCTTTTATTTATTTCCATTGATGAAATAATTTGCTGTAAGCTAACTCTTCATAATTAATTTGTTTATCTTGCAAAACTTGGTATGGACCTAAATAGCGAGTGTTGCAATATTCTTATTTGAATTAAATTCTATCCATTTGCTGTTTCGATCAGTTTTTATGCCTTAGGTGGTGGACTACATTATTGTTATCTGTATTTTATTTCTTTCATATGTTAAGTGTAATTATTTGGACAATTTCTTTTCCTTTCTAAACTTAGAAATCCCAAGAGTTCATTTTCCTATTAAATAAAGGAGCATGATTCTTCACTGTGATTCCTAAGCTGAATGATGTCCATGTTGATGATTATTGTGGATGTCTATGCTTAAGTTGGGTTTTTGTGTTGTGGAATTGGGAGAACAGTTCAAGTTAATTGGTCAAGTCTTTGAATACCATTATCATCCAGAATCATTGTGATGAAAAGGGGGCAAATCTTATCATTTAAACTCTTTGCAGAGTGAAACTTGAGTATCTATATAAAAGTATTTTCTAAACACATAAGATAATGAGTGGCTGTTTTAATGTTGGATAAACTTTTTAGCTGGTCAGCATCTGGACTAATGCCAAAAGCATGTCCTTTGTATATATGTTAATGTAGTAAGTTGGACATTAGCTGTAGGCTTGTAGTTTTTATGTGATACTCTACTCTTGTATGCTATTATGTTTATGTTTGTGATTATTGCTAAATGTTTGTACCAAGTGCAAGTATGTTCCCTGAATTTTATGTCACAAGCTGTTACTGATGGAGATTCTGGTTTCCTCATTCCAGATCAGTTTGATGGGAAGTACAAGGACATGAATAACGCCAGATCAATAACAAATGATAGCAACAGAAGTTCTCACCTGACTTTGCATGCACAAGTTTCTCATTCAAGCACACATGATCAAGATTCTAAAACAACGGGTGCCAAGGATCTTCCGCCTATAAAGCATAAGCATCCTATTGGTATAAAACCCCCATTAGCACTAACTAATCCCAATAATGACATTATTGAGGAAAATAGGTTTTTAGAAGGAAGTCATCTTATTCCTAGCAAACCTACTCGAGAGCTTGCCCTTGACATGGAGGATTTGGATATATCATGGAGTGATCTTGCTTTAAAAGAAAGAATAGGATCAGGTATATCCCATCCTTTGTAAATCGCACATATTATTAGAGAGCATACACACGATAAAGTTAAAATGCTTTCATAGCAATAAGGATATGGAGAAGCAAACTCTTTAGTGGAGTAAAGCTCCCCAATCCATCTTCATATTTAACAGAGGTTCCACTAAAGAAGTCATGGGTCCAGAGAGGAAAACATTAAAACTACCCTATCCTATCAGATACACCACGGCAAATGTATCAATCCACCACCATAAAATTTGGTCTTGCTCCTACTAAACCCTCTAAAGTTAGTCAATAAGATTTTATTTAGCTTAAATCACACAGTATTTAATGAATTTGTTTTGCCTCACTTCTTATTGTGAAATGCTTTGTGTAATTGGTATCAGTAGTCATTAATTGAAAATGATGTGTTTTGTTGCAGGTTCTTTTGGAACTGTACATCGTGCTGAGTGGAATGACTCGGTAAGCCAGTGTTTTTAATTGATGCTGTATAAATTGATCAACTTATGGCTGTTTGACTTGTTCGCGTTGAAATTTTAGGGACTGAAATAAAAAGAGAAATGAGATAATTTATTAGTGTAATAAGACACTGAATATTTGGTATATCGTGATACAAAACACTAATCCTGCACTCCTATTTATCTAATTAATCTATATTATGCACTAGTGCAGCCAGTCCAAGTGGACAAGCCCTGCTTAACTATACTCCTTAAGTCCTAACATAATATTAATAAGAGTAAATTATACTGACACCCCCTGAGTTTTAATGAAATTATACAAATCACTCCTTCATTTTTTGCACCTACAAAACCCCCCTAATTTATATACATACATTACACTGACTACCCCTGCATGAGAAATAAGTGAAATAAGAGTGATATTTTAAACAAAAAATGGAGAATAAATATAATTAAGTTAAACAAAATATGATATATTATGAAGACAAGTTCAAATAGTATATGAATCAATACATTTTCAATATTTTTGGTTCATTACAAAATGCATCAATAATTCTAATGATATATTGTTTAAATCACTCATATACTATTAATAATGTTCCTAATGACCCTAGCTCGTCGTAAAACTAGTACAAGTCCAGTCCATGGTACATTCATTTTTTCGTTTTACGTAATATCAATCTTTGCATATTGAAATAATCCTAATTATATATGTGCTTAGTATATCAATGCACAAATAACATCATTGTGTGTGTATAGTAATAATCACTAATACTAAATGTGACGGGGTTTCAACATTTGGAGAAGTGTTTCATAAGCGTTCAGAGCTTATAGAGTAGTCCAGGATGGCATCAGTAAATAGGCTGCATCCTCCTCCCTAGCTGTAAAAACATCATATCCTAAAAACATTTTACCTGCAAATGTCTTGACAGAAAATGTTCCATGTGTAGACAAAGCATATTATCATAATTGTTGTTTGTCCCAAGAGTTAGCACGGTTGGTAGAGCTGCAGGGTATTAACCGTGAGCACCTATATTCAAATCCCGACAATTGTCCTCCCCCGCGTTAAAAAAAACTGCGCCTATCAAAAAAATCATAATTGTTGTTCACATGGATTCCATTGGTTCCTAAATGGTAGCTTACAAGTTCGTTTATGCTTGTTAATAAATAGTTGTTTGATAGGCAGAAATTTTCTGAGCATGAAGTATTTTTCAAGAGAGGATTGATCTCATAACAACTAACCATTGCACTCTAAACTAAGATCAATAGCTTTTGCCTTAATGCTTTTTACCCACCACATTTTGCATTTTCTGCTTGCTGCCTGATACAAGCAGAAACCAGTCCGTAGCCTGTAGGTTGTTGGCAGCCAATTGACTTCACATTTTCCAATTTCCGATTTCCTTTCGAATAACTTGATAATTACACTACAATTGAACCTTTATTGTCATATGATTTTTAATTGCAATGCACATCAAAAGACAAGAAGTTTATTTGAAATTTTTTATCCTCCAAGAAAATAGATGTTTTCCTAGTGGAACTATTTGCAATAACATTTATTTTATTTTTTGTGTCTTCTTGCTTCTCCAATTCTGTCTTTTAAAACATTTGATGTTCTATTTGTGTTGGATTTGGAATGCATATTTGATGAGGCATCTTAGTTTGGGCATGTATGGAGGAGACTGTGAGAAGCTCCTGTAAGGAGAGTATATCAAATGGAGGTTAGTACAATTTCTAGAGGCAGAGGAAGACCAAGAAAAATCATAAGCAAAATATTTAGGACATGATTTACGATAGAGCATTATGACATCGTTTAATCCATGTAGCTGATCTCACCCAATGGGACTAAAGCTTGATTATTGTTGTATTTGTTGAGGCATCTTATAACTAGAGAACACTTTTTTAATGATTTCTTCATTAAAGTCTGAAGGACAAGTAGGGCTTCATATTTTAATTTTTGTTTGTGCTTCTGTCATCCTCTCTCGACTTCCTTGTCTGTTTTTTGTTGTGTTTTTTACATCTCTCAAAACATGTCGAATTGCAGGAGGTTGCTGTGAAAATTTTGATGGAACAAGATTTTCATGCTGAAATGGTCAATGAATTCTTAAGGGAGGTATGCTTAAAATTTCTAGCCATGTTCATGCAGATGAAACACCAATATGGCAATATTAGATATTTGTTTTCTGTTGATTTGATTTGCATCACTTCTTTTCTTAGGTTGCAATAATGAAAAGCTTGCGGCATCCAAACATCGTTTTATTGATGGGGGCAGTCACTCAGCCTCCGAACTTATCAATTGTCACAGAATATTTATCAAGGTTTACGACATCTCCTCTTTCTGTCCCCCATCTTTCTCTTCTAAAAGAGGGAAGTTTTAGAAGGCTAAAGGATATTTAAAACCTTGCCATCCTAAGAGATTCTGAACTAAGTGCAGGGGTAGCTTATATAGGCTGTTGCATAGACCTGGTGCCAAAGAGGCATTAGATGAAAGGCGTAGGCTTTGTATGGCTTATGATGTGGTATGCATTTAGAAAATAAACTTTGTTGTATCTGGTTTGTTATATTTTTTAATTTGTAATGTCATAACTGATAAACCATTGCATTCTTTGGTTAACTATTTGCCATTTTCATTTGCAGGCAAAAGGGATGAATTATCTTCATAAACGTAATCCCCCCATTGTTCATAGAGATCTGAAATCTCCAAACCTTCTTGTTGATAAGAAATATACAGTGAAGGTAAAGATGGAAATTTATTTGGTATTCAAATAGTGTTAGGAAAGAGGGTGAGCCTCGGCACAACAGTAAGCTTGTTTGTTTTGTGACCTGAAAAATGGTTTAAATTATGGAAATAACTTCTTCATTTATGAGGGTAAGGCTGCATACATTTACCCTCCCCAGATCCCACTAAGTGGGAGCCTCGTGCACTGGCTGTCCCTCTCATTATGCAAATAGTGTTAGGAGTTTCATTGAAACCATTTTTCACTCTTAGCAATATGATCCCACTTTATTTTTGTGGGGAGGAGGTTCCTGCACTTGCAAATAGCCTAAGGATTCAAGCCTATATTTAGTCACCCAAGTTACCTTTTGGTCTATCATATCATGAAAGTGTTAAGACGGTATATGATTAACGACACTGTTTAGCCAACTGTCTAGCCTTGGAATTTGTTACTTTGTCTGTTTTATTCAGCTTCAATGGAGTTTTAAAATTTAACAAGCTTTCTTGTACCTTCCCTTTAGGTTTGTGATTTTGGGCTTTCCCGTCTGAAGGCCAATACATTTCTCTCATCCAAGTCAGCTGCTGGAACTGTAAGTTTATAATGACTGCTATATTTTTGTTTCTGTATCTTATGTTTCGGTGGTATGTTTATAATTAGACATATAATTTTTCTCCTTTTCCTCCCTTAGCCTGAGTGGATGGCTCCAGAAGTTCTTCGTGACGAGCCATCAAATGAGAAGTCAGATGTTTACAGTTTTGGTGTTATCTTGTGGGAGATTGCAACATTGCAACAGCCATGGGGCAATTTGAATCCAGCACAGGTTTGTTGTATACCTGTGATCCATGAAATGAAGTTGCAGTATGTTCACTGACGGACCTAACTTTACAAAAATCGTGCAGTCACCCCTCCCTCATTAGTATGCTTATATATATACACACACAAACGTTTTACTTGCTCCCATCCAAACTGACAACATTCCCTCTTGTTGAAAGTTAAATAGGTATTTTTAGTATAATTTTTTTTACTATATATACGTATTTGTCCTTCTAAGTCTCTCAATATGATCTTGATGACTGAAATGAAATGCATAAGTTTTTGTAGTAAAAATTAGTTACTGTTCATTATGCTTAACATGTGTTAATTTTTCACCCCTTACTCATTTTTTTCTGGTTCGTCCCTGAGTATGTTGAATGATTATATTGCTTCAGATTTTTTATAAGATTCTGAAGATATGCAAGTTATGACCATAAGAATGTAGTATGAAAAGCATGGTGCTTGTAATAGAAATCTAAAAATGATCACAAGAAATGTATATCGGTTGAAGCACCTGTCAAACAGGACAATGATGATGGATATAGGGTTCAAGTTCTTTTTATGTTGTGGCGGGATATTTTTTTGACTTTTAAGTGTTATCCTAGAGGTGTGCCTCAGCACAAGAGTAAGGTTGCTACTTTGTGACCTGAAGATCATTAGTTCAAATTCTGGAAACAATCTTTTTGCTTATAAGGATAAGACTGCATGCATCTACACTCCCCAGATCCCACTAGGCGGGAGCCTCGTACACTAAGTCGCTTTTTTTAAGTGTTATCATGTTTCATGGTGGTCTACCATTGATATATCATGCCTGCTTCGGGTGGCATCCCTTTAGGCCAATCATTTATCTCTTAGAATCTGGGGCTTTTATTATTTAAATCATCACGAATGCATACTTTCCTATAGGTTGTGGCAGCTGTTGGCTTTAAGGGAAAAAGGCTTGAGATCCCACATGATTTGAATCCCCATATAGCTGCATTAATTGAAGTTTGCTGGGCCAAGTGAGTTCAGATACATCTGCCATTTTATATACTGCTCCAATATTGTCATAAATTTTTATTAGTATACTTTGTTTACTACAGTGAGCCCTGGAAACGCCCTTCATTTTCTAGTATTATGGATTCTCTGAGGCCATTGATCAAACCGCCTACGACTCAACCTGGTCATTCAAACATGCCATTACTTAGCTGAATGGTTCGAATGCTGAGTTGTTAATTCATGCACATACCACGAGATTTTATTGATTTGATGTCTAACAGCATTACATTGTGTTAGTTGTCCCAGCTCCCAGGTACGCGCCTTATTCCATACTAGTTGTGCTAGAACTAAATCTAGCTTAGACGTATTATTTATCTATTCTCTAATTTTGGTAGTGATGTGATTTGGGGAATGGTTTTCTATTTTGATTTTCTAGTGGAGATCTTCTCATTAATATAATTGAAAATTTACACAAGTTTGTTTAGTTATAATCATGCTGAGATGCAATTACAACTCAATAAACAAAAAATCAATATTGTGAATGAAGCAGTTGGTCTATAAGACTCTACTGAATTCTTAGGTATCATACTAGGTTAAATGTTCGATTCATGAAAACGACACTTGAGAATATGTCATGTACCCTAAAAGGGATTAATTTCGTATCAATAGGATGAAAGATACTCTTGATTATACCAAAATAAGATTGATTCATAATATGCAAAGTCAGGGATCAAATCACATTTTTGTTATACCGGGACCTAATTGAGCGATAATGTCAATCTCATAAATCAAATTGATATTTTATCAGTCATTATTTCTTTCCCATTTTTGTTATGTTGGGGACCAAATTACCCCATGATGTGAAACTCATAAATCAAATTGATATGTTATTAGTCATTACTGATATTGTGGATTATTGCATATCTAACCTCTTGTGGTCAAACTAATGCTGGTTTATGTTTTCATGTTTGCAGAGTAAAATGTATATTTCTGTTCTAATTCAGGTGTCATAATATTAAATTTCAACACAAACCAAAGATACCCCATCTTCCTTCCAACATATATTTTGGTTTTATTTTTCTTACACAATTTTTTCATGTAACAATTATTCTCATTGTAATCTAATTATCATGGTAAGTTAATGATAATCATGGTTCAGCCTGTTTTTCATTTCAAGTAGTTGAATCTGCTGATTCCTTTTAGTTAATCGAGTTTCACTATGACCCAGTCTTCTTTGTCTTTGAATCTAAAAGAAAAGGGCACAACAAAAAGGAGTTGAGTACACTGGAAATCCCAATGACTACAATTTTAAGTAACGAACACAAGTTGTTTATGTCACTTATCTATGTTACTTCAATGTGTTACCAGTTACAAATTGACACACCAATTAAAGTTGCACCATAATAACTAACCAAAAGTTAACAAAATTTAATTGTGAGTTTGTGATTGGTGGCATAGAGAAATGACATAAACAATTTGTGCTCTGAAGTAACCCTTACCAGCCTAATGATCCCTAATCTTGCATCTTGGGTTTTTAGCTTCAAGAAGGATCTGTCTAATAAATTCAAAAGTTTGGTCTACCAAGTTTGTTCTCCAAATAAAATGAGTACTAAATAATTTTTTGAAAGTTTAGAATGATTACCATATAGTTAAATCAGAAGGATATAAAATATATCCACTAATTAATTCATGAGAAAAGCCAATGCGGTGGTCATTTTGAACTTTCAGATTTATTTGTTTATCATTTTCTTTGGAGGATTTGATAACATCCTTGGAAAACTAGTCATACCTTTTGCATATTAATAAAGTGGAGTATAAGAAATGTATGTGAAAAAATTATTAATTATAACTAATGCTTACTCACTATTCGCATTTCTTATTCACAAATCATAATTTTAAATCGAAAATTAAAAATATGTTTGGATAGTAGTGACCCTAGGGAATAATTTGGATTATTAATAAGGCCACTTTATATATTATAGTGATAAAGATAAAGAATAAGGAGTTAACATTTTCCTATTCATCATATAAATTGAATTCTTCCTTCATCCTTACATGAGATTTTGGTGTTTAATGGGTTGTTAAAGTTTAGTAATTATATCTTGTATTTTAATCCTTGCATAATATAGTCACTAATTGATCCACATGTTAATATAGTTGGCAACCTTTGCATTAGATTTTATAATAATAAAGTTTCAATTTAGTTGTTGATAATGTAGCAAATAGTAAAAAAAACAAAAGTACCAAACAATCCTAAACTTCGTTAAATTTTTCTTGAAAGTCTCCTTTCAAGTAGGGGTATAAGCGGTTTCAATATAAACCATGAAATCGGTGGAATTGAACGGAACCAAACCATAAAATGTGATTTGGTTCAATTTCGCAGTTAGATTCAGTTATTTTTTTTAAGTAACCATTTATGTTCGGTTAGTTTCATGGTTTTAGATATTTAGGAACTGATGAAACCGAATTGAATCTCATATTAAATATTATAGAATGTTGTTATATTGTTGTTTAAATTCTTCAACTATTTTTGTAACTTAAATTATCAATTTTGTGGTTTAAATTATCAATTTTGTGTAAATTGTTATATGTTACTACTTACTAATTTGTTTTATCAATGTCTTGATGATTTAGAATATAACTTTAAACTTTTATAATGTTATAGATGTACCGTTATATATTTTACTAATTGGTGTATATTACTAAATTGTTATATATGTTACTAATCGTGAATTGTATTGTTTTATATGTAGCGATTAATATATGTAAACTTACAAGAATTTTTTATATTTTAAATTCATCATCTATCATTTATATATTAATTATTATTAACTCTTAAACTAAATAATGTAAATGAGTAGTAAATTATAGTCTAACCGTGTAATAAACTTTAGATGAGAAGACATATATTTTAAACTCATTATAATATCTAAGGAGTGGTACATTTTTCCTTAAAATTATAACAAATCTTTTTTTTGTGTGTGGTTGAATTCTTTAACACAGTTATTCCTTTAACTTTGGCAAGATTAAAAAACACATTAAATATCCTATTTTTTTAATAAAATAAATACGTGATTTGTAGGCTAAACCAATATTATAAAAACCGTACCGTATTGGCCGGTTCAACCGGAAAACCGATGAACCGGACCCCTAACCGGTACGGTACATATGTTATATCACATATGCAATAAAACCGGCTGGTTTGTACATTGTATTTTTTTTTTAAATTTCATCTCCTAAACGACGTCGTTTAGGGGAAAGGGTTTCCTTCAACCCTGAAAAGTGAAAATACCTGGCCTCACATTTCAAAATTTCAATTTTTCACCAATTCTTCAACTTCAAGGATTGATACTTGTGTCATTTATTTGTATTTTGCGTTTGTTAAGTGATAATTTTGGATTGATATATGTCTTGCACTTTAGACTTTGATTTTGTTAAAGACTTAATGTTGTTTGTTTGTGTGAATTTGGAGTAGATTATGAATATGGATTATAAATCTGTATACCTACTTATTTGACTTTTTTGTTATAGGTTTATATATATATATAAGAAGGTATGTCCGGTTTAACCGACATGCAGTTTAATTACTGAACCACTGTACCGCTATATCAGTACCCTGACCAGTTTGATAACTGATATAGTTTTAATAACATTGGGGTAAGCTTTAATCGTTTCATAGGAAAAAAAATGTAAAAAAAGCTCAAATTTACTTACATGTACCTTAGTTTGATAGATTTTATACTACTAACTTAATAAGTATTAATCTATGCATTATCAAACTTACTCTACATCTAAGTCATATGCTCTATAAAAATTTATTGGTTCAGATCTATTGACTAATTCAAACCACATGAATCATTATATTTTTATAGTCTTAATGACTAAAATGTGAAATAAGTTTTTAAATTTACTCCTGAAGTAACTAGATCCCCATATATGTGTATATATATTCTATGGGTGAAGTAACAGGATATGTTTTGTCTTTTATCTAACCCTAACTATTGATTGAGCTAATTTTTGAAACCAAATCGATCGTAGACCTGAAAGCTAACTCAACCTCAAATGTTAAACGAACTAACTTTTAAATTCAAATCCGACTAAAACTCGATTAAATATTATATATTTTCGATTACCTATAAATGTTTCACAATTGAGTACACGCTTAGAATCACAAATCATGAACAAGTTAAACTTAGTAAGACGCTTCTTAGCTGACCCTAAATATTAATTGAGATTAGTCTTTTAACCTAAACTCAAGCTAGACCCAATTTTTTTTTTACTATATGTGAGTCTAATTAAAAATGGAAAAACTCAATGAACAATAGATACAGTCTTACTCACCCATAATATATATCAACAAAATTATCAATTTTCTTTTCAACTAAGTATATTTTTAATATTACTTTTATTAACATCAATCTTCACGGGCTTTTCATAATAATCAAAAGACTTTTAAAAGGGTGTCAACAATGGCAAGTTAATGATACATAATTTTTTTACTAGTAAGGGTTTGTCCTGACCTTTTTAGGTAGGGAACTAATTCCTTTTAGGGCGAGTAGTTTTTCCCTCCCAATATTAAAAAGTGATATAATTTGACTAAAATAACCAAATTTAATGCACAATGAAATTGAATTAAAACGAAATGAAGAAATAAAGGTGAAAATAAGAGTAATAAATAAGATTATAGTTGGATAGTAAAGTATAAACATGTATTGAGTTTCCAAAACATCAAAAGATATGAAACAAATGGAATAACAAAAATGTTAAAAATTTCAAAAATTGACACTACTTCATTATTGAAAATGTTGGAAACAATATTTTCTCATCTCTCATTTTCAAAATTTCTTTTAATGAAATTCATGTTTTCCGAAATATAAAACAAACAATAATGTAAACATGTTTTCACCATTTTTTTTCTAATTTCATTGAAAATAAAAATAGAAAATAGCCAAAATAAACACAACATTTGCAATAAAACAAAACATGAATAAATTAATTTTGTAGTAAAAACTCTTTCTTTAAACTATTTTCTAAACTCGAAACAAACATCAAAAGATGCTGTTGCTAGATTCAGGTTCCTGGAAATAACCCTTAAAGTATTTTCATCTGGAAGCATAAAATCCTAATAAAAAAAGATGAAGATTCATTGATTCTAAGAGTAAGTTTTTAATGAAACTCATGTTTAAACTTACTCCATATCTTATCCACCAATTATAGAGAAATCCAATGGTTTGAATTAGTTGGTAGATCTAAACCATTGAATTTTCCTAGAATTAATGGCTAAGATATAGAGTAAAATTAAAAAACTTACTCAATAAAGACAAAACATCTGAAAAAGTCAATACAGAAACAAAACTATAATCCTTTATGATTGGCTAAGACATTACCTTAGTCCCTAAGTATTTATTTAGACCATAAATCCCACATACCCGACATAAAAGGTCACTTTGACACTCAATAAAATCTATGCCAACTAGAACCACAACACTATCTGTTCCAAAAAATATCTAGCCACCTCAAACCAACGTAACTACCAAGAAACAACCTCAACCTAAAATCTATAGGTCGGTGTTTCTCACTGCAAAATCATCACTCAAATATAAATATAACCACACCCATCATCATACCTCTACCACCCTTTTGATATTTTTATCCATTTCTTCTTCTAACATCCCAAACACCTTCAAAGAGAGTCATATAAAAACAGTTATTTCTGTTATTTTTTGGTACTATAATTAGAAAGTTTGTTAAGATGGATGCAAACAAAAAGAGTTCTTGTAATTCTAATGATAAAGTTCTAGTTAAGAGTGAAACCTCTCAGTTAGATTCTGAACAATTATCTTCGGCTTTTGATGTTATAGCCTTTTCTGAACACTTTAATTTACCTCCCATTGATTTTGAAGTGTTTCCAACCTTGATGAACACGCCACCAATGCAGCCGAGTTCTCGAGAATTCGAGAACGTTGGTATGCCAGTGCCAGTCTCATCATTGCCCGAGCCACTTGATTGTTTGAAAGGAAACATGGTTCCTTCATTTTTGTCCAAAACCTTTGACCTGGTGGACGATCCGGGTTTGGATCGGATTATATCGTGGGGCGCCAACGGTGTGAGCTTCGTGGTGTGGGATCCTTTGGAGTTCTCAAGATTTGTCTTGCCTAGGAATTTCAAGCACAACAATTTCTCAAGTTTTGTTCGCCAGCTTAATACTTATGTGGGTATTGCTTTAATAACATAGTCTCTGGCAGCTGCAGAAAAAGTTTATCTAATCTAAAGCGAGTTTGTCTTTAAAGTGAGTAATTCAAGTTAAGATTTCAATTCATTTTACCAAATAAAGTTTTATATGCTCACTTTGAAGACAATCTCAATATAGAAGAGCCTTAATCAATGGCTGCTATCAACTGTATGTAACCTTTTTATGTTCATTTGTTTCAATTAAGTTTGGTAAAGATTAGTTATGTATATTTTGATTGAAGAATATGAGATGTATCAAGTGGAAATGTGAATAATTTTGAGGTATTTCATTTATGTAAGTCACTTTGTAATGGTTGAACTTGAATGTATATATTTTGGCCTTTTATCTGCAATTGCTATCTTGATGTGCAAACTATGAGACTCAGTTGGTACTGTTTGTTTGGCTTGGCATGAAGATTTTATTACTATTGCTAATGGATCTGAACACTAAGAATATGGTTCAGATGATTTGTAATTGCATTGTAGTTAGGATTGAGAGACTTCTACTGCTGGAACTAGCTATTACTATTGCTAATAGAAGGGATTTCATCTTCCACAGGTACACTACTCCGGGTTTCTGTGAGGTATTTGTTTGTATGTATGTCGCCCGAATTTTAGATATACCATCTTCGAATATTTTACGATGTTTCTGTTGAGCTTGTATTTTTGTTCTTCCATATATCATTCCATCTGCTCATAATAACTTAATCTTGGTGTGCCTAAATGATCTTGCTTTCCTTTGTTAGTATTTATTCCTTCTTTCGTCGTCATTCTCAAGTGACTTGGTGCTTGTATCCAGGGATTCCGCAAGATTCATACCGATAAATGGGAGTTTTTTAATGAAGCTTTCCAGCGAGGGAAGAAGCATTTACTGAAGAACATCCAAAGGCGAAGATCACAGCAGGTTGGGAGCTATCTTGGGCCTTGTACTGATTCAAGGAAGTCTGGAGTTGAGGTTGAAATAGAGAGGCTGAGGAAGGAGAGGAGCATGTTAATGAAAGAGGTGGTCGATTTGCAGCAACAACAGCGAAGAACGGTTCACCATGCTGGAGAAGTGAATCAGAGGCTCCAATCTGCAGAGCAAAGGCAGAAACAAATGGTTTCTTTCTTGGCCGAGTTATTTCATAATCCGGCCTTTCTAGCTCGACTTAAGCTTAAGAAGGAACAAAGGGAGAAAGATTCTCCAAGAGTTAGAAGGAAGTTTGTCAAGCAGCACCGGCCTGAAGTTGGAACATCAGAAACTATGAAAGAAGAGCATATTGTGAGGTACCAACCTGATTGGAGAAATATAACTATCTCTCCGGAAACTCCCAAAGTTACTCCGAGTTCCATTGAACACTCACCTCACTACCTTTCACAGGATTTGGCAACAGAAATTAATGCAGACACCGAAAATCTGACTCCACAAATTGAGAATATAGTAACAGACGAATTGGCTGCAGTGCAAGATATCACGGCAACTCAAAAAATCAATGAAGAAGGATCATCTAGCTTTGGACTTAAAGATCACTTTTTCAAAGGGAAAAATGTCATGAGCCCGAATGAACAAGTTCTTCCAGAGTATTTTGTTTCCTTTCCGATGTTTTCCCCTCTTGGAACTGAAAGCATTATCAAGCAAGAAGACATATGGGACCCTGACTTCAATATCAGTGGTGCTGCTTCAAACTGTGGGAATGAGCTGTGGGGTAATCTTATCAATTACCAAGTTCCAGAATTTGGAGTGACAAGTGGCATATCAGACTTCTGGGACATCGGCTCCGGAAGTTTTGGCATCGATAAGTGGCTGGCTGATGATGAAACTCCTTTCGATGAAACAGGTAGTGAAGTTGGTCAGCGAAAAGACGATAGATCTAAGAATGATCCATAAGGCTTCATCTGCTTCTGCACTTGCAGCCCTTGGATACTTGCATGTGTTTATAGTTACTAGGGGTCCAATTATTGAACAATTTGATTTATAAACAATATTCATTTATCAGCTTCAATTCTTTCTTCATGTCCAATTCTTTTATTCTTATTCGATCAGTTCTATAATTGTTAATACTTGTAAATTCCAAGGATGTAATTGTTGATAACTTTCACTCTTAAGTAAATCATATTATCTTCTCCAGCTGGTACAAATTGCTGGGTTTTACACCTGATAGGTGATTTAAGTAAATATTGTTAGTTCTGTACCATATGAGGTAGTTATTGTCAACCGTCTCATTCAGGCGTATACTTCTTTTCGCCACCCTTTCTAATCTTGATATAATTGGTAAGGTATGCTGCTGTAAGTTTAAATCATCTCTATCCTCAAGGTTGCAGTATACAGCAATGTATTCGACACAGTGATTTTCTTCTTCGTATCATAAGTTGATTCTAGAGACCAGACCTTCTGTTATGATGATTAGATGTTGATTATTTGGAAGAAAATGGAGGGGATTGATGATCATGCACATTTAGAGTTTCTTGAATTTGCAGGGAAAAGTTATACATTTATGACTCATTCCTTTTCTAATGTATATTTGCACATTTTCATCACAACATTTGAGAATAAGGGCTCCCAAGAGGTAAGGAAAGACGATGTCGAAAGGGTATAAGAACTATGACATCTATCGAGTCTGCAGCATGTTGCGTCTGCAGCGGATTTACAGTAAATCTTTCGACGGAACTTGTGTAGAACTTGTAGAAGGGAAAGGGATGCGTGTTATTTACATTGTTGACTACATCAGAATCTTCATTGAAGATATACTGTCCATGTGATTCTTTTTATATGAAATTTTAGGGCAAAAATAGTTGAATTGATAGATTTGAGGAAAGAAGATGGTCAAGTCATTAAATCTATTTCTTCTGTTCTGGAACAAGTAAAATTGAATTACCTTTCTAGCTTCTTTTATAGGGGTAGGGATTAATAAGAAGAATAAGCACAGAAGAATTAGATCATAGAGTCTATATTCTCATTTTATCAGAGTTAAATGATTCTCTAAGCACATACTTGTATCTTCCAAGCTAACATGAAGAAAGGTTGCTAAACACATTTATTCTGTTCACTCTTTTCTTCCTACCTTTACAATACTCAATGTTTTCAAGCTGCAAAAGTTACAAAGTGATAATGGGATCCTCTCTAACTCATTCCTTTTATCTTCTCTTGGTAAAATCACAATTTATTCTATGAATCTTTTATCTTCTCATATGTGTTGAGACTTGGGTTCAAGGTAAATGATCATATTGAATACATACAGAAAGGAAAACAAGTCTATCACTGAGGTCTTTCCAGGAAGTCTGTATATAAAGGTAATTGAAGTGTGGCAAAATTTCAAGGGAAAGAAATTACAGTGACTAAATAGAATGTTGAAAAAATTCCCCCAGAAGTGAAAATTCGCGATGCCTAAAAAAGCATGCAGTTTAATATGATTTGATCTTACAATGGATCACTTTATAACCAAAAGCTAGGAGGAGACAACATTTGTAATTTAGAATGTATCAAGATTCAAGCATCTTCCTTCCTCCTTTTGGCATGTTCATCACCATGGTTTTTCCGCTTGGCTTCTCGGCGCTCTCTCTTCACTCCTTTTGACTTATTTGGCAAAGCCATTTCCCCAATCTAAACAATCATAAATTGATAAATTGGTTAGGTATACTATAAGTGAACTGAAAAAGAAAAGTAACATGCACAGTCCATGTACTTCTAATGATAGAAATGAACTCAAACAGTTGATACAATGAACAAAATTAGTCCTTACCTTCTGATCTGGAACATAAATATTTCCAATCTTTCCTTGTAACACATCCTTCTTAACATTCTTCTCCTGTGAGAAGCAGAACCAGTACAAACTTAGATATAAAACTTCATTTTACATTACTATATAAAGTATAGATTTAGAGATTCTGCCAACCTTTTTCTTTGGCTTCTCCCTTGAAATTTTCATGGCTTCCTTCCTCAAACCATCATTAGGAAGACGATGCCGACGAATTACCAGATCCATGGAAGGGCCAATTTCTACCAATTCCATTCTGGGCACAATGGTACCTGACTTTTTCAGCCGCAATGCACAGTGTGTAAAAAACACCCTGTTTGGAGATACAGCAGCACATACATATGCTCGGTCCACCCCAGCAAGATTTAAATTCTCCACAACCTGCATTAATTGAGTCCATCATTCTGTTCCAGTTGACAAATAAGCTATATTCAAACTAAGGGAAGAAAAAATTCACCTCTCCACGAAGAAGATCAAGCAAAACTTCCTTCAAATGTTTTAGTTCTTCCACATTTTCAAATCCTTCCCCTATAAAAGCAATTAAAGGCTTTGACCCTTCCTTTGGAGCTATTTTTTTATCATAATTAAATGACTCCATGGGTTTAAAATTTTCAACCCCAATTTCCACTAGATCATAGATATGGTGATCATATGTTCTCCCTATAACAAGGTTATCAGGTCGCTTCTTTGAGTGAGATCCATACTGCAAAACACAAGCAGCAAAAACCATTGAGAAATTGCTGTGCATACAATGTTTGTGACTCTTATAATGTTTGAAATAAAGAACTCCAATGAATTTAAAGAAGAAGATGGAGTGAAGCATATTTTAAGATGTCAACGGCTATCATATAGATATATCTTTTAATAGAATTCGACAAAATGGACCTTGCATCACAAAATGCGAGTTATACTAGTACAACCTGAAGACACTGGTTCAAATAGCCACATATCACCAAGTTCAAATAGCTTAAGAAATATACACTGGTTCAAATTCTAAACCATGATAGCAAAAATACTTGAAGATGGTGAACAAGTCAAGGTGACTAAATTTCATTCTTTAACACAAGCAAGGACAATTCAAAATTCAAAATTCATGTAAGTAGCACCAACTTTGGGGCTTAGACTTAACAGTAAACATTTAATCAATTCTGTTTTGGGGGGAAAACAGGGTTCGGTAGAAGCACAAAGGAACCCAAGGACTTAAATCGCCATAAAACTATCTCAAAAAACAACAACATATATAAAAGATGAAATGAATGATGTGAATTGAAAAAGGATACTCAAAATCCTAATCCCAAGCAGTTCATAAAAGAGTGTTGCTATTAACATTCCTAAATGGCGATCCACGCTCCATAACTTGTAAAAATTAAAATCTAATAATTTGATTAGTAATAATTATAAATAAGCATCTACGAATGTCAATAGCAGTTATTTAAATTGCAGTTGTGGCGCCGCCGCAATCGCATGACACCGCAATTACGGTGTGACTCTGAATCACAATGATGTGACCGCATTGGGCTGCAACACAACCGCATCGAACCGCATTAGAACCACATCGGGCATCATTAGGCGGCATAGGATTCAAAAATATTGTTTTGATAGAAAAATAATTCAACCGCAACGGCTACAATCCGCATCGCAATGGCTGCAATAGCAGTAACCGCAATCGAGACCGCAATTTAAAACATTCCTCCCTTCATAGCATATAAATAACATTATATTATCCTACACCTGTCATAAATCATCTTAGGGTTTGAAATTAATGAAGATCACTGACCACAAAGATGCTGCAATCCGTCTTGAGAGAAAAAAACTCAAGAGAAGTTTCACCACCATTTTCAAAAGGCTTAATATTCTCATTTTTGCGGCTGTATTTAACAGCACTCTCCTTTTTGAGTTGAAAAATCTGAGTCAAAACAGCATTCAATACGCCGCTAGTCTTTGTCCCGTGCAGTATAAGCGTCTTCTTCCCTGACTCAATCTGCCAAAAACACAATCAATAACAACAAATTACAATTTTCAAATTCCGTAAACTAAGTGAGAGTCTCGTGCACTGCACCGCTTTTTTTTTATACTTACGAGTTTGGGAGCACGTTTCTCAAGCTCACGTTTTCCTCTGCGGGTCTTGGCGGTTTTAATTTCCAACATTGCTGAGAGTTGGAAACTGAAAGGAAGAGAAGTGAAAGAGGGAATCAGAATGTGGCTGCTGCTGCGTGGGTTTTAGTTTAGGTTAGGGTTTTGGTTTTGTCTATTTGATTCATTCTAAAAAAAAAATGTAATAGGATCGGAATGGACGGTTTGACTGGTCTGTTGACCGAACTTAAAAATGACTTTGATTTGCAGTCTTGACAAAATGAGGGGTTAGACTGCTTTGAATTATGAAAATTTCTGTCTCACTCTATTAAAACATAATAATCCAAAAAGAAAACCTAAAGGTTCACATAATTTTGAAAAAAAAATATTATTTCAATATTTTATTTTACTACAGTCGTGAAATGTATAGAGATGTTACTATAATATAATTATACATAATTATATATAAAATTTTATATTTATATACAATTATGTATTATATATAATTATTAATTATATATAATCATCAAATCTGACCGAAAGATTTATTAGTCCTCTTCCAAAACATTACCTTATATATTGTCTAATAAATCATTCTATTGTTAAATAAAGTAAATGATAAATTAAAAAATGTAATTACATCATCATAAGATAAAAAAATGTTATAAGCTTTCTCGATCTTACTACTACAAAGATTATGAATGATTGAATTGGGATGATTTAAAGAAATTACAAAAGGAAATAGGGTGCTTGTTTTTAAATTTGGATCAATTTTAAAATAAAAGGTCATGTAATATTCATAATATGAAAATACTTGAAGCTCAATTCAATTTAATTATCATATAAAATGTGATATGGTCAAAAATTATTTTGCATTGTGGATTTTATTAGTACTCAACAAGTGTTGCTCACAAAAATTGAATTCTTAACCTTTTGGTCATCTTAGAGATCTAGCAGAACCTTACACGATAACACCACTAGACCAATGTATTTTTGGTGTAACTATAGATTGATAAAAGATGTGAAGGGATCCACTTACTCCAAAAGTAAGTGGAAAAAACCTACTCCATATTTTAGCATTTCATTCTAGAAAAATCTAATGATTTGAATTAGTAAGTAAATATAAACAATAAATTTTATTACAATGAATGACTAAGATATGAATGAAGGACTAAGATGTGAAATATGTTTTTTCACAACATATGCCAAGAATTTGTTGCAAGACATGAACATGTGATTGAAGTTGTAAGAATTTGTGGATGAAAGTATGTGTTATGTTTCTCAGACTTAGAATGGGCTATATAGAGTTTAAACAAGCCAACATGCCCTTTCTAGGAGGTAGAATTCGTTTGGAGTGGTAATGGTTCATTTAAGAAAATATTGTTTCAGTTTGAAATTCGAAACTGCTGCAACAACACTGCAACAACACCGAGTAATTGATTACTTAGTCGTGGTAACCGATTACCCAATCTTATTTTCCAGTATGTCAATCGATTACTTGATTGGATAATTGATTAATCTCCCTTGTTTTTCATGGTAACCCGTTACTCTATTTTTGGTAACCTATTACTCTATTTCAAGCAACATGTTACTTAGTTTAGGATAATCTGTTACTTGTTTTTTAAAATTCATTTTAAAACCTTTGGAACTCATCTTCATCATAGTTTATGTTTATAAAAACATTATGAAAAATATTCCTAATAGCATTTAGATATAAAGAAGTAATAGACTTAGGAAGGGAGGACTTAACCTAGAAAGTAATAAAAATCTTATCTAGTTGTGTGCTTGCATTCCATGCATCAAGTCTTCAAAAAATTTCTTCACAATTTTGTTACTTGTATTGATGATTGTTTTGAGTATATGCTTTGAAGACAAAGGACCAGGTTCTAGAGAAGTTAAAGCAATTCCAAGTTTTGGTTGAGAAACATATATGCAAGAAGCTAAAATGCATATGTAATGACAATGATGGTGAGTACTATGGTAGGTATTTGGCATTAAAAGACTCATCCTAAGACTTTTCATCTTAATAGTTAGCAGAGATGATGAACATGACTTTAACTGAAAGAGTTAGGTGTATGCTGCAATATTTTATGTAATACTTCAGTCCTGACATACGACCCACCCTCTCTAGGGCCCATGAATACACTGTTTTATTCCTCACAAATGGGAGCCTCCCGCGACTCGAACCCGTGACTTCAGGGACAAATAGTCGCTACCATTAGGTCATCACGATAATTTTAAACCCTAATGAGATGTTTATATAAACCATATATTATTTTGTAATGAACCAAATAATAAAAATGTATTGACTCTTATATTATTTGAATTTGTCTACACAATATATAATATTTTGTTTAATTTAATTACATTCACAACACGTTTTTGTTTAAAATATTACATTTATATCTCATCATGGGTGATGAGTGTATAATATATGTATAAAGTTATGGGTGATTCGTATAAGAGGAAAGGTGGTTCGTGTAAGGACAAAAAAATGAAAAATAATTTGTATAATTTTAATAAAAGTCAAAGGGACGTCAGTGTAATTAACTCTAAACTAATATTAATTTGCACACAAAAATCATGAAATTACAAAGAGGTCTTTCCTCTCTATTACACTGGTAAGTTGTAACATCAAAATGACAAGGTTTGGAATTGCAAGATCTTCTTTAATGTAAACACCACATGACTGAGAATGAGTATTTAAGAGTAAGTCTCTTCTGCATTAATTGAGAGATAAATGAATTTTTTATATGTATTTTAAGGACAAAAATGTAATTTTATTTTAAATAAAAGGATATATTTATTAATGTATGTTGCATTTTTTTGTTTTTTCACATCACTTGTCTCTCCACTAGTGGAGAGGAATCTCACTAATATCATTATATATAAAGTGCATTCTAAATCGATAACTTTGGCGAAATTGATCATTTATCCATAGTTTCCATGACACAAAATTTTAAGCAACGCAACCCCATTGTTTTGTTAACCTTGCAAATACTTATATAGGGTGCAATGTCCATGGAATTGCACACTTTTGAATGTACTTTTGCACACATTCACATAAATCTTTAGGACCCTATGCATATGATGAATTCAACATCTATCTGTAGCTGATGTAATAATTGATAGTTTCCTTGTTCATATTTAACGAATGTCACAATTTGAACCTTGGAAACACATAACATGGACATAGCTTATTTTATATCCCAGACTTATTGTAGTTTAATTGATATATAGATTCATGCTTTAATACTCTGCCTTGAACTAAGATCAAATTAAATTGATTCAAGGCTTGTGATGTTCTGTGTAGATGTAATCCAAGTGAGCCTCTGCAATCATCCTTCTAATAAAGCATTCTTCATCCTTCTCATTGCACTTCTTTGAATCTATTAGCTGTATGAAATTGCATCTAATTAGGAGGAAAATCAAAGATAGATTAAATAAGAAATAAAGAGTAAATAATTTCATGTTACTTATGTGTACATGAAATGGATCATTCATGATTTCAAATTATAATTATGGTTACAATTCAGAGAAAATATAATTACAATGTGGTTGCAAAGCCAACCAAAATCACAATAGGACAACGATATCGCATTACCAAGTGAGCAGTGTTTTAAATTGCAGTTGCGGTTGCGATTGCGGTAATGGTTTTGGTTACGGGGTAATTGCGGTCGTTGCGATGCGGATTACGGCCAATGCGGTCTAATGCGGTCTGATGCAATTGCGTTGCGGTCCGATGCAGCCGCATCATCGTGATTTGGAATCACACCACAATTGCTATATGATATGGTTGCGGCGGTCTCCGCAATTTAAATCACAGCAAGTAAGTGAGAGCTCATCTTTTGTCCACATTTTTTCAACCAATCACATACATTATGGGTATCACATGTGAACCCATATCAAGTGATGTGACTGCAACATCTTAGTTGACACGACTACTTCAACACCATCAGGGCTATAATTGAAAACCGTATTGACATGTATCAACCATTCAGCTATATAACCTATAAATAAGGTTTTAAATTACGGTTATAGTTATCGTATTCGGCTAAAAGTGATCGCAATTTGATGCGATTACCAGAATGGTCACCACCGCAGCCGCAATTACAGTTAAATCCAGTGCAAATAAGTGTAATTTAAAAAACCATGTGCTATATAACCTACAAACAAATGGGTAAATTCTTACTTCTTCCATATGATCTGTTAAATCTGCTGCATATGCCTGACCAAGAATGTTACCATTGACCTTCTCTACTTTTTCACCTATATATGAAGTTGTTCCAAACTCAGAAAATATCTGACTGAGAAAGGAAAGTGAAGGAAACAACAAATACCAAGAAAGCATAGAAATTATAATAATAATAATATGTTACCTTGTTTTGTACCTTTTGATGGTACAAGGAGATCACGAGCTGAAGCTAAGAAAGATGAAAGAATAAGGAGAACAAAGAAAGGCAACACAATTTTATGCTTCATTTTAAGGAATGAGAGGTAGCAAGATAGGAATCAAAGTAAAAGAAACATGTGCTTCTAAGAAAGGTGGAAGAAGGGAATAAATTAAGGGAGAAAATGCATAAATCACCCTAAATTTATGCTTTTGCAATTTTTTTCCCTTAGGTTGATAAAAATGGGTTATGCATAATGTTAAATTACTACCGCTCGAAAATTATCACATATGAATTTTATTTTAATAACAATAATTTAAAATTATCTTTATATAAAACCCAATTCTGTTCAGAGTTATAGTTTAAGGAATGAGGAGTGGAAAAAAACATATTCAAATCTTAATCATTCAATTTTGGAAAATCCAATAGTTTAGATATACTTACTAATTCAAACCATTGAATTTTCCAAGATTAGATGGTTAAGATATGAAGTAAGTCATTTTCCACTTGAATTCCTCCCCTTAACGAATTATTACAAATAAAAAAATAGTTTAGGATAATATTTACTTAATGATTTGATGTACAGGAATAAGATGAGGAAAGAGCCAAAATAGCTTTTGCAAAAGCTGCTCACTGTGGTTTGAGTCACGTGGAGACTCTCCAAATAGTACACACTATAGAGCACCTTAGGTGGGCCCTACCCGTTTACCATCTTTTTTGTATAACTTAACATAACAATGACATCAACTATACATGCATGTACCCTCTTCATTCAAGAGCTTCCTCAAATTCAATACTCTGAGCAAATTCCACACTCCACCAAATTTCTGGTGTCCTTGCTTCTTAGGTATGGTGCCACCATTTATCTCAGTATGAAGATAGAACTAAAATGGATTGTCATTTTCGTGGTGGTCCAAAATGGGGCTACAAAACAAGACGAATTAAAGTAACCATAGAGTCAATGCTAAAAAATGAGTTACTCAATTTCTGCACACCCTTCTTTTTTCATATCTATAGTAGAAATTTAGATGAGTGTTAAAAGGATAATGTTGTAGTCCAATTGTTATGCAATATTGGAATCAAACAATTGGGATGAAGAATAAGTAATAAAGAAGAACATAAAATAATTTATTAACAATGTTCTACCAATTATATCTACGTTACTTAAAAAGTTGAACTACTAATAATATATTAATAAAAATTAGGATTATAAATAATAGTAGAATGCCTCAAGAACAAGGTCTTCCACAAGTACACAATTAGGGTATACATAGTCTACAACCCAGACCCAATATATAAACAAGATTTAGAAACTGTGTTAGTGTCGATCCATGGCAGCGGTGTCTCATACGCCCGAACCGTAGATCCCTTTGGAAGTTTATGTCCTAGGGTTTCTAAAAAACATGACAGTGGTGTCCCCACGGTCTAGCCATGTTTTACTTTAATGCTTATGACCAATCATATATAACAATCTTCACATTGACGAATATTAAAATCTTCTTACTCTTGCCAAGTAGATAACACTCTCATTGTCAAAATGTAACTAAAAACCACATTACTCAATGTCTAATTATCTTTATTATATCTTTGTCCATGTGGTACTTCTTTCACCCTTAAGTTCGAGTCATGCTTAATATAAACGAGAACCTGCTTCTCATTCAACATTCAAGTATTTTTATAGTGTCACTAAAGGCCCTTCTCCAAACTTATGTCATGGTCAAACAGAAAACGTCGCTTACACTTTGGTCACTAGAGGACATTGACACAAGGAGCCTCACATCAAGGTCTCATACTCTTCAATAATCAACCCAGCTAAACCACAGAACTTCCTTGGAAACATAATCAACTGCAACGTACTATGCTTCATTGTCTAAAGTGATAATCATTGTTTACACTAACAATCATAGGTCAAAAGAACAATCATTTTTACCTCAAAGAGTACACCCACCACACATTGTGCATCAATGCCAACCAATGCCATTGTCACATATTGAATCTATTCTAATGCATGTGTCCCCCTCCATGTGTCAATGTTCGTGCTAAACCCGACATCTATGTCAACTAGCGCTCGTGTACACAACCCAATGCTTGTGTCATACACTCTGCTAATGGCCACATTCTATTGTGGATCCGCTTGCAATAAGGTATCCTTTCCATTACGTTTTGGAAACGTAAGAGGACACACCACTTCTCATCTTAGAGAAGAGCACCCTTTCTAATAGAGAGAGAAACATTGATATCACCTGTCTTAGAGCTCGAAGCTCCACCTGACTGCATATCCAATACATAACCTTCCCTTTTAAGCTTATCCTAGTCTAATTAATCCATATCATCTACTTTATTCTCACACAATGCCTCTAACAAACCTTGTTAATCCAACATGTCCTTAACCCTCATTTGCCACTATCTAGAGTAATTAATTTCATCGAATTTCTCCACCTAGAATTTGGCACATAGGCTAAGATCTATCTTATACCAGTGACTCTAATACCAAGTGTTGTCTAATGATCCATTCATTATGCAACATTGGGAACAAACAATCTAATAAGTAACGAAGAATAAAGGATAGAGAAGAATACAAGAGATCTATCTTACACCACCCAATGCGCTCAACATAGTTGAGTGCGCTGAGCGTATTAGCTCCAAAGAGTTAGCATCAAATTCTTTTAATTTAGACGTTCAACACAAATTTTGCGCTTGGTGTGACTCTTCCTACAATGGGCGTGGCTTTGCGCAGAGCATACAATTCAGATGTTTTCAAATCCGCACAAGATGATCCTTTCGCTGAGTTTAGCCGATTTTTTGTTCGGAAACATAGAATTTTTCGATCTTTCCTCCAGATTAAGCCTGCAACACACTTCAGAGATGATATTTAGCCAATCAAACAAGTTTTAATCATATATGAGTATAATTTCACCTATTTGAGTCGATTAAATGTTAAAGTTCCATAATATTAATGCGTAATGTATGATCAAATTGGCACTTAAAAAACTCCAAGGTGATTTTTTTGAAAACATGCTTGGGTTTTTCATGGTAGGACTTACACATTAAGTTTCATGTCAAGCACTGAAGAACACGTTATTCACACAAATAGGCATGTACACTAAGGAATTTCAGTCTCAATCAAGGTATAATATATAATTCATGCAAGTGACTCCTAGCTACATACTCAAATTGAAACTTTAATATTTTTCAATTCATATGCCAATATGAACTCTCAAGTATTTAATATTGTTTGAAGTGTATCTCTCATAAGCATGCAATAATCAAGCAACAAAGTCAATTTTGGTATTATCTCATGATTAATCAAGAATGACAGATGATATAGATCACTAAGGTCTTCCAAGGGTTGTAATGTGATTGAGCTACAAAAGACATGATTTTTCCTAATACAAAGATGTTCTTATAGTCTAAAAGAGCACTTTCAAACTTAATGTATCACTTCTACTTGTTTTTACAAGGTACTTTGCTTGCCTTTTTCTTTACTTTACTCCACTACTTATTGTGAATGTAAGCATGAAAGAACATGATTTTGATGAAGACAAATCTTAAAGCTAAAAGACATGGACATATCAACAACAACAACAAGACTCACATTCTAGCTTCAAGAAAGGATCATGAAGACTAAGAGTAATTATTTTATTTTTAGGTCATAAGATGCTTTGATTTGGTAGAGCCTAGGTTGGGTCAACCTTTTGATAAATCTCACATATTTAGAGTATGAGCATATTACATAAATATATTTTTCATAAATAAAATAACTTAATAGTATATAGCTTGCATACATGATTTTGGGCATTAACACTTATATCCTTTCCAAATTCATGCATCATGCATCTATCATTCATGTTAGAGTCGATTAAGGACATTGTTAATTGATTAAGACAATTTTTGTTTTGGAATCTTGGACGTATTAAAGAAACGTTAATCGATTAAGTGAAAATTTAATCGATTGTCCCCAACAGAATAGTTTTGAAACTAAATGGTATTTTACCATCCTTTCCCATGGGCAAAGAGAACAATACTTTTTACATTTATAGAAACTTTATGTAAGATTGATACACGTTTTTCAAGAGTGATTTTCTAAGTAGAGAGAATATGTGATATTCATCAAAGGGTTGTGTACTGAATTGATAGCGTATGTTTTAGCACACCGAATGTGCATTGGAAAGTTGTACACATATTTTACGATCGTTTTTGTGAATTTGTCTCTTTGACGGTGTGAGGTATCACATATGAGATAGAGAGGAATTTGTCTCGTTGGGATACTTAGTTAGAAGTGGTGAGGATCCATTAGAAGCTAGGTCCAAGAGAAGTCTTTGTGAAGAAGTGTTTTGTAATAAATATTTGATTTTCTCCCAAGACCAAAAGGGGAGGCCTAGATATAGATTTCACATGGACAAGTAATTGAATCAGGATAAGTCGGTCGTGTTATCTTCTCTCTTACCCTACTTTTACTTATGTGCAATTATTGTATTTTCGCATTATTTCATAGTATTCATTTAGTGATCATTGCATTAGTGAACCTCCTCTTTTAAATCACATTTTGTAATCATTTTTAGAGCATATTAGTTTGGTATAATCACTACTTTCTTGTAGAATCAATAATCAAAAGATTTTCAGGGAAACCATTTAATTAATCGATTAAGTGTGCATATAATCGAACAATACTTGCTTAATCACTAATTCATGAGATTCTACAGATATACACAATAGGCTCTACAAATCCTTCCAGTGGTGAAGGATCATGTATTAATTGCCCTCCCGTCTTTAGTGGAGAAGGTTATGCCTTCTAGAAAGTTAGAATGAGGATCTTCATTGTGGCCATAGATACATATATTTGAGAATCCATACAAAATGGACCTCACATTCCACTACACTTGGTGGAAGGTGAAACTAAAGAAAAGTCAAAGAGTCTTGCGACTGATAAGGAAAAAAGAAAAGTACAACATAACTTGAAGGCTAAAAATATTATTACTTCCACATTTTCCTATGATGAGTTCTTTAGAATTTCACAATGTAAAAGTACCAAATAAATGTAAGATACTTTACAAGTAACCCATGAAGGCACTAGTGAAGTCAAACGATCTAGATTGAATGCTTTAACTCAAGAGTATGAATTGTTTGACATGTTTCTTAATGAATCAATAAATGAAATGCAAAAATGATTTATGAATATTGTTAATCATCGTTTTGCATTAGATAAAGTGTCTGGTAATGGTGAATTAACTAACAAAGTGCCTGGCTAGGGCATGACATCCAAAGGTGACAGCTATTGTGGAATCCAAGGACTTGGATTCAATGTCATTCACAATACTTTTCGGAAAGCTTCAAGAACATGAGATGGAGCTAGGCCCTTGACACAATATGAAGAATCAGACAACAAGAAGAAAGGCATCTCCCTAAATGCTACAACATCACATGCAAAAATTCAAGAGGAGATACTTTATGATAAAGACTTTGATTCCTCCGATATTGATGACTAAACCATGACTCTCCTTGTGAGTAAATGCAATAAGTTCTTAAAGAAGAAGGGGTCATTCATAAGATTTCAACGAAAAGAACCAAGATACTCAACCAAGAAGGGCAAAAATACAAAGGAGAATATCACTTGTCATGAGTGTGGGAAGGTAGGACACATGAAGTTCTCATGTCCTACCTATCTCAAAAGGGTTGAGAATGACAAAAAAGTATCAAGGGAAATGAAGGCTAAGAAAGCATATATCGTTTGGAATATACTTGAAGATGAAGCCACATTAAGCACCTTAAATGATAAAGAATCGACCAAATTATGCCTTATGACTCAAAAACACGATAATTGTCAAACAAGGAAGCAAGGCAACTCAAGTAAGGTTAGTATTTCCGATTCTGATTATGACTTCGATGATTTCTCCATGCATGATATTTTATATGGTGCTTACGTTGAATAACATGAATAGCTTAAAAAGTTAGCTAAAATCAATGTCGATCGAAAAAGAGTAATTTTGGTGCATGAAAAGAAAATTATAGAATTGCAGAAATTTATTGATGAACTTCAGCTCCAAAATGAAACTTTAGATCTCATTTATGTTAACTCTACATGTGATTGTGCTTCTAAATTGACTATGACACCCTCTTGTGAAAATGTCCACTTTTAGAAAAAGAAAATGCATGTTTGAAAGAAAAAGTTGCTAATTTCTCTATTGATAGTCATAAGTTGGATAAATTGCTTGCACGGGAAAGAAATGTTGGTAATAGATCTATTTTGGGATTTACACATGCTAAAAAGCGATCATACAAGAAACATGTTGATTTTTCGAAAATTTCATATCATAAGTCTCCTACATGTTTCTAATGTGGTGTGTATGGTCATACTTCTATTTCTTGTCATATTAGATTGCATGGTGGACCCAAAGGTGAATATATTTGGATTGAAAAGGGACAATATCCTAAGAAAACTAATATTAAGTGACCCAAGACTATTTGGGTACCTAAAACAAGTAAGTGGACATTGTTTATATGTGTGCCTAAGGACATTTGGACATCAATGGTATATGGACAGCGAATGTTCTAGGCACATGATAGGTGATAAATCCAAGTTTATTGTGATTTCACCAACGGAAAAGGGTCATGTCACATATGGTGCTAACAATCAAGGCAAGATACTTGGAGTAGGTAAGATTGGTAATGCTTCACAAACAATCATTGAAAATGTGTTCTATGTAGAAGGATTGGAGCATAATCTTCTAAGCATTATTCAATTGTGTGACAAAGGTAATAAGATAATATTTGACTCCAAGTGCTGCATTATTAAAAGTGACATTGACGATAGTGTTAAATTTATTGGTCATAGGACAAACAACATATATATGGTTAATTTGGATGATATCACCTCCTTATTTTCAAAATGTCTAATTTCAAAAGAGGATGATATTTGGATTTGGCATAAGCGAACTGCCCATATCCATTTGAATCATTTGAACAAGTTAGCTAGAAATGACTTAGTAATTGGTCTACCTAAACTCAAGTTTAAAACAGAAGAAACTTGTGACTCTTGCCAACAGTGCAAACAAGTCAAAAATACTTTCTCTTCTAAAAATATGGTATCCAAAAAAAGGTCAGTATAATTACTTCATATGGATTTGTTTGGACCATCTCAAATAATCAGTTTTGATGGAAGTTACTATGTACATATTATTGCAGATGACTATTCTAGATTCATGGAGTTTTTTCCTTGCACTAAAAAGTGATACTTTAACAACTTTTAAGAGGCATGCCAAGCTAATCTAAAATAAAATAAATCATAAAATTGTGACCATAAAAATAGATCATGGTGGTGAATTTGAAAATCACAAGTTCGATAAGTTTTGCTCGAGACATGGTATTGAACACCAATATTTTGCTCCTAAAATTCCTGAAGAAAATAGAGTTGTTGAAAGGAAAAACATAGTTCTTGAAGAGTTGGCTAGAACCATGTTGAATGAGAGCAAAGTGTCCAATTACTTTTGGGCGGATGAAGTTCACACCGCTTGTTATGTTATGAATAGAATACTTTTGAGTATGGGTGGCAAAACGGGCCTTCCCGGCCCGCCTTTGGCCCGTCAAAATATGAGCTGGACTAGCCCGACCCTTATTGATAAAAGGGCTCAAAATGTCAGTCCGTCCCATATTTGGCAAGGCTGGCAGGCTGACGGGCTGACCCATTTTTATTTTATTTTCAAAAACGCATTTATAACCAACTCAATCACAATTTCAAAAATAAATAATCATAACGCCTCATAAATGTATTTTAAAACAAAGAATCAAAAACTAAAGTCTACAATCTCACAATAATATATCGTTTTGGTTTAAAACTTGAAAGTTCTAAACAACTAGCAAACATAGTTTTAAACTTTTAGACTCCCAATTCACAATAAAGCTCCAAACTCCTAAGTTTTAAACATTAGATACTTTGTTGGAAGTGTATGAGTACTAACATATTTAAAAATTAAATTATACTGATAAGTAAATGTCTTGTATATAATATAAATGTATTTCATATGATATAAATTACTCATAATATTACTTATCAATTGTAATATTACAAATAGTATAACCAATTTAGTATTAATATTACTAACCAATTTAGTATAACGTGTGAAAACTCTGAAAAAGTTTATTAATAATTTAAAAAGTAAATTACACTGATATTCCATGCGTTTTAGTGAAATTACACAAATTATCATTCCATTTTATACACTTACAAAAAACCCTTAATTTATAAACTTACATTTACATTGATAAACCGTGCATGAGAAATGTAATTTTTTAAACAAAAAAGTGATAAATGTAAGTAAATTGAACGATGATATGTAAATGTTTTGTATTGTATATGATATAAATTACATTGATAAGTAATTTACTCATAAATATCTTATATATGAATAATAAATTGGTTGCATATGATAAGTGTAAAATGTTTGGTTGGAAAACAATATTAAATTGACTACATTATTGTAATTACATATAATCTTATGGTAAAACAATATTAACGTTGGCCCGCTAGGCTAGCCCGGCCTGGCCCGTCTAAAAAATGGGCTTTCAAACCGGGTTGAATATGAGCTTTTGGGCTAAAATCCCTAGTCTGCCCGCTAAAAGTGTCGATCAAAATGAGCTGGCTCGTCGGGCCAAGCCCATATTGCCATCCCTACTTTTGAGGCCTATTCTTAATAAAACCACCTATGAACTTTTTAATGGCCAAAAAGCTAATATTTCTGATTTTCATGCTTTTAGATGTAAATGCTTCATTTTAAATAATGGAAAAGAACTTTTAAGTAAATTTGATTCAAATGCTGATTTATGAATATTTATTGGGTATTCTAATCATGTCAAAGCTTATTGAGTCTTTAACAAAAGAACTATGATGGTAAAATAGTCTACACATATTGTATTGGATGAGTATTGTCCAAGAGAGGAGAAAGACATGGTTGATGATCTTGTAGGTACTCTTGAAGATATATACATGAAAGATCAATAATCTGAAAAAGTCATACACGAAGATCAAAAGATTAGAGTCAAGAACATGCAAGAACACCACAAGCTTGAAAGAAAGAAAGAGATCACCCTATCGATAACATTATAGGTGACATTTCTAAGGTAGTGGTAACCCGAAATTCTTTGCATAATATTTGTAATTTATTTGCATTTGTTTCTCAAATTGATCCTAAGACTATTGATGAGGCTATTGAGGAGGAGCATTGGTCATTAGCTATGTAATAAGGGCAAAACCAATTTGAAAGAAACATAGTGTGGGATTTAGTCCCTAGACCAAGTGATTATCCTATAATATGCACAAAATGGGTGTTACTAATGATGTTTTGTGTAAGAATTTTTCTGATTTGATGAAAGGAGAGTTTGAAATGTCTATGATGGGAAAACTCACTTTCTTTCTTGGGCTACAAATCAAAAAATGGAGAACGACATATTTGTTCATCAAACAAAGTATTGCAAGGAGCTATTGAAAATGTTTGACATGGAAAAAGCAAAGGATACTTCCACACCAATGGCTACTTCGTGCTATCTTGATAATGATAAGAAAGGCAAATCTATTGGGGTAACTAAATATCATGGTATGATATGATCTTTACTTTACTTAACTTCAAGTAGATTCAATATTATGTTTAGTGTGTATATGTGTGCTAGATATCAAGCTAACCCTAAAGAATCACATCTCACTGCTACTAAAATAATTATGAAATATTTGAAAGGAACTTTAAGCATGAGATTATGGGATCTTAGGGATAGGTTATTCCAATTCCGGTTTTGCTGGATGCAAGATGGATAGGAAAAGTACTAGTGATATTTGTCACATATTGGGAAGCTCACTAGTATCATGGCATGGTAAAAAGCAACCATGTCTTGTTCTTTCAACCGCCGAAGTGAAACATATTGTTGGTGTGTGTTATGCTCAAATTTTATAGATGAAGCAACAACTATTAGACTTTGGTCTTGTGCTTGATAAAATATCTAATAAATGTGATAATACTATTGCCATAAATCTGTCTAAGAATCATGTTTTGTATTCTCACACCAAGCATATAGAAATAAGGCATCATTTCTTAAGAGATCATGTACAAAAAGGTGATTGTGTGATTGAATTTGTTGAAACTTCAAAATAACTAGCTAATATTTTCACTAAACCCCTTCTTAGAGATACTTTCTTTGTGTTAAGAAGAGATCTAGGAATACTTGATGAATCATATATTTGTTAGTAATATCAAAATTATGTTAAAATTTATGATTTTTTTTATATCTTTATTCAAATGTCTATCTTGTTTGCTTGAATGCATGTCATAATTGCTCATATTGTTCTTATTTGATTGAGTATCCTCGAATGTGATGGACCATTATATAGGATAGGTTCTGTCTAATTAGATCTTAGCATTTCCTAAGCAAAGTTTTAAATGTGTTCAATATTGTGAAAGGACTGTGATTAATTGATAAATACCGTAGTTAATCAATTACCTTAGCTTATTTTTAAGTATCTCAATCGATTAAACAACCCTTAATCGATTACCCGAGAACAATTTTTTAATTCCTTTAATCGATTAAACTAGCCCTTAATTAATTATCTGGTCAAAATTTTTAATTTCGTTAATCGGTTAACAGTGCAATTAATAAATTATATAGAGTTCAAGTGACAGTGTTATATACAAATTTCAAACCCTAGAACCTCATTATTTTTCTAGAAATATTCCTTAACCCCAAATCTTCTAAAATTTGTGCCAAATTAAGAACCTCAATATCTACTCTTATCTACTTTATACCCATTATCCACATATTCCATCAATTTTCCCTCAAAATCTTTAAACCTAGAATTTTCACTATTTCAAAACCCTAACCCGAAATTTGCTCATCGATTAAGATAATTAATTATCCATCAAATTAAGTTGCAAATATGAGTGAAGGAAGGCCAAAGAGAGTGAAAACCACTATTGGGATTAACCATCCTCTTCGCCATCATGGACGCCAAAGAAACTTGGACAGTGGTGGTTCCTCCTCCACTCGAGGTGGCAGAGTTCATGCAAGGAATGATCCTTACTACACCCTAGCTCTATAAGGTGAAAGGTTGGCCAAGTTCATCGGATGCAAGCAAACCTACATTTGGTATGCCAATATGGCATGGATGGTGGAGCAAAGTTCTCAATTCTCGTTAGAATTAAAGGCTCAAGGGGCTAATACTTTTCTGGAATTAAAATATAATATCTTCCTATCTCTAGTTTAGGAATTCTATAGTAACTTTCAGTACAATGATGGAAAGTATGTTAGTGTTGTTAACAGAAAATTGATAATATTAGTTGAGGAGTTATTTCTAGAAGTTGGAGGCCTAGATAGTGATGGTTCTCCTCTACATGAGTGCAACAACGAGTTGTGAAACTCGTATGATTCAACTGAGATGTATAAGTCATGCCTAAGAGAACTACACTACTATGTGCAAAGTGAGTTGACCAAGGCTGGTTCCTTGACCGTTGAGAACATGCTTCTCCATCACCTTATTGCTTATGTGTTGGGTTAGAGAAACACCAACCATGGTCAATCGACGAGTAATGATTTGAAGTTTTTGTATGTTGTGAAAGAAGGAATCTGGGTCAATTGGCCTGATGAGATTTTTAATGTGATATCTGACATTTCTTCCTCTTCATCTAGATTGATGGCCTATGGGATTTTTATATCACGTGTCTTTGAGCATGTTGGCATTGACACAAGTAATGAGGACTTAATTGTTGTGAATCTTAGAGAGTATCTGTAGATGATAGTCTGATCTACAAAATGAGTACCTACAAATATGGTGGAATATGGATGTATCATGAGGACTATCAAACTATTGTTAATATTTGGATGATGATGCTATTCCAGCTGAGCAAACCCAGGCATCACAACTGAATGAGGTTCCTACTATGACTCAAGCACCATCTTTTGGTTTGGCTCATTTTGATACTATGGAACAACACCTCAATAAGTGTATTGAGGTTATTGTAGAAGTTGGTTAGGTGGTTAGGGTAACACCTCCAATTTATCCTTTTCTAAGTATTGAGAAACTCAGAATTTGGGAGTTATATTGGGTGTATCTCGCTTGAGCGAGAGGGTCTTGCCCAAGCGAGAAGCTCAGAGTTTCTACTAGGAATTTCCTGGGATTCTCGCCTGAGTGAGTGAGTTGTCGTTCAAGTGAGGGAGAGCTGAGCATCCTGAACGATTCTCGCTAGAGCGAGAGCATCAGTGTTTGAAAATCTGAAAAGTCGAGGACTCCTCGCCCAAGCGAGCCACTGTCGCTTGAGCGAGAGCCCAAAATCCTGAAACCTAAAATAGAACCCTAAACGAAAAAGGGGACACTTTTTTTGGCGAAGAGAAAAGAGAGAAACGGCTCCCCACCCCCATTTCGTGTAGAAGCTAAGGAAAAAGCTTGAGAAGAGGTAAACCTCTTGATTTTAACACTCACTCTTGTTTCTAAACCCATTCTTGTATACATGGATCTCTTCTCTTGATGTGAAAAACCACATAACCCTTCCCTTTGGGTTGTGTGTTTCTCTACTTGTGATAATCGGATTGCAGGTGAAGCGAAGGAACATTGATCAAGGTGGTCATTTAATGTGAATCCATTTTTAGATGAAATCTGTAGCTTAGGAGCTTAATATGTGTAATCTTAAGTATTTGCGGAGTAGATTAATCACTATTCGACTTTTGTACTAACTATTGATGTATGTTAATTGTTTTAGGATGGCCCTTCTTAATCATTAAACTATAGAAGTATTGATTTTGAGTATTGAAATTGATAAATCAATTGAGTATTATATGGAAAGGTTTTATGAATATTTGTTAACCATTTTAGAAGTGTTAATCTAAATGAAGAGTTTTCATAACTCGAATAATGATCGTTACAGTTAGGAAGCTAGGTAGTTAACTAGGGGTTAAAGTTAGTTTGTTAACTTTGTATTAATTATTTTGCTTAGATCATAAGCCTTTTTCTTTGTATAAATAAGTCTACTAACTTCACTTTCTAAACAATGAGAATAATATAGATTTCTAATTCTAACATGGTATCAAAGTCTTCACCTTGAAGGTTTAACGTATTCTCTACAATTATCCTTCCATTCCAAGATTCACCATTCTCATTAGTGGCTCTCAGAAAAAACTGGGTTCCAACTTCTACACTATTTCACCGTGATCACCAGCTTCGTTTCTTCATCCTCAAAACTTAACACTCTTTGCCATCCAAGACTCTTCCATACAAAACACCACACTTCCACGTCAAGAAGCAAGTCATTCATTGTTGCCTCGTCAAACTGTATTGTGGATCTCTTTATTAGTTCAGTTTTCGTCTGCAAAAAGACTCCAAGATGGCTTGAAATGCTGAGAAGTCGTAACAAGAACACACCTTCACGTGTAGAACAACCCAACATTTGATTCCACCAAAGAAAACATCAACCCTTCACCCCCACTTTCTGAATCCAAGATTGATGATGATATTCAAGAGATTGAGAACGAGGTGAAGCGTTTGTCTTCAAAATTGGAAGCATTTCGCCTACACAAAGCAAAAATAGTTGAAAAGAAGAGTAGAATCGTTTCTTCTTAGTTCAAGAAGCTAACTGAAGCTAACCATTTGTTTCGTTGGATCATTACTTCATTTCATTACTATTCCTTCTTCCTTTCAATCTAGGGTTCTTGGAATATCCTTTTCGTGTTTCAGTTTTTGTGTTTCATTTCTTCAATCTAAGGTGGTTTTCAAGTTGGCAGATGTATGCTGAGCCTTGTATTGGTATACTCTCAACTGATGAAAAATCTGCTATGGTGTGATGCTATGTTTTTCTATGCATCTTCAATAACATGGATTTAAGGAATGTCTTGCAACGGTGCTTCTGCTTCTTTATACTTTGTCTTTGGAAAAATCATGCTACTATCATAGTGGAATGAATTGCCAAACTTTGTTCCAGAAGGCATTAATGTTGTGTTTTATTGCCTATGGTTCTTGCGATTCTTGTAATATGGAACCATGCGTGTTCAAGGATTTTATCATCCTGCAAAGAAGAAAACCAGAAAGACACAAGCTGCAATTTGTCTTTGTCTGTGAAACATGGAAACCACGCCTTAAAGAAATTCATCTTATTTGTTTGTTAGCTTTTCGAGTTATTGCATTCTCTTCTCTTTTAGCAATGCAATATATATGATGGTTGTTGTCAGTTGCAAATTCAATTCTCAAACCTTGGATAAGGTGATCACAAAGCTTTACATGATACTTTTTCATCTTTCTTGCAAGATAGCTATAGGATCATGATTTCTATCTAAGTGATTGAGAATCCATTCATATAGGATCATGATTCCGATCCATTTTTATTTGTTTTATCATTAATATATGGTTTGCTTCTGTCTATGGTGGTTAAGCTTAGATATAGATTCTTCCATGGATGGTTAAGCGTTAGATGGTTAGCTTTTGTCCATGATGGTTAAGTTTAGATATAGCTTCTACCATGGATGGTTAAACGTTGTTATTTCTTCATTCAAGATTCAATCATGAGATTCATGCTTCAAATCAAGATTTCAAACGTGGAGTTATGAATATTCACTCACCAACATGAGGGGGCTATTGAAGATATTTTAGAGGTTATTGTAGAAGTTGATTAGGTGGTTAGGAAGCTATGTAGTTAGTTAAGGATTAAAGTTAGTTTGTTAACTTTGTATCATTCATTTTGCTTAGATCACAACATTTTTTCTTTGTATAAATAAGTCATATTGGCTTCACTTTCTAATCAATGAGAATAATTTAGATTTCTATATTCTAACACCCCTTTCCCCAACTTCATTATTGTTGTAACACTTAGTTATTTTATCTTACTAGATCTAGGACTAGATAATAGCTTTCAATCTAGCTTAATATTACAATCACCAAATTCATTATTGTTGTGAAAATATTTAGATTACGAGATCGATGTCAAATGAATCTTTAACTGACTAGATTGATCGCATTGTTCTTTCCTTTTCCGGTTTATGTTATGACCATGCCACATTTGTTTATACTATGATAATGAATTTTGAATATATAGAGCTAGAAATTGTAGATAGGCATAAAATAGGTGGTGGTTTCTGGAAACATTGTTATGAAATGAAGAAAGAAAAAAAGATTATAGCAAGTGTATGAAAGTAAACTCATAAGGTGTTGAATTGTGATATTCAATTTTTGTTCTACAAATAATTAATAGACGTATTGGGAGTACAATAATAGGTGGGTCCTGAACAACTTTATTTCATTTTGTAACAAAGTCCTTTTGACTCATACGTATTAAGGTTGACAAGGGTACTATTGAGTTTCATGGAACAAATGGAGAAACCACCACACATGAAGTACTATGAATCTATTGCAATTTTTTGCTAAATGGCTCACCGTGCTAAATATTGAACAAAATGAACCACCAGATTTAGCAATTCATGAAAATGCCTAAAGTTAGGAATATTATGTGGCCATATGCCATGAAAATAGCATTCTCCTTAGTCCGAGAGATCAGTGTTTTAAATTGTGATTGCGGTCGCGATTATGGTAATGGTTGCGGCTACCGCGACTGCGGTCATTGCAATGCGGATAGCGGCCGTTGTGGTGTGAATTATTTTATTATTAAAATAATTTTTGAATTTGATGCAGCCTAATGCGGTCCGATGCAGACCAAATGCGGTCCGATGCGGTTGCATTGTGACCCAATGCAGCTGCATCATTGTGATTTTGAGTCACAGTGCAATTGTGGTGTGATGTGGTTGTTGTTGTCACCTCAAACCAATATTGCGGCTGCATTAAGTTATGCAGTCCACAATTTAAATCATTACATCATGATATGAGATTATAGTAGATAGATCTAATGACATTAACAATTGTGCTTATGTAACCGAGGGTGTCCTCGCTATGTGCTATAATGCTTAATGACAAGCACTTTGTTGAAACCAAACATGGTGACACCTAGGTTAGAATCAGCAAAGGTTGCTCTTGAGGTGATAGGTGAGAGTATAAGTTGTCTATGCCACTTCTCTATGTCACTTTTCTATGCCACTTCTCTATGTCACTTTTCTATGTCACTTCAGTATGCCACTTTTAAGTGTCACCAATTACAAATTGACACGTCAATTAAAGTTGCAGCATAATAACTAACCAAAAATTAACAAAACATAAATGTGAGGTTGTAATTGGTGACACATAGAAGTGACATAGACAACTTGTGCTCGATAGGTGAACATACTCTTAGAGCATTTCGCGGATGCGGGCTAAACAAGTTGGGCTGCCTGTTTTGCCATTACTATTTGTTGCAAACCATTCCAACTTGTGTTCCCGCTATAGCTTTTTTATCTCGTGGCCAAGGTGAGGAGGAGGTAACACTAAACCTCAGTGCCTCAAGTGAAATAAACTCTAGTCTCTTACATTCTCTATAGAAGGTTACATCAACATAACACTATTAAGGTATGGGCAGGGAAGGTTGAGAACATTCCTAAGGCCCATGATGCAATGCTCACTAGTTGTAAGTAAAACTCACAAGCAACTTTGGGGTCATAACAAGTGATGCTTACCATGAGGGTGCCATGGAGGGATGAAGATCTGTTGTCCCCAATTGTGTCTTAAACCAATCATAATTTGTCATTTAATTGAAGAAGAAAAATTATAAAAATCAAAATCTAGTATTTTATATTATATGGTGCAATTCTATTGGGTAAGGGCAGAGAAACATGATACTTTTGGGACAGAGAATCTTTGTTCACCATAGAGTCCCTCCATGTCAAAGACTTCAAGTATTAAGAGGAGCATGGGAATATAGCTGTTTTGGAGTTCTTTCCACAATTGGCATCAAGGCCTTCATACTCTTTTACAGGTTTAGACTTTAGAGTCTCTTGGTCCATAGCAAATTATGAAAAATGGGCCTGCTGCATTAGTTTTTCATTTTGATGCTTGAATATTTTTTTTAAATTAGGGTATACACTCATTTTACGAGTTAGAAATTAACCCGCTTAATTATCATGAGTCTAAGCATCAGTCTAGTTTAATTATCACATTTTCTCATTTTATAAAGAAAAACAACTAATTTAAAAGTCATATCTATAAAAAAACAAATCTAAAGACAATGATCCATCATAATGAAAAGGTGATCCAAAAAAATGTTGGAAGATTTTCATCCATCGGTTATACCATTCTTCCATAGGCTAAGTGAAATAAGTATATAAATGAGCCTGACACCACATCTTGATCCAAAACCTTAAGGTATTAGGTCTATGGGTCCATCCACTTATATGCTTTTAAACTCATCCACTATTCCACAATGTGAGACTTCTCCATTCACACTTGTAATATCCAACATCCCCCCCTCAAGTGTGAGTTACTCCCCTCTTCGAGTATTGGATACACTAGAGTTCAACTCTCTATCTACTTGCACTGTCGTTGGCTTGTTCTTTCATCAACGGAACACGCCGCCTTGACCTCTCATCAGGAAGACTTTCGACACAAGGATCCCTCATGGATCTACCGACCATTTGTCGCTTCAATACTCCATTGAGCCGTCGAACCATCGGCTCTGATACCACTGTTGGGAAATTCAGAACCAATTTCCCTCATCTGTGTGTTGCAAAATGGGCACTTGCGGAAGCGGCAAGTGAATAAGGTAAATAGAGAATAGTAGAAGAATAACACCAAAAATTTTAACGTGGAAAAACCTCCTCAATGTGAAAAGGAAACAACCACGGGACCTAGTCCAGAAAATATCTCCACTATAGAAAAGTAGGATTACAATATTTGACTCTCTTTTACAAAGAGGATAACACTCAATCTCACCCAAAAGGATAGAAATACAAACTCTCTAGTATCTCACTAGGAATACAAAAACTCACACTAAAGTGGATATAAGCTCTCTCATTTTCTCTCTATGATGCTCTTTCTCACTTGCTTGTACATTTCTTCCTCACAAGTCCCCTTTATATAGAGAAGGGAATCATGGCTTCATCATAAGGATATAGTGGATGATTAATTGTTGTCACACTTTCAAGATACCTTGAAAATGTTATTCCAACTTTCTAAGTTACATTGCATGGTTCTCAAGAGTCAAGGAGTAATTCCAAGACTTACTCCAACTTTCTAAGTTACACTTCATGGTTCTCAAGAGTCAAGGAATAATTTCAAGACTTACTCCAACTTTCTAAGTTAGGCTTCATACTTTCCAAGAGTCATTGGAAGAGTCATCATACAATGGTTCATCTACCAAGTAGCACTGGTTATACTTCCACATCAATTAGGAAGGATTCCCAACAAATCTCCCCCTTCCTGAATTAATTGAGGGTTATCACCAATCCTACACCTCTGCAACAGTCTGTCAGCTTCTTAAGTGAAACTGCATTGGTCATCATGTCGGACCAGTTGTCATCTGTATGAATTTTCTCTAGCTGCAATTCGCCATCCTCCAAAGCATTTCGTATCCAATGATAACGATAATCAATGTGTTTTGTCCGATAATGGAATGTAGGATTCTTAGTTAGGTGAATTGCACTTTGGTTGTCACAGTGCAAAACGTAGCTTTCTTGAACATGACCCAAATCATGCAAGATGTTTTTCATGTATTTTATCTCCTTGTCAACTTCGGATGCTGCAATGTACTCTGCTTCAGTTGTTGATAATGCAACACATCTTTGTAACTTGGATTGCCAAGATACAGCTCCCCTTGCAAATGTAGTTAGATAACCTGATGTAGATTTTCTGGAATCTACATCTTCAGCCATGTCAGCATCTGTGTATCCTACTAATGTAGGATCTTCATTACCAAAACATAAGCATCTTTTGGTAGTTCCCTTCAGATATCTCAATATCCACTTCAGTGCATTCCAATGCTCTTTGTCGTGATTGGACAAGAACCGACTCACAACTCCAACTGCATGGGCAATATCTGGTCTTGTACAAATCATGGCATACATTAGGCTTCCTACCACAGAGGAATAAGACATTCTGCTCATTTCTTTCGTTTCTTCATCACTAGTTGGACATTGTAGTGTTGTTAACTTGAAATGTGCATCAAGTGGAGCACTAACAGGCTTTGTATTATCCATGTTGAATCTCTTGAGAACTTTCTCAATATACTTCTCTTGTGATAGCCATAACAACTTCTTGGAACGGTCTCTTATTATCCTTATTCCAAGGATTTGCTTTGCTGGACCCAAGTCTTTCATAGCAAAAGACTTGCTTAAAGCATTCTTCAAACCAGCAATCTTGGTCTTGTCATGCCCAATGATTAACATATCATCAACATATAATAGGAGTATAATAAAGTTTCCATCTTCAAACCTTTTGATGAATACACAGTGATCACTAGTTGTCTTCTTGAAACTGTGCTTGGTCATGAAGGATTCAAACTTCTTGTACCACTGTCTGGGGGCTTGCTTTAGACCATATAAACTCTTCTTCAGACGACACACTAAGTGCTCCTTGCCTGGTTCTTCATAACCTTCTGGTTGCTCCATATAGATTTCTTCTTTGATGTCTCCGTGTAAGAAAGTTGTTTTGACATCAAGTTGCTCAACTTCTGAGTCTAGGCTAGCTGCTAGACACAATGCTACTCTTATGGAGGAATACTTCACCACCGGTGAGAATATCTCATCAAAATCAACTCATTTCTTCTAATTGCATCCTTTTACAACAATCCGAGCTTTATATTTTGGTCTCGAGTTTCCTTCTTCAACTTTAAGCCTATAGACCCATTTGTTTTTCAAGGCTTTTCTTCCTTTGGGCAACTCCACCAAATCATAGGTTTGGTTCTCATGTAATGAGTTCATCTTATCTTCCATGGCTTTATTCCACTCTGATTTCTCATTCGTATGCATAGCTTCTGAGAAGTCTTGAGGCTCACCATTGTCTGTCAATGTGATATAGTCTTCTTCAGTATACTTTGAAGAAGGTATCCTGCCTCTTCCAGAGCGCCTCAATTCAACTTGCATCTGATGCTCTACTTGCTCGAGTTCTTGATACATTTGTGTGTCTACTACCACTTCATCATGATCTGACTCTTCATTAATCTGGTCAGGTTCTATGTGAGCAGGATCTGCCTGTTGGTCAATCTATTCTGGATTAATCTGATGATCAGGATCTGTCTGTTGAGTAATCTCTCCCCGTGAATCAATGCGATCTTTGGCCATGCACTGGTTTTTCTTCTGAACATCTTTGATAGTCTGCTCCTCAAAGAACACAACATCTCTACTTCTCACAACTTTCTTGTTTATCGGATCCCACAGTCTGTACCCAAATTCATCCTTTGGAGACCCAAGGTAAATGCACTCTTTGGTCTTAACATCCAGCTTCTTTTTCTCATCATTCAGAATGTGAACGAAGGCTCTGCACCCAAATACTCTTAGGTGGTTGAAGGATGCTTTCTTCTTGTACCATACTTCCTCTGGAATTTCTCCGTTCAGGGGTCTTGACGGTGTCCGATTTATGAGATCTACTGCAGTCTTCACTGCTTCACCCCATAAAGACTTGGGGAGATTGGCATCTTGCAACATGCATATGATCTTCTCTTCAATTGTTCGGTTCATCCTCTCAACTACACCATTCAACTGAGGAGTCTTTGGTGGTGTCTTCTTCAGTATGATACCATAAGTCTTGCAATAGGCTTCAAATGGACCACGATACTCTCCACCATTGTCTGCTTTGAGACACTTCAACTTCTTTCCAGTCTCACGTTCCACTAGGGCATGGAACTCTTTGAATGCTGATAGTACTTGATCTTTGCTTTTCAACAAGTACACACATACTCTTCTCGAGTGATCATCTATGAATGTGACAAAATAATAGGCTCCTCCAAGAGATCTTTCTGATAGTGCACAAACATCCATGGGTTATACCATTCTTCCACAGGCTAAGTGAAAGAAGCATATAAATGAGCTTGACACCACATCTTGACCCAAAACCTTAAGATATTAGGTCTATGGTTCCATCCACTTATATGCTCTTAAACTCATCCACTATTCCACAATGTTGAACTTCTCCATTCACACTTGTAATACCCAACAAAAGATACTTAGTAATGTCAAAATTTTGGAGTCACTATTGTGTAAAAGACTTTACCTATGTGTATTATTCAATCAAGATTGAGAATAAAATATCTTATTATACTAAAAGATAACTCATCTCCTTAAGTCTATTTACTTTTTGATATGTGTGTTATTTCTCTCACATATAGAAGTTTTCATTTTAAAATATATCATAAAATAAAAATAAGATAATATTAAACAATGAGTAAATTTAAGGAGATAAATTATTTCTAGTATGCAGATTTATTTTATTCTCATCGAGATTCCATGAGCATTGGATATGAAAACAAACATATAATACTTAGTATTGACCAAAGTTTTTTCCTTTTCTTTTTCTAGATTAGAAATATATTTTATGAGAGACAATCTTGACAAGTCAAAATATCAATAATATAGTAGAACTACTTTTTTTAGTAGAAATAATTTTACGGAAAACTTTAATTGAAGACCTTGCTTCCTAGAAATCAAATATTTACAACCTAAAGTAACATCTTGTTATTAGGCAATTGAGCTTTAACCCAACAAAAGAGAGTTTTGCCACAAAAAATTGGCGTCTAAAATTGGAAATCATAGCCTGCATATCTATAATTAATTGAATTTTATAAAATAATATTAAAATATTACATATTTTCTTCGTTAGCCTTCACTTTTTTGTCGCATGACCCTAAAAATCCACAAATTATTCATTCCAGTGGCCGAGAAAATTAACAGTTGATTAGTTGTTTTGGGGTATGCTAGCTTCCAAGTGTTGCTATCGCCATGATAATTCAGCACCTTATCCTAAACCGACACAAGATGCTATCAGAAGGAAACGTCCTTCTCCCTCTGAACCACTCAGAACCTGGTTCCAGATATTTAATGTGCTTTTAATTTGTCATTGAAACTTGTTGCCTTTTCTATTCACTTTTATTTAAATACATGTTCCATTTCAATTAATTTTGAAATAAAACTTTAACAATATGATATGTGGATCATTGTTATGGATAAAATAGATGTGTTTTCTTTAGGAGTCAGAAATAACTCATCCGGGTTCACAAGAGACGTTGAGAAATAACCCAAGTCCATTGGCATGAACCTGACTCAACTCAGTATCTATCCAGTTTCATCGATATCTCATCTACTTTACTTTTTAGATAGATTTCCACAAATTTCTTACACTTCTAAGTAGTTTTTGTTTAAACTGTGAAACAGGTGGAACGGAACCGAACCAAATCGCAAAACGCGGTTCGGTTCGATTATTTTTTAAGAAATTATTTATGTTTGGTTTGGTTTATAATTTTAAAAATTTAAGAATAGTTGGAACCAATCTGTATATTAAAGAAATAAATACTATGAAGTTGTATTATTGTTTAAATTCTTCAAGCAATTTTATGTGAATTGTAGTATCATATTGTTATTATGTTGGTATTATACATGTTATTATTTACTAAATTGTGTCTCATTGTCTTGATGATTTGAAACATATATTCTCATATTTATAATATTGAGTTTGAAACTACGTCATAAATTATTATACATATATTGTTATATATGTTACTAATTATGAACTAAAATGTTATATACGTTACTATTATATAATTTTCTAATTGATATATATGTTACTAATAGTGAATTGTTAAGCGATAAATATATATGTTATTAATTTTGTATTGTAGTATTATTTTTGCGATCATTCACTTTTTTTCTTCTTAAATTACATAATTGTTATATATGTTACTAACAAAAAGTTATTGAGTTTCAATTCATTTTTTTTATAATAATGGTAGTGTGTTTCCTTTTATAGATAAATAATATTTCTTGTAATACGTTTTTAACTTTAAAATGATACAATCTTTTTTATAAAAAATAGGAAAACCTTGAAATCGAGCCATACGATTGGTTCTTGTAGTATATTTTGCGGGTTAATTAAGGTGAAATGAATTATGTTTGTGTCAATAAAGGATAAATTTTTTAAATTTTATTTTTATCATAATAGTATCTTATCCTAAGGATGATATTTACTTCGTTTTGCATGATTCTCACATTGACATAATAATGAGGAAAAATATTATGACATATTACCTAACACTAAATTCATATATACCACAACACAAGAAAAGGAAATTTTACCTTTTTTTGGTTGCTTTAGATGGTGAGAGCCAACTTCACAATATTATGGATATACTTGGTTCAAATAGAATTATATCCATGAGGTTTAATTAAAATATTATAAATTTCAAGTGCCAATAATATATTAGTAAAAAAGGTCGCATATTGATGAATATTAGGTAAGTTTTAAGTAGAAATATGTAACAAGATCTTTATGTGATTTTTCACTCGGTTCATTTGTTAGAGCTTTAGCTACTTTGGACTCTAATTTTGGACACAAGAATTTCATTTGCCATTATATTTTTTAAGTAAAAGTGTTTTTTATGAGTGATTTTTCTTTATCAATGATGTGTTATAATGTATATATAAAAGAGTATAATATTTATGCACTATTAATATAAAGATTTATGTAAAGTTGTTACACAACACATCAAAGTCAAAGATGGTAACATATAAGTAATAGATAATAGAATAACAATATAAAAATATCTATCGTTAATCTACGTATGATTTTCTCTACCTAAACAAGGAATTCTAAAAGAATTGTGTGAATATTAATGTGCAATAATTGTAAGGACCCAAATTCTACCATTGAAATTTTTACCTTAATTTAATCAAATTTCATGCATTTAACTATAATTTATAATTACCGATTGAATGAACTTACTTAAAAGATCTTACATCCCTCATCACACCCAATCTATAAACCAAAAGAAACATACTAAATCAGATGACAGAAAAACATAATTCGTATTAATGTAACTTAGTAACTACCGCATACAATTAGTTATGAGTTTCCAAAACACCCATATATCTCGAGTTACTAGCTTCCAGGATTAATGTCATGTACAACAATCATGTTCATAGTTACAAATAGTTCGTTCAAGTACAACAAATGAGGTTACACAACATGGATAAGAGACATCAAAATAAAAGTCTTTAAGCTCCTAATCAAAAACACTCTTACTCCTTCCACCTACCTGCAATGGGATTAACATTGACAATACAACAAAAAAATACAAGGAGTAAGTCGTTAACTCAACAAATATCAATGTAAGTTAATCAACATTTAATAAGATTAAATAAACGGTTTAAAATCAAATTTACTTAAAACCATTTTCAGCGTTCATACTTTTGAAAACCATGCTACATAACTTGAGCCAAAGTTTGCTACATTGCTTGAGCCAAAGCTTGCTACATTACTTGAGCCAAAGTTTGCTACATTGCTTGAGTCAAAGCTTGCTACATTACTTGAGCCAAAGTCGCTAACCAATCATGGTCAGCTAAAAACGAGTTTTATTTCCATTGGCACTCCACCAATACAAAAACAGTAAATGCACCCGACATCATTACAAACATATCCATATATGCTTATAACTACAAAGTGATTTACGATTCATTTCATTATTCCGAGTTTTATTTCCATTGGTACTCCACCAATACATAAACAGTAAATCCACTCCTCATCACTACAAACATACCCATATATGTTTGTAACGACTAAGTGATTTACATTACATTTCATTATCCACAACAGAAAATCCATGCATTTTCTATCACAATGCATAAGTTAAAGACTTATCCTTACCTCGGCGAGTGTTGGGTTTGGTTCTTGGCAACTTCTCAAGTTCCACCGACACCGCCTCCAACTTTAGGATCTTTCCTCATTCCCACCATACAACACAATGTTAGTCATTTATTCCAAATATCACATAAACAACTTATATTGCATCATTTAACTGTACGAGATATTCATCATATTTTCAATGTTGCTAAACTACTTTCATCATAAGTTTACAACTATCCAAAACATACATAATCATCTCATATTTCAGCATTAGAAAGTAAACTCATCTTCTACCTCTAACATTTTACCCATTTTCCATCTTAACCCCATTTTCACTTTAGGGTTTTGGGGTTTTCATGAATCAACCCCAAACCTTTCCATTCTTGAAATACTAACTATAAACCAAGAGTTTACAAGATAGAAACAACATAAAACGAACCATAACTCGAAAAGATGAGTTTCCATGATTTCCCTCATTTTGAGAAGAGATCCAACATACCTAAAATAAGTTTCAAAGGGAAGAAGAGAGTTAGAATCAAGAGCTTTACCTCTTCTCAAGCTTCTAAATGACTCACAATCCTTCTTGCTCTTGAAAAAGCTTTCTTCTCTCACTTCTCTCTAGGTTAACCCTCATAAATGTGTTTGGGGTTCCCTATTTAATGTAACAGCGTCGGGTTCTCGCTCAAGCGAGGAAATCCCGCCCATTTTAAAAACTCAGATCTGACCCTCTCGCTCAAGCGAGATCCTCTCGCTCAAGAGAGAATCTTACAGCCTCAACAGGTCCAAAACATCACTTTTCTCGCATAGGCGAGCCAACCCTCGCTCAGGCGAGAATTCTCCAGTATAGCCCAGGATTTCACCCTTCCAGTTGAGCCTTTCTCGCTCAAACGAGCCAACTCTCGCTCAGGCGAGAATCCTCCAGTATAGCCCAGGATTTCACCCTCCTACGGGAGCCTTTCTCGCCCAGGCGAGAATACCTCACTCAAGCGAGTATCCCATGACTGATACTATAATTTTAAATACTTAAAGTTAGGGTGTTGCAATAATTATTTTGCTTAAAAGTAGGTTTTCGTTTCTCGTGTTGGGTGTTTCAGATGTTTTTCACGGTTAGAAACTTTCAGTCACATATCAATGTTAAAATTTTATCAGTTAAATTAAATTAAAAGTAATTTAATTGAAGTAAAATTTATGGTTATCTTATTTGAAAACATATGATATCAACCTAAGAGAAGATCAATTAAGTTAGTAACAAATTTGTTATTTTTAAACACTTAAAATCAGAATTACAACAAAAAAGGATGAATATAAAAAAACAACTGTTACATAGTTTCAAGAGTTAGAGAGAATTACAATGAGATATATCATGGTTCACCTTAAAGAATGGAAAGCTACTTGAAGTCTCATTTACTTGATTCAAGAGATTTCTACTATTCAATCTAAGTATCCATTACAAGTATCAGAGTAAGAACCACTGTATCACTACGCCAGATACGTTGAGTAACAACGTTTTTTTTGCTTTAGGACAGCGCATCACACTGATGTCTGTTTGGCCGAAGTCGTAGATGATATGTTTAATAGCGCTTATGTGTGCGCTGTTGTATGTACATACAACAGCGCCATCTCCAACAAGCGCTGTTATATATGTACATGACTTTTAATCGCGCTCATCATGAGTGCTGTTAATATGTCACCTTTAACAGTACCAATTTAACAACACTCATATTAACTAAGGCAAAAATTCTCTCAAACATTTTATCAAACACATAAGAAGCTTCAATATACTAAGAATGAAATCAAACTATTGCGTGAACTTATCTTCGTTAACCATATGTAGTAATGAAAATGATGAATGTACAAAATAATACAATGAGTAATGTCAACAACATCCAATGTGAACCATTTGCAGGTATTCCACTAAATGTAGGTATTCCACTGCTAAGAGTATTTGAGTGAACCATTTTCAAAGTTTCTGAGCAATGTCAACAACTTCCAATGTGAGTCATAACAAAATCTAAACACTAATTGAAGATTTGGCAAAAGTGCAAAACAATGCACAAACACATATGTGAAACAAGGATACCTCTTCAGGAAAGTAAACATCATTTGATCTTTTCATCAATTTAGCTCTGTTACAGAATTATAAGAGAACAAAATAATAATTTTAAGTAACTGGTGAGGAAACAAATATAATAAATTCTAATTGGTGCATATAAAACATGAACTTTTACATTACACTGCAAGTTCATAAGTATTATGATAGACTCACATGTCTTCACCTTCACAATATCTAGTGACAATGCAAACATAGCCACCTTACAACAAGAAAATACATACATAAATTGCAAATTTGGTAAATCAACAACAACTACACGTATATTCAACCTTAACATTTCTTGTAATATAAAATAAACAATTAATGTATATGTAAATGAAAGGAATAAGAGTGAATCAAAGAGCAATAAATGAGGTAAAATAAGAGAATGATTCACCTTGTGCTCGGATAAAGAAACCAAAAGCTAATAACTTGCTTGAAGAGAGAAACTAAGAGAAGAATAGTGAGAGCTGAATGATATGTGTATTATTGTGTGTGAGGTTTTGTTTTTAAATCTGCAAAGATTCGCGTCACTAAAAAATGTATGACTTTTAACAATGCTATCTACAAAAGCGATGTTATATGTGTGATTTTTAAGCTACACTAACTCTATCAAAACATATTCACTATAAAACTTGGAAAAAAAAAATTAGAAAAAAATGGTTTTTTTTTTTGGAATTTCAGAGTGTATCTTTCTAATGTGGTGAAAAAATTTAGATAGAATGAATTTTTCTACCCCATATACATATCTAATATGTCCAATTCCGATTTGTAGTTCAAAAGTTATGTCAAAAATAACATTTTATCATAACACTATTTAGTACATCTTTAACAACGCATGCGTAAATAAGCATTATTAAAGGTGTTATATCAACAGCACACGCGTAAATAAGTGTTGTTAAAGATTTCATAACAACATCGCATGCGTAAATAAGCGCGGTTAAAGATGTCATAACAACAGCGCATTCGTAAATAAGCGTTGTTAAAAATATCATATCAACTGCGTCTGCCTAAATAAGCGTTGTTAAAGGTATTGTATCACTATTTTCTAGATAACTTTTGTACCACTAATCAGAACTGGACATATTATATATGCATTTGGGGTAGAAAAATTCATTCTATCCAATTTTTCTCACTACATTAGAAAGATGCACCCTGAAATTAAAAAAAACATTTTTTACTATTTCTTTTTTATTTTACAAGTTTTATAGTGAATGTGTTTTGATAATATTAAAGTAGAAACATCGCATATTGTAGCAAATGCAGTATAAGATAACAAATCAACAGTGAATATTGAAGAATGCGCTGTAGAAGATATCTCATCAAAAGCGTAAAAAAAACATCCGCTGTTAAATATATTCATATTAACAACGCAACGAAAAATAGTGTTGTTAAAGAGCACACATTTGCGGTTGCATTGTTGATGTTATATTCACCTATCAGTATTAACAACGATTTCTTAAAGATGCGCTGTTTATTTTCATCCGACTCGAATTTAACAGCATTATTCTAGGATGCGCTGTTGAAGAACCGTCTTTAAAGACGTTTTCTGACGTAGTGTATAGATAACTCAAATTCTCTCAAGAAAGCACATTACTTTATTGTTTACAAACACACTCACTAAACCCTATTGTGATTTTTGCTTTTAGATGTAGAAGAAGACTTTAGTAGGCTAAGGATCATTGTACCCAATACAGTTCATGTATAAATCCTCTATAAGAACCTAAAACTTAATAACACATTTTGCTATTTGATTTTAGGACTTTAAAAGTGTAGAAAAGTCTATGACAAATTGTAATAATTGAATGCATAAATGTGTAAATAAAAATATTGTTCAAGTATAATTCGTTTCAGATGATAAGAATGATATTTATAGAGTTTAGAAATGTTCCCATATGCATTTCAGGAGATACAAAATGTTTGGGAAGGCACACGTTCGTTTGGGAAGGTGATGATTGAGTTTGAAATTTAAAACTGCACTAACAACACATAATAATTGGTGATTCTATCATGATAATTGGTTATTGGACTTTACTTTCCAACAGAGTAATAGATTACCCACTTAAGTAATCAACTACTAGCCATTTTTCCTTAAATGTAACTAGTTACTTTGTTTCATGTAACTCGTCATTATGTTTCATGTAACTCGTCACTCTATTGTAAGTAAATTGCCACTCTGTTTCTAGTAACATGTTACTTGACTTTCTAAAACACTCTTTTTAGGACCTTGTACCTCTTTTTCATCCTTTTAAAACTTTGTAAAACATTTGCAAAAATATTTTTAAGAGTTTTATGTGATATTAAATAAGAATGACTCGTAAATGTTAGACATATACTTGAAAACAATTTAAATGTGATCTATTATCTTATGCCATAATTTGGTGACATCATTATCAGGCAGTGAAGAAGATACAGCTGCTGAATCTGTCACAACAGAGCCTTGCAAGACATATAAGCTACCAACTCGGTTAGCCTTTAATATTACAAGAGCACCTTTTGATACTTTTAGAACTCCACCTTCAGCTGAATATCTGCACCCGAGAGACTCTAGGGTGCCCAGAGAAATTAAGTTCCGCTTCAAATCTGGAATATAGCGGACATCAGCCAAAGTTCTGACAGCACCATCATGAGTCTTGATTTGTATTGTACCTATTCCTGCAACCTTGCATTGGGTATCATTTCCCATCAAAACAACACCACTATCAACATGTTCAAAAGTGGTGAATAAGTCTTTATAAGGACACATATGAAAAGTACATCCAGAATCAAGAATCCATTCTATTTTACTCCTCTTATTAGAAGAGACAACAGATAAAAGAACACCACCGTCAGAGTCGGCTTCAATATTAGCAACTTCAGGGGATTGTTGAGATTTTCCTCTTTCTTGTTTTTCCTGCTTTTTCTTCAGAATGAAACAATCAGGAATATCATGCCCTGGTTTCTTGCAATAGCGACAGATTTTGTTGGATTTGCGGCCTCTGGATTTGGATCTGAACTTTTTATAACTAGTACTCCATTTTTCTTGAGTTCTACCTCGAACACTTAAGCCCTCACCTTTGTCCACAGAATTAACTTCAAGATCAAACTTTTCTTTGGACAATAAATTAGATTTAACATCTTCAAAGGATAAGGAATCATTATTTCCATACAACATGATTTCTTTGAAGTGTTTGTAGGTAGAAGGTAAAAAGACAACCAACAAAACAGCTTTGTCTTCATCTTCAATATTGATATCAATATTTTGCAGATCCATAATAATAGATTTAAAATCATCAAGATGAGTTTGAATAGGAGTACCTTCAACCATACAAAATGTATATAACTTTTCTTTGAGACGAAGCTTGTTTGCGAGGCTTTTTGTCATGTAGAAGGTTTCTAATTTCAACCACAAAGCCGCAGCGGTTTCTTCATTAGCAACTTCACGAAGAACCTCCTTGGACAAGCAAAGTTGGATTGTTGAAAGTGCCTTTTCGTCCAACTCGTCCCATTGGTCATCTGTCATGGAAGCTGGTTTCTTTGATTTCCCATCTAATGCTTTCTTTAATCCGCTCTGGATAAGAACGGCCCTCATTTGGACTCGCCAAATAGAAAAGTTAATTTTGCCATCAAACTTCTCAATGTCAAATTTAGACATTATGAAATTTTCAATTGATTAAGAGCTCTGATTCCACTTGTTAGGAATAGAGCGCAATGCAGAAGCACAAAATCGGATCAAATGAGAACTAAAGAGAAGTAAATAAAGGAGCAAGAAAATAACACACAAGATTTAACGTGGAAAAAACCCCCTCAGTGTGAGAGGTAAAAAAACCACGGGCGCTCACCAGCAAAGTTCCACTATATAAAAGGGAGAGTACAATAAATCCTCTTATAATAATGAGGACAAGGGATATTATTTTTATCACAAATATTCTCTCAAAATGGAACAACAATTATTACTACAACACACTCAATAATTTAGTGTCACTTTAGGTTGCTGTGGTGGAATTTTGATGTTGTGAACCCACTGCAACCAATGCCTTTTATAGGCAAAACTTGTGATAGAATGAATTCCTTAGCATAGAAGGAAAAATTCAGGCAGTGCAACTAATTTTTGTAGGCGCCGCATTGCGGTAACAATGCCTTGAGCCACACAAATGTAACAATCTCCACCTTGGCTCGAATTCGATAAGTTGCGCATTACCAAATAAAGTCCCGAAGGGCGATCAAATGCTGTAGAGACCAACCAAGTTCAGGCAGTGTTGGAACTTGGTATTCAGAAGTGTCTTGGTAAACATATCTGTTGGATTCTCTAATGTGTGAATCTTCTTCATAATTATTTCACCAACAGTAACAATATCTCGGATGAAGTGACGTTTCACATCAATGTGTTTGGTCTTGTCATGATAACGATTATTCCTGGTCAAATGAATAGCACTTTGACTGTCATAAAATATTGTAAGAACATCTTGTGCTAAACCAAGTTCATTTACCAAACCTCGGAGCCAAATAGCCTCCTTCACACCCTCTGTTGCAGAAATATATTCTGCTTCAGTTGTAGACAAAGCAGCAATAGACTGAAGAGTAGCTTTCCAGCTGATAGCACTATTACAAAGAGTAAAGATGTAACCAGAAAAAGATCTCCTTCTATCATTGTCACCAGCATAATCTGAATTAACATAACCTACAACATCATCGGTTGTAGCCTTGCTTCTGTCAAATACCAAACCAATGCCAGAAGTACCTTTTAGATACCGAAAAATCCACTTTACAGCACTTCAGTGATCCTTGCCAGGATTATGCATTATCGACTCACCATGCTAGCAGCATATGCTAAATCTGGTCTTGTGCACCCCATAGCGTACATAAGACTACCAACTGCACTGGCGTAAGGAACATGTGACATACGCTCCACCCCCTCCTCTGTATGTGGGCAAAGATTTGAGGATAACTTGAAATATGCAGCAAGTGGAGTAGAAACAGGTTTGTAATCATTCATATTAAACCTTTCAAGCAATCTCTCAATATATTTCTGTTGAGATAAGAATAGTTTATTAGCTTGACGGTCCCTGCGAATCTCCATACCAAGAATCTTCTTGGCTGCACCTAATTCCTTCATCTCAAACTCATTATTGAGTTGAGTTTTCAATTTCCTGATCAAAGACTTGTCACGTGAAGCAATTAACATATCATCAACATAAAGTAACAAGTATATGAAGGATCCATCTGGAAATTTTTAAAATAAATACAGTCATCAAATTGACTCCTGTAATATCCTTGCCCAATCATAAAAGAATCAAACCTCTTGTACCACTATCTTGGAGCTTGTTTAAGGCCATATAAAGATTTCTTCAATCGGCAGACAAGATGCTCCTTATCAGGAACAATAAATCCCTCAAGTTGTTCCATGTAAATTTCCTCCTCTAACTCTCCATGTAGAAAAGCTGTCTTTACATCAAGTTGCTCTAACTCCAAATCAAACAAAGCAACAAAAGCAAGAAAAACACGAATGGAAGTATGACGAACAATAGGTGAGAATATCTCATTAAAGTCAATACCTTCCTTTTGATTGAAGCCTTTAACAACTAGTCTTGCTTTGCATCTTGGATCTTCAACCCCGGGAATGCCATCTTTCTTCTTATAGACCCATTTACATCTCAATGGTCGTTTGCCTTTGGGAATCTCTGTCAAAGTCCAAGTACCATTCTTATGAAGACTTTCCATTTCTTCATTCATAGCCACTAGCCATTGTGAAGAATCGGCACAAGAAACAGCTTCTCTATAGCTGGCAGGTTCAGCACCATCATTTACCTCTTGTGCTACTAACAATGCATAAGCAATTAAATTATCACCATTAGTGTACCTAGCTGGCCTTTTAATTAGTCTTCTAGCTCTGTCTCGTGCAAGACAATAATCATCTTCTTGTTGATGAATAGGAGAAGTAGTACTGTCATCACAATCAACATAATGATCATTAATGCTTGATTCATTTGTAGAGGAAGATTGAACATCAACATTAGGAGCAGGATGATTTACTATCAACTACACCTTCTCGCTAGTACCCTGCAGATTACCTGTACTAGTAGAAGAAGACACAACAGATTGTTTTCCAGAAGATAATAATGCATCCTCGTTAAAAGTCACATTTCTACTAAGAATTAATTTTCGTGACTTTGAATCAGAACACCATAAGCGATATCCCATAGACTCAGATGCATAACCAAGAAATATACACTCAACAGCTCTTGGAGCTAATTTACCATTGTAACACCCCAAATTTTAAGTCTTTAAAATTATAGTAACAGTCCTGGAAGCCTCGCTTGAGCGAGAGTTGTCTCGCCTGGGCGAGAAATGGCAATTTTGGGCTGTTGACACAGTGTAATCGATTACACACTCATGGTAATCGATTACATGCAGATAAACTAATCAGGCCTGTGCATCTGACACAGTGTAATCGATTACTCACTCCTGGTAATCGATTACACACTCCTGGTAATCGATTACATCGTATTAAAAGCATCAGATATGTGCATCTGACACAGTGTAATCGATTACACACTCCTGGTAATCGATTACACCATGTTGGTAATCGATTACAACCCGACGACACCTCTTTAAAACAGAAACCCAAACACATTTTAGGGTGAGAACTTCGAAGAGAAGAAAGAGATGAGAGCTTTTCAAGAGCAAGGAGCCTTAGGACTCATCTTAGAGCTTGAGAAGAGGTAAACCTCTTGTTCCTAACTCTTCTTCTTCCTCTCTAACTTGTTTTGGGTATGTTGGATTTATTTTCAAAACATGAGAAACCATGGAAACTCATCCTTTAGATTTATGGTTCGTTTTATGTTGTTTTTATCTTGTAAACTCTTGGTTTAGAGATAGTATCTTAAGAATGGAAAGGGTTGTGGGTTGATTCATGAAAACCCCAAAAAAAACCTAAAAGTGAAAATGTGGTAAAAGGAGAGAATGAGTAAAATGTTAGAGGTAGAAGATGAGTCTACCCCCAAATATTGAAATATGAGATGTTATGCATGTTTTAGATGGTTGAATATTGATGATGAATATTTTGTATGATTAAATGATGCAAAATAAGTTGTTTATGTAATATTTGGAATAAATAACTAACATTGTGTTATGTGGTGGGATGAGAAGAGAGATCCTAAGGTTGGAGGTGGTGTCGGTAGAATTCGAGAAGTTGCCAAGAACCGAACCCCAATACTCACCAAGGTAAGGATAAGTCTTCAATTGTGCATTTGGAATTGAAAATTTAAGTATTTTCTGGTTATGCAATGATTGAGTTGTGAATTACGCATTTAGTATAAACATATATGGGTGTGTTTATACTAAAGTAGGCGTAGATTTACGGAAGATGGAAAACGTGTGTATTTCTGATCATGCAATAATTATATTGTGAATCACGTGTTTAGTATAAACATATATGGGTGTGTTTATACTAAAGATGGCGTGGATTTACAGGAAATGGTTGATAGTGAAATCAATGAAAAGGAAACGTATTTTTAGCCGACCATAAATGGTTAGCGACTTTGGCTCAAGCTATGTAGCAACACTTTGACTCAAGTTATGAAGCAATCCTTTGGCTCAAGTTATGTAGCAATGCTTTGGCTCAAGCTATGTAGCAATACTTTGGCTCAAGTTATGTAGCAATGCTTTGTCTCAAGCTATGTAGCAATACTTTGGCTCAAGTTATGTAGCAATGCTTTGGCTCAAGCTATGTAGCAAAACTTTGGCTCAAGTTATGTAGCAATGCTTTGGCTCAAGCTATGTAGCAAAACTTTGGCTCAAGTTATGTAGCAATACTTTGGCTCAAGTTATGTAGCAACGCTTTGGCTCAAGCTATGTAGCAAAACTTTGGTTCAAGTAATGTAGCACAAAATGAATTTATAAAACAAATGGTTTATTAACTCCTTTTTCTAATGTGGATTATCTTATAATGACGTTTATTGAATTAATGACTTACTCCTTTGTGTGTTTTGTACTTTTGTCATTGATAATCCCATTGCAGGTAAATAGACGAATGAAGTATGCCAGGTCGGGAGCTTTAGGAGCTTTAGACTTTGGATTCACTATTTATGTTTTTCGTATTCTAAATGATTACCTGCGGATTTAAATGATTGTAATCATGACTAACCATTATTTGGATATTTGTAACCATGCGTAATGTTATTTTGGAGGATCAGAACCTTTGAGGTCTTAGTACTCATAGGGAATGATATGAATGAATTATGTTTTTCTACAAGATTAATTGTATGATAATATAATAGGTTATAAGATTAGTTCTAGGAATGATTCATGAGAAGTTCTAGGTAAAATGATTATGTATGTGGTTATTGATTCATGGATTGAGTGTGAGGAGGGGAAATAAGATTTTGAAGTAAGGATATTAAAATGGTAATGTGAGTTATGAGTGATTGAATGGAATTGAATTAAAATGAGAAAAATTTTCAAGGGTAGAATTTGGGTGCTTACAACCATCATTAACATGTGCATAAGCAGGACATCCAAATATTCTTAAATTAGAATAATCAACAGGATTACCTGACCAAATTTCTTCTGGAACTTTGAAGTCAAGTGCCGAATGTGGAGAACGGTTGACCAAGTAACAAGCAGTAGATGTTGCCTCAGCCCAAAGTTCACGCTGATGCCATAACCCAGCATTTGAGAGCATACAACGAGCTCTCTCAAGTAGAGTTCTATTCATCCGTTCTGCAACACCATTTTGCTGGGGATTCCTTGGAATGGTTTTGTGTCTAGCAATACCATGACTTGTGCAGAACTCATTAAAGTCACCATTACAGAACTCTAATCCATTGTCTGTTCTGAGCTTCTTCACCTTTTTCCCTGTCTCGGTTTCAACAAGAGTTTTCCACTTTTTGAAAGTGGAGAATGTTTCATTTTTATGCCGCAGAAAATAAACCCAAACTTTACAAGAAAAATCATCAATGATAGTCATCATATAGCGGCATCCTCCATGGGAAGGAACTTTAGAAGGCCCCCAAAGGTCAGAATGAATATAATCAAGAATACCTTTGATACGGTGAGTTGCAGTAGAGAAACTAACTTTTTTCTGTTTCCCAAAAACACAATGTTTGCAAAACTCCAACTTACCGATACCATGTTTACCAAGATGACCTTGCTTGCTCAGAAGGTGCATGCCTTTTTCACTCATATGGCCCAGACGCATGTGCCATAATTTGGTGACATCATTATCAGGCAGTGAAGAAGATACAGCTGCTGAACCTGTCACAACAAAGCCTTGCAAGACATATAAGCTACCAACTCGGTTAGCATTTAATATTACAAGAGCACCTTTTGATACTTTTAGAACTCCACCTTCAGCTGAATATCTGCACCCGAGAGACTCTAGGGTGCCAACAGAAATTAAGTTCCGCTTCAAATCTGGAATATAGCGGACATCAGCCAAAGTTCTGACAGCACCATCATGAGTCTTGATTTGTATTGTACCTATTCCTGCAACCTTGCATTGGGTATCATTTCCCATCAAAAAAACACCACTATCAACATGTTCAAAAGTGGTGAATAAGTCTTTATAAGGACACATATGAAAAGTACATCCAGAATCAAGAATCCATTCTATTTTACTCCTCTTATTAGAAGAGACAACAGATAAAAGAATATCACCGTCAGAGTCGGCTTCAATATTAGCAACTTCAGGGGATTGTTGAGATTTTCCTCTTTCTTGTTTTTCCTGCTTTTTCTTCAGAATGAAACAATCAGGAATATCATGCCCTGGTTTTTTGCAATAGTGACAGATTTTGTTGGATTTGCGGCCTCTGGATTTGGATCTGAACCTTTTATAACTGGTACTCCATTTTTCTTGATTTCTACCTCGAACATTTAAGCCCTCACCTTTGTCCACAGAATTAACTTCAAGATCAAACTTTTCTTTGGACAATAAATTAGATTTAACATCTTCAAAGGATAAGGAATCATTATTTCCATACAACATGATTTCTTTGAAGTGTTTGTAGGTATAAGGTAAAGAGACAACCAACAAAACAACTTTGTCTTCATCTTCAATATTGATATCAATATTTTGCAGATCCATAATAATAGAGTTAAAATCATCAAGATGAGTTTGAATAGGAGTACCTTCAACCATACGAAATGTATATAACCTTTCTTTGAGACGAAGCTTGTTTGCGAGGCTTTTGGTCATGTATAAGGTTTCTAATTTCAACCACAAAGCCGCAGCGGTTTCTTCATTAGCAACTTCACAAAGAACCTCCTTGGACAAACAGAGTTGGATTGTTGAAAGCGCCTTTTCGTCCAACTCGTCCCATTGGTCATCTGTCATGGAAACTGGTTTCTTTGATTTCCCATCTAAAACTTTCTTTAATCCGCTTTGGATAAGAACGGCCCTCATTTGGACTCGCCAAATAGAAAAGTTAATTTTGCCATCAAACTTCTCAATGTCAAATTTAGACATTATGAAATTTTCAATTGATTAAGAGCTCTGATTCCACTTGTTAGGAATAGAGTGCAATGCAGAAGCACAAAATCGGATCAATTGAGAACTAAAGAGAAGTAAATAAAGGAGCAAGAAAATAACACACAAGATTTAACGTGGAAAAAACCCCTCAGTGTGAGAGGTAAAAAAACCACGGGCGCTCACCAGCAAAGTTTCACTATATAAAAGGGAGAGTACAATAAATCCTCTTATAATAATGAGGACAAGGAATAATATTTTTCTCACAAATATTCTCTCAAAATGGAACAACAATTATTACTACAACACACTCAATAATTTAGTGTCACTTTAGGTTGCTGTGATGGATTTTTGATGTTGTGAACCAAATGCAACCAATGCCTTTTATATGCAAAACTTGTGATAGAATGAATTCCTTAGCATAGAAGGAAAAATTCAGGCGGTGCAATTAATTTTTGTAGGCGCCGCATTGCGGTAACAATGCCTTGAGCCACACAAATGTAACAGTCTCAATCCATAGTTGATATACTAGAAAGATGCAGGGGTGAATTACTAAATGAGCATATGATAGTGAGCTATTTTTCTCTCACAAATGATTCATATGTTGCATTATGATATATGTCCAGTTCAGAGATTTTAATTTCTCTATGCCATATATCAATTGAACTTCCAAATCATTGATCTAAGAATGCTTTGAAAACTTTAGATTACAATACAAGTGAGAAAATAGTGCAATAAACGATCATATATATTAAAATTTCCAACATAGAGAATATCTCTCATTTTAGACGATTCAGCCATTACTCGTCGTTTCTTACTCACAATATCCTCTTTTCGGATCCTACACATTAATTAATAGAAGGTTGTCCTATCAAACTCATCCTAAGGATAGGGTAACCCAAAGCCTAGCTTGGTTCATATATTGAGTATCTTTAAACAGCAGTTCCCAAAAGCACTAAAGTCTAACGCTATGTTTATACCCTTAACAAATGAATACAACTTATTGTGATTAACAACTAAGTTACAAAAGAATACCCTTAGCAGTTTTGGGTAATAATCACCACAATCAATATAGAAATTCGTGAGATTATGATACTTGATGAGTTTTGGAAAATAGGAACCCACAAGCTTAAAGGATCTGATAATTTTTTTATTTTGAAGGAAATTGGCGCAATGGATTGGACACGGTGAATCAAAGGTGTAAGAATATGCAATTTTGCAGAAAAATTTACTCAAAATAAAAAACGTTGTGAGGGGTTTTAGTAATTTGGGGTTTAGAACTCGTAAGAAGGAGAGGCTCGAGAAAATTCGGTTGAACTTGTGATTACTCCTTCAATCTTCCTAGAATTGTTATTTTAGAAGTTCTCAGTAATCAATTACTCCCCTAAGTAATCGGTTACTCAACCTTATTAGATCTCCAAGTAATGGCTATTCACTTTGAGTAATTGGTTACCTAACATTTCTTTAACATTTTTAAAAGCCTTAGTAACCAGTAACCATTTATCTAGAGTGGATAATCAGTAACTCCACTCTCTAAAACTCTTAAATACAAGGTTTTTCATACTCAAAACAAGCACTCAAGCATATAAGCATGCAATTAGCATATTATAAAGCATAAAAAGAAACATAAGCACATGAATGCTTTATTTTGAAACCTATTTCATTGAATATGTCTAGTTCTCTTCTATTTTTATACAATGATTCTTTAGCTATGAGTTTTATAAATATATCTACAAAAGTCTAGAATAATGCCTTATATATGTGGTTGATTCTAGAATGTATCAGTATTACTGGATTCCTAGTTAAGTTTTTTGCGCTAGTGTTATCACATCTAGCGGGAATGCAACCTATATCTAGTCCATAATAACATAATTGTTGTTTGAGTCATAACACTTGTGCACAATAATTATCTGCTACAATATATTCCACCTCAACAATACTTAATGCAACATATGCATACTTTTTGTAAGACCATGAGACTAAGACATTTCCTAATATGTGACATGTTCCACTAGCACTCTTTCATTAAATTTTTCATCCAACAAAGTCTAAATCAGAATACCTAACCAAATCGTATATGCTTCCTTTAGGGTACCATAAACCTACATTTGTTATTCCTTTGAGATATTTCATTATTCTGTTAACAAGTAGATGTAACTCATTAGGTTTAGATTGATACATAACACATAAATATATACTAAACATGATATCTGGTCTACTTGCAATAAGATAGAGTAGAAATCCAATCATACCTCAATATTTGGTTATATCTATAGGTTTTCTACATTCATCGGTATCGCGTATATGTTTGAACCCATGGGAGAAGCTATACCTTCGCATTCATCCATACCAAATCATTTCAATAGATCCTTGCAGTACTTGAATTGATTTACAAAGATGTCATCTCTGGTTTGCTTTATATGAAGACAAAGAAAATAATTCAACTTTCTGATCATCACCATCTCAAACTCCGCTAACATCATGTTAGCGAATTCACTACACAATGATTCATTAATAGACCCAAATAATAAAACCATCAACATAAATTTGGACTAGTAGTGTATGCTAATCAATCATTTTTTAATGAAAAGTGTAGTATCAACCTTACCATTTTCAAATCATTTATGACAAAGAAGATCATTTAATCTATCATATGAGGTTCTAGGAGCTTGTTTCAAGCCAAAAATTGCTTTCTTTAATATATATACATGAGAGGGGTGTTGAGAATCCTCAAAACCTGGAGGTTATCCAACAATAACCTCTTCTTCTATATAACCATTTAAGAAGGTACTTTTGACATGCATTTGGTAACCGAAAGTTTGAAGAACTTGCATATGCTAAAAGTAATCTAATAACCTCAAGTCTAGCAACAAAAGCGAAAGTTTCATCGAAATCTCTTCCCTCCTCTTGATTGTACTCTTGGGCTAATGACCTAGCCTTATTTCTAACAATTATACAATTTTCATCATAATTGTTTCTAAAGATCCATCGAGTACCAATGACTTGTCTATTCTTAGGTCTTGGGACAAGTTCCTAAACCGTGTTTCTCTCAAATTTATTTAGCTTTCTTGTATGTCAAGAATCCAACGCTCATCACCTATTCTAGATGGTTCAATTTGAGAAACAAAAGTCGTATTAAGACATGCATCATTAAGATTAAGACGAGTATATATCCTATCTGTTTATATTTCTGATGATGTTGTCTATTAGATGATCTATATGAGTTCTCCATTCTTTTGATGGATTGATATGAATTTGCTGTACAAGTTGAGGTATGTCATCATTGTGCTTCACTTGCCCTTTTAATCATAATGTTCTTCTTCAATTTGAATATCATTTTGTCATATACTAGGTAAATTCTTTTTATCTTTTTCATCAAGAATAACAATGTTTTCCTCCTTAGAGAGGTTAGTCTTACCAAAAAAACATGCATAGATCTTTCAATAGTAAGTATTCTCTTATTAAAAAATTTATATGTCTTTCTAGTAAGAGAATAATCAATGAATATTTATTCCTCACATTTAGCATCAAATTTACCAAGATTGTCTTTTCCATTGTTAAGAATAAAGCATTACATCCAAATACATGAAAGTTATCAATATTGGGTTTTCTTGATAGAGGGTTTTATATAAAATATGTATGATTGAAACTCAATTAGAGATGTCACTACCCCATTTTTATGGGAGGAACGAGAATAATGCAAATAAATACATTGAAGTCGCCATCGATGATTTTTAGAGAAAAACATGAAAAACCATATTAAAGAATAAGAATTAGTCTGCTAAAAGAGACGATTTAAGTTCGGGAGTCAGTTACAAATAAGGAAGGGGTTAGGCATCACATACCACCTGTTATCAAAATGGTACCTACATTGATCATGTGGATATTCATTCAAAAGACTAATTTTACCCTTACATGCTATTACATTTCAAAAAGACAAATATTTTATTTTTATTTTTTTGTATGTGAGAGGAAAGTGACATGCTCCTACGTATCTCTAAGTAGAATGGAAAAACCAATGCTATATAGTTCTTCTCGTAGAAAATGTTTGATTGGTCGGTTGTTTTTAATTCTTATGAAACTTATTTATATATATATATATATATATATATATAAATCGAGTTTTAGATAAAGATGTACGACAAGGTGTTTAACCTTTAGAGGGACAACTTTATCTTTAACTTCTAAGTTAAAAGTAACAAGATAAAATAACCTGACGAGGCATTGAGGAACCCTATCTTATATTTTTTTTAAATAAAATTAACAAGTTAAAGTGATCTGACGAGGTACTAGCCCTTTAGAGGAGCAATCTCACCTTGTATTTATTTTAGACAAAAATAATAAGATAAAGTAACCCGACAAGACACTAACCTTTAGAAGAGCAAATTTTCCTTGTATATATTTGTATTTAAAAAGTAACAAGATGAAGTAACACGACAAGTTACTGTGCCTTTAAAGGAGCAAGATTACCTTGTATTTATTTTTATTAAAAAGGTAGCAAAATAAAGTAACTCAACGAGACACTAGTCCTTTAAATGAATAATTGTACCTGGTATTTATTTTAGATAAAGGTAACAAGATAAAATAGTGCGACAAGACACTAGGTCTTTAGAGGAGCAACATCACTTTGTATTTATTTTTTTTATTAAAAAAATAATAAGATAAAGTAACCCGATGAGTCACTAGGGCTTTAGAGGAACAACTTTTCCTTGTATTTATTTTAGACAAAGGTAATAACATAAAGTAGTCTGACGAGACATTAAGCCTTTAGAGGAGCAACATTATCTTATATTTTTTTAAAAGTAAAAAATAAAGTGGTCCGATGAAAGGAACAACCTTATATTAAGCCTCTCGAGGAATAACCTTATTTTATATTTTTTTTGTAAAAGATAATAATATAAAGAAATCCGAGAAATTGAGTCTTTTGAAAAACAAATTTGTCTTTTATATAACTTTTAATCAAAAAAGAGATAAAATAATCTAATAAGACACAAGGCTCTAGAGAGAATATTATGTTCTCTTTATTTTATGATATTAACTCTCATTATGAATATCTCAATAGCCAATTCAAGTAAAATGAATGGAAATGGAAATTGTAAGAGAGTGAATTTCTTATAAGAAGGTATTTAACCAAAAGAGTTAGACTACGCAAATAAAGCTTTAAATTCCCTTAACTCAATTGATAAAATTCCTATATCAAAAGTTGTACAATAACTCCATAACCACTCCAAAAAAATTAAAAGCATTGCAAATATAATATCCTAGTGAAATGAACTTAAGTAATATACTAAAGAGACAAATATATATATATCGGTAGCTTCATCAGTATAATTAATTTGGCTACGGTCACTAGGGCACATTCAAGGAAAAGGGTAATGGATGTTTTTGTTACTGAAGGTTAATATGTGTTCCGTATTAAAATATGCATATCAGCTAACACTGAGGCAAAAACCTTTAAAAAAATATATATTGAGAGACTGTGATGACTTCAGAAAACTTCTCTTTCAAAAGTATGAAGGTCCTACACGTGTATCCATACCCGAGATTGATCCTTGTTGTATCAACATTTGATCCTTGGAACAGATTTGGCCAATTTATACTCTAAAATAATAAACCAAGAGAAGAAGAACAATTCTTTTTTTCTCTACACACTATCCTGAAGTCTTTTTGCACACTCCTATCTAGGTAGGTTATGGTTTTGTGGCATTTATTTCTAAAATAAAATAACCACCCAATCTCATATTGATTCTATCGCATAGTAACAACCACTACCTTATTTTTCTCCCTTTTGGTTTTGTTACTTTTATTTTTCAAATGTTTCAATTAATCACTCATCTTATCAGATTTATTAATTTAAACGTAGATTTGAAAATATATTAATTAAGTCTCACTTAATTATATTACAAATGACTGGATAATATTATCTATATTTTTGGTGCTAGCATAAAATACAATAACATTCCACTTAAAAGAAAACTTATTAAATTAAACTATTTAATTTAATCCATAAAATTTTCTCATCCAACAAAAAACAGAACACTCATTTGTTTCTGACCCCGTAGCTTCATTTCTAAACCGGTAGTAAATTAGCTCATTAATTTACTAATTAAGGTTGGCGTCTAGCAACACTCGTTAACGACCGGATAGAAATGAACTAATATTTTTTACTTTTAGAACCATTAGAAGATTAATATAATATTTCATTCCATCTTTACAGCTCTATGTCAATTCTAGAATATTGTATGTTTGTCAAATTCCAATAAGTTAACGCAAAGTGAATGACTTAATAAACTCATTTCTTCATTAATTCAAATCCCCTTTGTCAAGGTCTTTATTTCTATACAGCTCAAACTCATTACTATGAGTTGATAGATTCTTTCTTGATTAATCATTAATCCTACAAGAATTTGCTTATACCCAATAATCATTCAACTAACATCATAAAATATTAGGTGTCCGATATCAAAATATAAGAAATAACTTGTTAATTACTATGATAATCTCAAGTCTAAGGAAAATATATATTTCTTCATAAGAATTTTCTATTGACATTCAAAGGAAATATATTAACCATTAGGAATTCTCATTTGAGTCAGTTCAATGGTCATATCTCTATATGCACCATTTTTATGTGTAATTTAATGAATGAGATCTATTAATCTTTATCTAATAAAGACTACTACATATATTTATCTATTTGGATTAATAATGTCATAAGCTTAATAATCCTATGATCAAGAACAATTTAGATTAAAATTATAAAATATTTATTTCTCATTATTATAATCTCTATTATAATAATAACTCTCTAATTTTAATTAAGGATCTTCCATATTAATTATTTCAACAAACAATAAATACGATAACAAGATAATAAATACAACTTTATTATTATAAACACGACAGACTAGTTCTTGGGCATACCTTATATCCTAACGGTTACCACCGTAACAACACTGAAAATCAAATTAACAACCAAATTATAAGAAATAGATTTGGTAATTTGGATTTAAAGAGACCGATGGAATGAGGATAAAGGATGAGAGGTTTTGAGTGCAAGCTCATAGCAATGAATAATAGCGGCAACCTTAACCCTAAAAACTAAATTTATCAAATCTGCGTGAAGATTTATCAAAGAATTAACTTTCATATTCAATTATATATTCACATTGTTCCACTTCCAAGACTTGGCATTAATAGTAACTGGAATATAAAAGTATACCTCTTCACCTCATTCAAAGTAAACGTGATTTTGAATGTCGACAACTGAGCAGAGGACGCCACCAGAACTATAGGTGGAAGCCTTTGTTCACAGCGGTGATCCCAGGGCTCCTCTGTGAATGAGTCCTAGAAGAGGTTAACTAGCCGTCCTAATCGCATCAGCCCAAAAATATTTAGGTAGATTTGTTTCATTTAGCATTGTTCTAGCTATTTCTTCTAATGACCAATTTTTTCTTTCGAGCTACAACATCATTTTGTTGTGGTGTTTTAGATACTGAAAAGTTGTGTGAGATGTGATGCTCATCATAAAAATCTTCAAACAAGGCATTTGAAATTCTCATCAATTGTTACTTAGAATAGAAGAGATTTTAAGAGATTTTTTATTTTGGACAAGTTTTTCATATTTACTAAAAGCATGAAATGCCTCATTTTTATGTACAAAAAATAGTGTTATAGTAAATCTTGAAAAATCATGAAGTATCACAAGAGCCTAATGAATACCACCAAAACTTTTAGTCTTTAGGGGATCAAACAAATCCATATGTAGTAATTGTAATAGCCTATTAGTAGAACCTATATGTTTAGGTTTAAAAGAAACTTTGTTTTTTTTGCCTATTGACATGCATCACATAATTTGTCTTTAACAAATTTGATTTTGGGAAATCTGGCTACAAGTTCATTCTTAATTAGTTAATCAAATAGTTCATATGGATTTGTGTTATTCTCCTTTGCCATAATCATATATCAAATTTATCGAGATTATGAAATCTACGTTACCAAGAATTTTTCCTTTGTTGTCATATCTGTTGGGGATGCATGAAATATGTTATTAGATTAGTCTCACATCGCTTAGTATTGGAATAAAGTAGAGTAACCAATGTTATATATTGGACTCAGGTCCCTTGTTGTAATGTGCACCAGATATAAGCACCAAATAGAAACACCTCATGGGCAGTTGGGCCCATGGGTGTGATAAGGTTTGTAATCCTTATTCTCTAATAATATCTTGATAGCCGCTCAGCGCTCCCGGGGACGTAGCCACAATTGGCCGAACCCCGTTACCAAATTCTTTGTTTCTTCTCTTCTATTTACTCTATGCATTATTTGATTGCTTTGTGACCAACGTTGCGCAATGATCGCTTCCGCTGCACCAACAATTGGTATCAGAGCCAATTGGTATATGGCTCTTAACCCATGTGCTAGATAATTGCAAAAGAGGACGAAGGCATGTTGGTTAGACAAGATGCGTCAAATGTACTATGCAATAATAAATGAGATGAGTTGAAGGAGAAGAAAATATGGCGAAACTATGGTGGGGGCGATATATGTGTTGATCCAGAATCCTAGAAGTCCATGTATTGGATTAGGATCAAGGTGGAGATAGGGACTCAGGTGTTGAGTTTGACCCTAAGACAGGTGCTGGATGACTTTGATGCATGGTGTAACATGGGCATTGGCTTTGATGCAAGGTGTAACACGAGCATTGGTAGAGATGCAGGGTGTGACATGGGCATTGGCTTGGATGCAAGGATGTGACACGGGCATTGGTTAGCATTGACGCAATGTGTGCGTTGTGAGTATACTCCTTATGGTGGAGTATGATAGTTCTTTTGAACTATGATTGTCGGGCTAGACAATGGTGGTAGCGGTTGAGGCTTTCCAATGAAGCTCCAATGTTTAGTTTGACTGAGTATTGAAGAGGACGATTGTTGGTGAACTTTTCTGTAGAGGTTCCATATATCGAAAGACTTCCTAGCAATAGGTGGCTAAGCGGCGTGTTCCATTAGATGGCGGTATGGGAAGGTGCACTACAAGTTTATAGAGCTAGGCTCTTGGTAACATCGTCAAGGATACTTAGTTTATGCTAAAGGGGGGGGGGCAATTTGTTAAAGAGAATTATGCATTTAGCAAGTTTGAGGCAGATATTCGCTAAGGTGGAGAATATTGTGTAGATTTCCTAAGGAGCGAGATATTCGTCTATTTCAATCAAGGTGGAGATTGTTGGGGATGCTTGAAATATATTTTATTAGATTAGTCCCACATCGCCTAGTATTGGAATAGAGTAGAGTAACCAATGTTATATATTGGACTCAGGTCCCTTGTTGTAATGTGCACCAGATATAAGCACCAAATATAAACACTTCATGGGCAGTTGGGCCTATGGGTGTGATAGGGTTTGTAATCCTTATTCTCTAATAATATCTTGGTAACCGCTTAGTGCTCCCAGGGACGTAGGCACAATTGGCCGAACCCCGTTACCAAAATCTTTGTTTCTTCTTTTCTATTTATTCTATATATTATTTGATTGCTTTGTGACCAACGTTGCGCAACGATCGCTTCCGCTGCACCAACAATATCCGTATTTAATAAATCCTTTATTTCTTGAAGTTTAACATAGAAAACTCTAAATCATCTCGTGTCATATGAATTAAAATAATATGTTAGATACCCAATATTATTTAGGTCCTTTCGGATTATCACATTTCTCACCCCATCTAAATTGGTCATTAGGTATGATAAATTTTGTAGTATAGAAAATATTTGGTGTATGTCCTATTGTGCTACAGTAAGAACAACTAGGTTTATTGTTATGCATTTTTCACTTAGGAACATAGCAAGTATTTTTGCTTTATGTCTTTCTATCATGATCATGCTTATACGAAATACTTGATTCTATAGAAGTGGTTTTCTTTGTTGGAATTTCTAAACAATTTATGGGTCACAAATATAATATAATTGTGTTATAGCCATTATGTATTTAGCCAATATATATAAAATGGTCTTATGGATTAATTTGGTGGCTAAGGGCATATGTGTCATGAAATATTATGAGTGTAGATACCTTCGGGCAATTTCTAGTTTGATGAATGGACTGAATTAGAATATTGCAACTTAAGTGGTAACCGTTAATGTTACCTTTATGGGTTATGGTCCCCAGTTGCAGAGCAACGGGTTTTATTGAGTAACTGATGTTATAAGGATTGGTTTATGAGGATATGTGACTCATGTCACAAAACCAATATATAAGCAAAAGGAGAAAGGCATAAGCCAAGCCAAGTTCTCACTTTAATAAAAGGAACAACAGGAGCACTCGCGTTCTCTCTGAATTCCCCTCTAGCGGAGGGAACGGAAAACCATCAGGCTCTAGCAACCGGAACATCCTACAACCCACATACCTCAGAGCATTCGGAATGGCTAACCAAGGTATGCGTTTTCTTCTTCACTATGAAACCAATTGGGGTTTTCTTCGGTCTGGATTAGGATTGTTCCATTAGGGTTTATGTATGGGCATAAACATTTGGTTTCGGAACAATGTCCTAATCATTCGGTTTCGGGGATACGATTAGGATTAATCGGAAATATCCAACAAGTGGTATCAGAGCCACCCCAATTTGGTTCATATGTGAAATTTGGGTTTTGTATGATATTGTTCATGTTTTCCCCAAATTGGGTTTTGTTTTGCAAAATTGATGATTGCTATAACATTATTTTGAAACATTAGCAATCATAATGCATTTTTTAGCTGTTTTTGGGTGAATTTTGCGAAAAAAACCCGATGGAGAACCTCCATCTTCGTCAAAACCCTCGGGTAGACGAAGGGTTCTCGCTCAAGCGAGAAACCTGTCGCTCAAGCGACGTTGAGGCAGTAGCTGCGACAAAATGGTTGGGTTCTCACTCAAGCGAGAAACCTGTCGCTCAAGCAACGTTGAGGCAGTAGCTACGACAAAAGGAGTTGGGTTCTCGCTCAAGCGAGACCCCTCTCGCTCAGGCGAGACCCCTCTCGCTCAAGCGAGATTCAGGGACAATTTTGGGGTCTTTTTCAAGTAAATTTTGGGGCTTTGGTATCTTTATGCATTAAACATGGTTATGATATGGTTACCCACTAAGTTGTCTGTTATTTCAAGTGAGCCAATTGAAGTGGAATGTCGCCCAAGTGACCTCTTTCATGGATATAACTCATAAGGAATATTAGATGTTGGTGTGTGTGGTTATTCATGCGGATATTAGCTGGCCCAAAGGAAAGTTAATGTTTGGCCGAAGATCATGCACACTGGCGATGATAAACATGTGATAATTATTCAGTTTTATACATGTGACTGATGAATCAATCCAAAGAGGGATTCGTCACTTGACATGTCTTATTATTAATGTTGATCATTGCAACAAGAGTACCACTTGCAGTTAATATTACTGTCCAAAGACTTGATATTAATGGTGCGCTAGGTATCTTGATTGGGACATACCATTGTTTATAGCATATTGATGATTTTGAGTTGTGAGCATGTTTTAATATAATGTCTTTTGTTCTATTTAGCACCAACCATTGCTTCTATATCTGCAAATCTGAATTCGGTTCCGGTCCTCAATGGAACAAATTTTGAAGACTGGAAAGAAAACATGGAAATTGTTCTTGGCTGCATGGATCTGGACTATGCATTAAGGGTAGAGCAACCACCTCCTCCTTTGGAATCCAGTACCTCTGAAGAGAGGAAGGATTATGAGAAGTGGGAGCGCTCCAATCGCATGTGTCTTATGATCATTAAGCGCGGCATTCCAGAAGTCTTTAGGGGTACTGTCTCTGATAAGACGACGAGTGCCAAATTTTTCCTTGCTGAGATAGAAAAGCGCTTTGCAAAAAGCGATAAGGCGGAAACAAGTACTCTGTTACAGAACTTGATTTCCATGAGGTATCAAGGCAATGGAAATATAAGGGAACATATTATGGGAATGTCCAGCATTGTCTCAAAGCTGAAGGCTCTTAAGCTTGAGATGTCGGAAGACTTGCTCATCCATCTGGTTTTAATTTCTCTTCCTGCACAATTCAGTCAGTTTAAGATTTCTTATAACTGTCAAAAGGAGAAATGGTCTCTTAATGAGCTCATTTCATTTTGTGTGCAAGAAGAGGAAAGGATGAAGCAAGAGAGGACAGAAAGTGCCCATTATGCTAGTACCTCTAAAGACAAGGGCAAAAGGAAAATAATTATGGAGCCCAAGAATGAAGCTGCAAAGGGTCTAGTGCAAAAGAAGCAGAAACAGGTTACTGTTTGTTTCTTTTGCAAAGAATCTGGACATTTAAACAAGAAATGTGAAAAGTATCACGCTTGGCGTGCTAAGAAAGGTACATTTCTTGCTTTGGTCTGTTCTGAGGTCAATTTAACTTCAGTACCTGGAAACACTTGGTGGTTAGACTCCAGTTCAACTTCTAACATCAGTGTTTCACTACAGGGTTGCTTGAACTATCGAAAGCCTAATTTTGTTGAAAGATACATATTTGTTGGCGATGGAAAATCGGTGGAAGTTGAAGCTATATGACATTTTAGGTTATTATTAAGTACTGGTTTATATTTGGATTTGAAAGACACCTTTGTTGTACCGTCTTTTAGACGGAACTTAATTTCTGTTTCTTATTTGGACAAATTTGGTTATTATTGTTCATTTGGAAACAATTCGGTTAAATTGTCTTTAAATTCAAATATTGTTGGAACTGGTACTCTTATGATGAATGATAACCTTTATATGTTGAATATTGTAGCTGATTATAGCGAAACCTTGAATGTGGAATCACGTGGTACTAAACGTAAAATTGACAATAATAATTCAGGTGCATTATGGCACAAGCGCCTAGGTCACATTTCTCAAAAGAGAATTGAGCGTCTTGTGTCAGATGGAATCTTGGATTGCATTGACTTCACAGACCATAAGGTTTGTGTTAAATGCATAAAAGGTAAACAGACCAAACAATCGAAAACTGGTGCATATATAGCTTCGGACGTCTTAGAATTGATACATACGGACATATGTGGGCCATTCCCTACGGCTTCCTGGAATGGTCAACATTATTTCATATCATTCATAGACGATTATTCTCGTTATGCATACATTTTTTCTTATTCATGAAAAGTCCCAATCAGTGGACGTGTTCAAAACTTTTAAGGCTGAAGTTGAAAATCAACTCAGCAAAAGGATAAAGTGCGTCAGATCTGATCATGGTGGTGAATACTACGGTAGATATGACGGTTCAGGTGAACAACGTCCAGGGCCTTTTGCCAAATACCTAGAGGAATGTGATATAGTCCCACAGTACACTATGCCAGGATCGCCTAGCATGAATGGTGTGACTGAAAGACGAAACCGGACTCTTAAGGATATGGTAAGGAGTATGATTTGTCATTCTACCTTACCAGAGTCACTCTGGGGAGAGGCACTTAAGACTGCAGCTTATATTCTTAATAGAGTACCAACTAAAGCGGCTGCCAAAACACCTTATGAGCTTTGAACTGGGCGAAAGCCTAGTATTAAGCATTTTCATGTGTTGGGATGTCCAGCTGAGGCAAGGCCTTATAGGCCTTATGAAAAGAAATTGGACTCCCGTACAGTGAACAACTACTTTATTGGTTACTCTGAAAAATCAAGGGGCTATAAATTTTATGATCCAAATTTAAAATCCATATTTGAGACGGGTACAGCCACGTTCTTTGAGGATATTGATTTTGGAGGGGAAGATAAGGTAAGAAACTTTGTCTTAGAGGAAGAATCGGTATCAATTCCAGATCCGATTCATATATTGTTTCTGATGAAGCAAATTTGGAACCTCTTCAAGACACTCTCCCTACTCAAGATGAGTTAGTAATTCATGAAGGACAAACTCAAATTCCTCAAGAACATGGACAAGAGTTGCAAGAGCCTATAGCTTTGCGTAGATCCAGTAGAGAAAGGAGGAATGCAATTCCAGATGATTACATCTGCTTTCTCCTGGAACATGAGGGTGATGGCGTTATGAATAACGATCCTTCAAACGTTCGAGAAGCCATCCAAAGTTCCAATTCGGAAAAGTGGATTGAAGCTATGAAAGAGGAGTATAAATCCATGCAAGACAATAAAGTTTGGGAACTTGTCCCATTACTAGAAGGTAAGAAACCCATTGGTTGCAAATGGATTTTTAAAATCAAGCGGGATTCTAACGGTAATGTGGAAATGTATAAGGCACGTCTTGTAGCTAAGGGTTTTACTCAAAAGGAAGGGATTGACTATAAAGAGACTTTCTCTCTGGTATCATCGAAAGACTCTCTTAGAACAATCCTCACTCTTGTAATGGACGGGATAATTTGGGTATGCTTGTGACATAATGATATATTAAGCGCACAATAAGGATAACACGTATGGTGAATCATATATGTGACCAGTGGGAGATTGTTGGAATTTCTAACAATTTATGGGTCACAAATATAATTCTATAATTGTGTTATAGCCATTATGTATTTAGCCAATATATATAAAATGGTCTTATGGATTAATTTGGTGGCTAAGGGCATATGTGTCATGAAATATTATGAGTGTAGATACCTTCGGGCAATTTCTAGTTTGATGAAGGGACTGAATTAGAATATTGCAACTTAAGTGGTAACCGTTAATGTTACCTTTATGGGTTATGGTCCCCAGTTGCAGAGCAACGGGTTTTATTGAGTAACTGATGTTATAAGGATTGGTTTATGAGGATATGTGACTCATGTCACAAAACCAATATATAAGCAAAAGGAGAAAGGCATAAGCCAAGCCAAGTTCTCACTTTAGTAAAAGGAACATCAGGAGCACTCGCGTTCTCTCTGAATTCCCCTCTAGCGGAGCGAACGGAAAACCATCAGGCTCTAGCAACCGGAACATCCTAAAACCCACATACCTCAGAGCATTCGGAATGGCTAACCAAGGTATGCGTTTTCTTCTTCACTATGAAACCAATTGGGGTTTTCTTCGGTCTGGATTAGGATTGTTCCATTAGGGTTTATGTATGGGCATAAACATTTGGTTTCGGAACAATGTCCTAATCATTTGGTTTCGGGGATACGATTAGGATTAATCGGAAATATCCAACATTCTTTACTCCACTTGTTTGACCTTTAAATGAGTAGCATAATCAGATACGACCATTTCAATGCCTTTGGATATTGCTCAATAAGTTATCTAGTTTGTGTGCACCTTTCTTCAAGTTGTTTAATTCTTGATTTAATCTATGAATTTCAACTTAAGAGTAGTATACTTTTGACATTTAGAGTAATCATCTTTAGGTTCAACTCAAGAAGTTCTATTGTGTTTTTCTATTCAATGCACAATCTAGAGAGTCTAATGGATTCATTATTCAATTCATTAAAAGAATTTTGTAACTCATCATATAAAGGTTTATCATTTAGTTCAGAGTTACAAACCTCATCATTGTCATCTGGTTGGTGCAAAGCCATCAAGGAAGGATGTGCTTGTTCCTCATTTTTGGATTCTAAATTTGAACTAACATTATTATCTTCTTATGTAATGTATGCTATTATGCTCGTCTTGTACTTCTTTCCTTTGAATGTATTCTCCTTTTGTAAGGAATGATAATCACCTTTAATATGATCTAGTTTTCTGCATTAAGAACATGTGGAGGTCTTGCCTTGATTTTGTTGCTTCACAATTTATGGCAACCATTTTTACTTATTCTGTTCCATGAGTCTTTTCTAGAGTGTCCCACATTTCTTTTGCAAAATTTTAATTTGACACTATAAAGAACTCGTTTATTCCTAAGGCAGATGCTAAGATGTTTTTGGCTTTAACGTCATATTGAATTTTCTTTTTATCATCATCAGTCCATGCACCTTTAGACTTAGGTTGTTTAACCCCATCAATAACTATGTTGAGGATAAATAGACTTTGTTCTATAGCATTCCATATATTTATGTCTTAGGACTCTATGAAGATTCTCATTATGATATTCCAAAAAATCATAACATTCTCCAATTAACCTTAGATTTCTATTAATATCAGAGCCTACAGCTAGAAAGGATTTGGAAGAGGCCATTTATATGTATATGTTAATATGATGCGGGAACAAATTACCTAACATTTGCTCTGGTGCCAATTTTAAACACAACATGGCACGTAAGAGGGAGTGAATTAGACTTGCAACAATTTTTTTTTCTTTTGAAACACTTAAAGCTAGAATTGCAATGCAAGGAGGAATATAAAGAACAAATGTTGCAGTGTTTAAAGAGCAAGAGCTAGAGATAATCACAACGAGATATATCTTGGTTTACCTTTAACAACTGAAGATTATATCTAGCCCTCTTTACTTGATTCAAGGGATTTCTATTATTTCAATTTAAGTATGTATTATGAGTCTAATAGTTAGACCCTCTCTATAGATCAGTCAAATTCTCTAAAGAAAGTATACCATTTTCTTGTTTATAAACACACTCACCAAACCATATGCTCATCTTTGTTTTAAGGTATAGATAAAGACTTTAGTAGGCTAAAGATTATTATACCTAATTTAGTTGATGTATGGGTTCATTATAATAAAACTCAAACTTAATAACACACTTTCTCTTTCTTTTCCAGACTTGACATAAGCAAAAAATGTTTTATGAAAAACTTGTAAAAATTGAATGCACAAATGTGTAAATGAAAATATTTTTCAAGTGTAATTCATTTAAGAGAATTAGAATAATATTTATAGAGTTTAGAAAGATTCCAAGACACATTTCAAGAGGTACAAAATGTTTGGAAAGACATTTATTCTTTTAGGAAGGTGTTGGTTGAGTTTCAAATTTGGAACTGCATTAACAACACACAGTAATCGGTTACTATATTGTGGTAATAAGATACTGGACTTTAGTATCCAACTGAGTAATCAATTACCCACTTACAGTAATTGGTTATTTACATTTTTTGCCTTACAGGTAACATTTTACTCTGTTTCAAGTAACTTATTACTCTATTTTAAGTAACTCATTACTCTGTTTCAAGTAACATGATATTTGGTTTTCTAAAAACTTATTTAAGGACCTTGTAACTCTTTTTCATCCTTTTAAAACCTTGTAAAAGATTTGTAGAAATATTTTCAAGAACATTGTGAGATATTAAATAAGAATGACTCATAAAGGTTAGAGCTAGAAAACAATTTAAATCTTATATATTATCTTGTGTGTTTTCCATACTTCAACATCTTTAACATTTTTCTTATTTTTATTGATGTTGGTGTCTTCACCAAAACCTAATAAATGTCAAAGATCTTCACATTATTTCTATTTTTAAGATGGCCAAAATTAGAAATAAAAATTATGGATAATCAATTTTCGTGATGGGGTTTGAATTCAAAACTAATCACCCATCGTGAAAGAAATTTAAATGGAGTCATTCTTAATGAAAAAGTCTAAATTCAAAGGACATCACTCTTCAATAATCAGCACATAATCCTTATAAATAATGGTTTTGACGCAAGTTATATGCACTAATCTAATCAATCTATTTATTATCATAACTCTTAAATAAAAATAAATAGCTTAATAATTTAAAATGTAGGAGAAAAACTAAAGCAAACTATTATCATGCATCGAGTATTATGTTCACTCTCATGATGACTCTTATAGTAAATTAATATGATTGTGATTTGTCTTCCTTTGACTACATAATTACCTTAATTGTTTGTAAGCGTTGAAACAATAAACAAAAGGTGGTTTGAGAGAGAGAGAGAGAGAGAGAGAGAGAGAGAGAGAGGGAAATAGCTGTGTGATGATAAAGACTGGCAATATGTCTGTCTGGGTTTTGGTTCACTTTTTGCAGGAAGCTTCTTTACTCTTTCCCATGTACGGACACTGCCTGTCCACAAGCATAGTAATATGTATGCATTGCATTAATTGCATTTGTATCTGTATTTGTATTATGATGGTGCCAGTACTATATCAGGTACCACCCTTCAAATGTAAGAAATATATATATATATATATATTACATTGCAGAAAAAGCCACTTTGCCATGCTATATTGCTATTAAGTATTAATCTCTCTCCCCCAAAAGAGTTAAGAGAAACATCTTTTTATTCTTTTTCTTGGTTTTTGGTGAGGTAGGAGATTTATATTTCATGACTTTATAACTGTGCATTCACATATCTATGGAGATGCATAGGATATATTTGAGGGGAAAGGTTCTTAATTATTGTCATTCTATCATCTACTATTAATGTTTAATTATTATTGATTTTAAATATAAGTTATATGAATAAATGGTGAATAATGTTCTAATTATATATAAATCTTTACGGTAATAATATAGATATTACATTTTCCTTTTCGATTGGACTTAGACAAAATACCCTTTTATGAACTTTAAACACATCCATTTATCGAGCAAGCTCAGATCGATCCATTTTTCTGACTTAGGTCTAACCTTATAATATTGTCGACATCCGTGTTGAACAAGAGTATTACTATCTGAATATTTTGAATTTTATTTATATATATATATATATATATATATATATATATTTACCCTCTACTTTATTCCATCGTGTTTCTGAAATATATAGAAAATGAACATACAAAATAGAGAAAACAAATGTATACAATGATAATGTAAGTTTTTCACACCAGTACATAAATATTACACTACATGAGAATTGCTCAAAGAAAAGTTGAATGTATTTACAACTCAGAGGTGAATAGTTTAGGCACAAAAGAGGAAGTGTGCACGATGGTGAACAATTTTACTCGTGGCGTGTTGGTCTATATATCACAGTCAATTAGCTATCAAGGACCACAGAATATGTAACTGTCTAGTGTATCACTGGAGAATTGTATGGCTTTTTTTGGCTACATTTTGCAATGCATTGCTGTATGATAGTTATTGATACTTGTGCACTAACTCATTAATTTATACATCTATCATCTATCACAACTTTCTCAACAGATATGCAACATTTTGTCAATATTTCACTTCTACTTAGTTGTTCAACTATAATAATACCATATATTACTAACAAGACTTTCAAGACAAATTTGCTAGCACTTATGCTTGATTAAATACCTATAGGGTATTGCATCCAATTAAATCCTGCATTATATTAAGCTCAGCTTATTCTTTCAGGTTTCAAGATGGATTTTACATTGTTAGTTTAATTTATGTCAACTTGAGAATTTATTACATATCTCTTCTAGCTAGAAGATAACTTCAAAATTTTCTGCTCAATACTTTTTTTATAGGATTTTTTTACGCCAAGCCAAGAATGTATTGCATTCTTTTAGTTATAATAATTATTATTATTATTTCTTATATTCTTCTCCATTCATTTTCTCACTTTTATTCACAAATATTTTCCCACTTTCCACAATAATAAAGTAAAAGTAAAATTAATAAAGTAACTAATATTATATTAAAATTTGACAACAACACTTAAATATGAATAATAATTTTACGAAACAACAACCCTTACGGACCAATTAATTTTATGAATAATAATTTAAAAATACGACAAAGCTTCTCGACCATACTTTTGACATAACCCATTAGTGCTCAAAAGTTCAGAATCTAAGACATTTTATCAAACTATAACTTCTATGTTAACTGATCTACTTGTTGTGTCATTTCCACTTTCTATTTAAATTGTGAAATTATCCGATTTCAGAGTAATGTTGAGTAAAGTAAAAAGAAGGTAAGTTCTAATATAACTTTAAATTATATTAAAGTTTAATCTCAAAACTAATTGGTAAATGAAGAAGTAATCCAATAAATATTTAAATCATGTTTAAGAAAATGAGGTAGACAACGTGAGACTCAATCCCAATATTATGAACAAATAATTATCAACAATTTGATGATTAAACAAAAACAATGAACACATGAATCTCGCCGTCCATAAAATATTTGCTAAAAAATGAAGGAAAGGAAATAGCTACCTTAATTGTGAATTCATATCTTCTTCAGTAGCAGATAACAATAAGTAGCAGAAAATAATATCTTATGATCCAAATTTGAATTTACTTTTGAATAAAATAAATTTAAAAATTAATAAAATCTTATTTTCCCTTATAACTCCATTACTCTCTAGGGTAAGATCTGAATCCCTTAATTACACCCCTTCATAACACAAACACCAAAAACCTGCATGTCTAATCCAAAATTCTACATAAGGAAGCATGAGGAAGGAGGGAGAAAACAGTGACCATGATATGATATAAGGCTACAACATTAGAATTAATACAATTCAATTTTCATGCATAAAAAAAAAATACTCACCTTAGTTGGTTACATTCCAAGTGAAATTAATTAATTCACCACTTCATCTGCTTCATACTTTAATTTTTTCCTTCCTAAATGTCTATAAATATATTAAGATTGACCAACTAGTCCTCATCATCATCATCATCAATCTTTACACATAAACCCTTATGAGTTCATTAGCTCTTGCTTACACAATGTGAGACAGTCTCAGATAAAAGGTTGTCAAATTTTTGTGCTTCTTACTAGTGAACTCTTTCATCTTTCACTCAATGGTTTTGGTTTCCTTTATTGAGCTTTAACCCATAATTCTCCCACAAATTTCCTCCCTCACTCATCAAGAAGGGAAAGCAAGGGTCAGCATGACCAACCTTGGAATTTGAAGGTGATGAACCATCTTTTGTTTGAGGCCTTTGATCATTGATATCACAATAGGCATTTCCTTGATTGTATAAGGAAGATTGATCATTGTTTTCAAAGTAAAAACAACTTGAATTTTCCTTCCTCTTCTTGTTTCCTACCTTGCCATTGTTGCTGATGATACTCTCCCATTTCTCTTTGCACATCAAAGAAGTTCTTTCATATCCATTACAAGCCATTTTGTTTGCTACTTCCTCCCATGTCTCCACCTCAGTTCTCAACTCTTGCAGCCTTGTAGTCTCATGTTCTTGCCAGTTATCACCAACTTTGACACTGCTATTCAAAATTTCACTTCCATCTCCACTCTGGTTTTCACTGTTGATTCTCCTCTCAGCTGCTACTTCAACACCCTCATGAGCTTGACTACGTTTTATTTCTCCTCCTGATAGCTTTTGAAAAGTTTCCATTATAGCAGCATCTCTTGCTTCAATCCATGCTCTCTCTTTAGCCCAAAACTTGTGCTCCCTCTCTAACCTATTCACCTCTTGTTTCTTCCACTCTTCTTCTCTCAACACCCTCTCCTTTTCCTTCTGCTCCATTGTCTTTACTAGTTTATCTAACCATTCCTCTTGCTTCTCCACGAGCTTCCTTATCTGTGAGTCAATGAAGTCTTTTATCTTCACCTTCCAGCATTTTCTACTCTTCCTTTCATTTTTTCTCTTCTCCAACATTGACCCATTATTGATCTCCATAAGCCCGTCAATGCTATCATTATGATCATTGCCATCATTATCTGTTAATGATGTGTCAAAGTCAGTGGAGTTAGTGAGACCGAGGCTAAAATTTTGAACATTTGTTTGAGACTGAGTGTTAATGCTGCTTGTCTCTAAACGAATGTTGCTACCAAAGTTGGTTTCTGGAACTGAAAAATGGTTAATGTTTTCTCCATATAAGGCTTCAAGTTGGCGAAAGAATCTGTAATGCTTCCCATCTTGTCTTCCAGCTTTTCCTTCCTTTGTCTTCTTGTAATATTTGTAGAGATTCTCAAACTTCTCTTTGCACTTTTTCCCATTCCTTTGATATCCATGGTCTTCAGACATGATCCTGGTATCATCATCACCGCATGCAAAACAGAAAGATTTCATTATCTAAACATCTAATTTGACAACTTTAATTTCTCCCACAACAAATGAACTTATATCTATATTTCACTTCTTAATTTTTACCTTTTATATATATACACAACCATAAAAAAGATGACACAAAACTCAAAGGGACAATTAATGTCATCTCATATTCCATGCAAGAAACAAAACAAAATTAAAACAAGCAAAGATAGGCTAATAATTGATGACCTCATTGTAGGAGATAGAAGTAACCCTAGTGGAGGAGTTCCCAAAGAAGACCCATGTGAGGATTAATTTTAGAAATTAATTATTCTATGCAATGCCATGCAATGACGTTTTCATGTTTTTGGTGCCAAGTTATAGCAAACACAAGCTAAGCGTATTGTCATTCAAAACTAGACATATAAATAAGTTTTTGAAGGAAGAGCCTGTGGTTGATGTCATTTCATATCATGGAATTAGGAGACAGGTGCAAAAGCATTGGAATGGTCAATCAATTTTAAATATAGGAATAACTAAGACTAAAACTTGCACTAAAAGAGGGCTACAGAATTTCAAATTTGATAGCAAGACAGTGGTAGACTCGTATTACAGTTGTTATATCAACTTAAATGCTTTCTAAGTGCACAATATCAGTAATCAAAAATTGAGTCTATGATTAAACAATTAGTGTATACTACATAGTTATTTTCCAGCTGCTAAATAAACTAATTAACAAACTTTTACATACACCTATAAATCAGATCAAGTTTCCAGAAATTACAGCAATTAAAATTAATTATTTACCACCAAGTGCAGTTTCCATCTTTCAATTGTGAACACGCTACATGTTTTATCCAATTAATTAGTAGGTTGTGCTGAAGAGTTTTCTCAATGAACAAAAACCTAAAGAACTATATAAATCAATTTTAATATTGTCAATTGTTATAAGGAGTATTTGGATAACCTTGAAATGTTGTTATTTTTGGTATTCTAGATTTGATAAAAGTTCGAACTCTAACATGTTGGGAAGAAATAATATTAATTTTTCGGATTGGCTTTTAGCCCCTTTAGCTTGCATTTTAATTTTAATTTTAATTTTTTATATAATAGCTGCTTGCATTTTCAATTGTAGCAAGTAGGGATGATTAATGTGTTGATGGGCTAGAGCTAGGGTACCCTTTTACTCAAATAGTATATTTCATAGCTTATATATAAAAAATAGTTAAAAGATTCAGAAATTAAGAACAGAAACAAGTACTATAGTGATTAGTGAAGAAGAATGATTGGGAGTAAAAAGAGAATAAATTTGTTGTATGGTGTACCTAGACACTTCATCCCACAAGGGTCCCTTTTGATTAGCCTCTTTGAACTTAGGGTGGAGTTGAGATCTGATATCAAGAAGAGTGAGAGTTTCTTGTCTGGGCCATCTTCCAGTGGATGAATCTCCACCGATGCAGCATGTGGTCTCAACCTCTAAGCCGCCACTAAGAGGAGGAGTTAAAGCACTAGTGGTGGCAGCAGTGGTGGCTGTAGGAGGAGCAATAGAATCAGTAGAGGCATAGTCATGAATGTTACTTGATGGATGCATGATGTCACGACCAAACATCATCATCTCGTAGTGTTGGTGGTGGTGAGGTATCAGATTCCGGTGGTGGCCGGGAAAAATCTCAGCCGCCGTGGGTTGGGTGGCTGTTGGTAATGGTATGGAAGGGAAATGAAGTGACCTTGGTCCAGTCATGAGGTGCATGAGATCAGTTATGGCGTACTGTTGTTGATGCTCATGGTTATGGTTATGGTGATGATGATCTTCCATTTCCATAAGAGACACTGTAGTTTAGGGTATATAGTTTTGGAGTTGAAAGAGATGTAATAGAAAAAGAAATGGGAAGTAAAGAAATAAGAAGAGAGTGAAGAAAGAGAGTAGAGGAAGCGGTAGACTCGGATCGTGTCGTTCACGAAAATGGCTCAAAATTTAAGCTAAAGGATGAGGACCATGGTCCCATGTGTGTGTCCAAGTGTGTATTAATGAACCATGATCCTCTTCCATAATGGAAACGGAATTGATGTATAAAATAAGGTAAAAAGTAAATTGAAAATATAATTATGTTATTTTATTTACACATGTAATAATATTGTCATTCATATGCTATGTATAAAAATATATTTAGTTCTCTATTAATGGAGATCTGTATCCATATTTGTATGGAACAAGATATGTTGTCCCATATTCTATTTGTTCACATTAATAAAAGCATGACTTATCAATTAAATTTTATTATTATTGTTGTTTTTTCTGTTATCAATAGTGTGGAATAACATTTGATATGAAACAAGAGATCTATATTTTTTTATCGGCAAAAGGAGATTTTATAGATAGAGGAAAGTTACAAGGAAGGAAAAAATAAAAAGAAGACCAAAATAATTACAATGGGATATTAAGACAATCTAAAAGTGTAGCTAGCCAGTTTGAGAAAGTAATAGTTTTCATCTCCTGTATCTAAAGCCATGATTTAACCTTTGCCTAGTCAAGAATATGTTGAAGCCATATTGAAGAGATCTATATGTGTATGTAGAAGACATCAAACTCTCTCTTTCTATAGTTGTTTTGTTATGTTTATAATAGTACTAGTATATTAGTATATTGGTATGTTAGTTTCTGTTATTTCTCTTTGGCTTTTTGAAGAACAGTGCTAGCTGGTTCGTTCAGTACAGTGGGATGGGTGAGGTTTTGAGTAGTTGGGGGGAGGATTGAGATGGAAGCAGCAAAAGGGCTTAAGCCCTAACGGCACAGTATTTGACCTAAACAATTTTGTATGCAACAGATTTGAACAAATGATGTCTGGTTCACATAACAAACAAACCTTATCATTGTGTGAAGAGTGAATATACACATAGTAAATGCAATGATGAGTATGTTATTGTATTTTAAAAATATAGGGAACGCTATATTGATGCAGATATTTTTAAACAAATATATCTTTGTCTTATATCTTAGTCTATACTATGTGTTGTATTAATAAATATATATAATGTCAATTAAATTTTTTAAATCATTATTATTATTACTATTTTGTTTCATTTTCTTTAGTGTGACTGTGTGAGATAAGATATGAGAGAACAGTCTCTCTTCAACATTTTTCGGGTGAATAAAAGATCCTTGTATGTTGTAATGTGCTACTCACCACTACATATGTTTCACATTTGAATCTACATAAATATCATTTACTTATTAAATGCATTTGATTTTTATTTAATAAAATATATCATGCATTATTATTATTTTTTTATATTCTTATATTTGCTTCTAATTTATATGTATTCTTCATGACATCTTTTTTTTTAAATTATTATGCTTATTAGTAATTAATTGTAAATTTACTATCAACCAGAAGTTAATCCAGTGATGTAAGGCTACACTGGATTTCTATAAATACCAAAAAATTAATGATTTGATTCCTAAAAACAACATTTGTTGGGAGGATAGTCAACTATTCCGAAAGATATTAATTTCTTATCCAAAAAATGTGAATGGATAATTTTGGTAGTACCCAAAGAATTGTTAAATTTTCTAGTGTATATTATTGTGTCTAACAAAATAATAATAAAAATAATGTTGGCATATAAAATATCTTCTTAAAATATTATATTGATAAAAAATGAACTCAAACTAGTTGAATTATGTATATTTCATTTAAATCATTTTTAAACATATAAACTTACGATAATTATTTAAATATTTGAAAGATTTATAATATATATTTTTATAATGATTTATAATATTATATTTTACATATTTCCAAATAAGTAAATGTTATACGTGCCCAGAAAATAAGTTATGCGCATAAAGAGTTTTTACTACATCATTTATTATTCATATATTAATTATTATAAAATATAAATGAATATTAAATAATATATTAATCATTAAATATATATATACTAATAATACATAAATATTAATATATATATATATATCAAAAAATGTTTAATAGTTATATAATGATTTAAAAAGTTGTGTCACTTTATATTAACCTTTAATATTAGGATCTATTACAAATAAAATTATCATTTTGTTTTTATAATGTAATGGAAAAATATATTATTTTTCTTATATTTAATGCTATATGTATATAAGATCATAAAATATTTTCTCATATCACGAGATAATAAATCTCATCCGGTCATTAAAATATATCATATGTACTATTTTGTTTAGTTTTAAGAAATATTTTATGAAATATGATTAAATATAAAAAAATTCATGATTTTAGTGGTCGGGTGAAATATCTTATCCCTTGTTAAAGAAGTACTTTATTCTTTATATATAAATGAACAACTAATGATGAATGACATGTGGCAAAACATGAGGGGAAGAAAGGGAGACAACCAGTAAGAAAAACTTGTATAAAGACATATACAACATGTCATATTTAGATATAAGTGTGTTTATGCTCTTATGTGCTATTATTGATGAATAAATTTTAATTAAAAATAAATGTTTAACATGTTGTCAAAATTTAATTAGTTGTTTCTACATACATATGTCTCTACACAAGTCTTTCTCACAACTGTTGCTAACGCTGCATAGTGCATTGGATGCTACCTTTTTGACTTGTAATGATTAGCTACAAAACATTACTCGCCACTCCCATTTTATTCCCTTTAAGTGATTCATTTTTTGTTGGTATTGTGTCTCAATTCTACGAAAATAAGTTATTAAATTTTTTATAATAGATAACTAAGATATGAAGATGGTTTGTAAATAAGCTATTGTCGTATTTTTATTTATTTTTAAGTACCTTAATTTCAGAAAATTATTAAGGATTATTGTTCAAGTTTACCATTAATACTATGTTGTCCTGTTATTTTATCTATTGTAAAAATGCATATATTAAGAAATGTGATGATTTTATTGATTAACATGACAATTATAATGTTTTTCTTAATATACCTCTATCTTTTTATGGCTATTATTTTTTCCATTACTTAAGTGAAAAGAAAGTGTTAAATAAGGACAAATATGAAAATAAAAATTATTTAACGTTTGAACTTTAAATGGGAATGGTAGATTTTAACAAAATAATTCTTCAAAATGTAGTGATAAAGAGGAACGAACATTTTTGTATTAATAATGAAAAATAAAACAAATACAGCAAATTTAATGAAATTCAGCATAGTTATTACTTATGGAACATGTTTTTTTTAAGAGAAATGATTCTCTTACTCCAAGATCTTAGCAAAAATCTAATAATTTATATCTACTTACTAATTCAAACCATTGGATTTTCCTATAATTGATGGCTTAGATATGAAATAAGTTTTTTAAACTTACTCATGTAAAATAAATGAGTTTATAGTCTCCTCTCTTTTTTATAAATGAGGAAATATAAACAAGGTAGAAGATATATTTTAGAGGATTCTTCAGGAGAGATTAACCTCACGATCATCTCCCCATAGAAAGACGAATGTATCTTGCTCTAAATTTTTGAGTGGTAAAAATATTAAATTATAATTTTATAATTAAAATTAATTGAATAACAATGAATATAAAGAATTATATATGATAAAATTTTGTGTTATTTCATCTTCAATATAAATCATTATGTAGTCTATAAGAAATTCATCTTTTCTCTTACTACATATTTTTTTTTTGGTTTCTCCATATCTGAAAATGATATTTATGTAGTAATTGAACTACAATAGCTCAAATAAAATGAATAACTTCCTAAAATAAGATATAACTAATGATATATGGTTGAGAATTTTTCAAACTTGAATGACTAATGATACCAACAATAAAATTTAAAATTGACATCTCAAACTAATCTTTTGTTGCTCATTGAAATTCATATAATAGAATTTTTGACAAAAATACATATATTATAAATATTAAATGATTTATAAGCATTGTGGATATATTATCAATATATACATAAATTCTTTCATTTAGTGTAAAATCATTACAAACTCAAATGAAATCATATTATTGTACACAACATCAACATCTACTCGTGTAAGAAAACTTGATCAATTATGTATAATTTTTAGAACACACAAGTTGTATATATATTTATAAGCTACAACTTAAAAAAATTTGTGAGCTCCAATAAGTATCTCCATAAAGATATCATTTGGATGTAGGTAAGACATCATTAAGAATTTAATAATTAAATACCTAATCATAGCAAGTGACACATGGAACGACATAATACATAGGATAACCGATATATTCATATAGATAAAAAGTTAAAAATTTATTTAATAAAAAAAGTTAAAAAATTCAGGGGGCAGCTACCCCACCTACCCCTTAGATGTTCCGCCCCTGCATAAAAAACATTTTTTAAGTCATTTTATGTGAAAATATCTTAAACTTTTCAAACTAAAGTTTTGAACGTTAAAATGATATCACAATCATATTATTTTTTCTCCATAATCTGACTAAACACGTCTTTAGTCTGTTAGGCATAGTTGAAAAATGCTAGGTTGTGATTATTATTTAATGCAATATGTATAAATTTGCTGGAACTTTTGTATGAGATCGATTGATTCAAGAGTAAGTTTATTAAACTTAATGTAGATCTCAGGGAAATCCAATGAGTGTTTGAATAAATTAATAGTATTTATTTAGTAGTTAAATTGGGATGATATAATTGAAAGGAAGAATTGAAAGCGAAAATAATGTTGCAAAAATTTTTACTCTTAATCCCAAGCTGGAAACTTATGAAAGAAGAAAAATCTCCAGGTTATATCTTAAAAAAAATAAGTTTTTCCTAAATTTACGCTAATTAACAAACAATCTTTTAAGTAAAAACTTATTTCTCTACAAACAAACTAAAATATCAATCTTTAAGCTCTGCCAACTATGCTTATTGTTTGTAAATAAAATGGTGCAAAGGGATCCAAGTTTAACAAACAAATCTAGAAATATCATAATCCTAAAAATCTCTAACCAACTTAGGGAAGACAATCAGGACGGACTTGCGGGTACCCATGGAAAATACTCACAATAGGCCGATCAGGGAGATCTGAGACAATGTGTTTTTTGACCCATGAGTAATTGAGATCTGAGATTTTGATACCCGTTGTTGAATAAATCTGGGTCCGGGTAATGAAGTACCCAGAGCCGTACATACCCGAACTTCTTATTCCTTCCAAAATCTAAATATATATAGCAACATAATTATAATTTCATGTTAATCATAATTGTAATATCATATTAATTCATAAATGTGATTGTTATGTTGTCAAAAAATGATGTAATGTTATGTTGTTAAGCATTGATGTTATGTTGTTAAAGAGTGATGTTATATTGTCAACGTTAACTCATATGTATTATGTATGATATAATGTTGATTGAAGAGTTCTTACTAAATAATTATTTTTATCTTAATATTGAAGTTGTTTTATATGATTGTTTGAGTAAATGAGTTGTGTTTAATAGTCAACTTAAATTGTGATTAAAACTTCAAATTAGGTTTTATAATTTTTTCTTTTTTTAATTGTCTAAATAACATATAAGATTGTATGAAACAAATACTTACTCTCAATTAATTTTAATATTTTTGAATTTGTTGGTACTTACGGATATAATAGGTATCCAAGGACCGTGGATAGCAGATCCACGTGTACCAATACAGGTCTGAGGAGGATCTAAGTCCAAAAATGAGACAATAGGATGGGTCCAGATAATGCATTACCTAGACTTATCTAGATACATTGTCTTCCCTAAACCAACTAAACCTATAAATCGAGAATAGAAAGCCGCAGATAGCCACGAGCCAGAGAAAAAAGAAAAGGGGGAAGGAAATGCTTTGTAGTGTAAGAAATCCTAAATTAACATAAAAGATTAGTATTTTGGGTTGAGCTTTATTTATGGACTTTAGTCCTAACGAATGTTTTTTTTTTTAAATTGCGTTGCGAGATGAGTTACTCTTACAACTTAAGCACATGAGGAGAACACAATACAAAAAATTAGTCTATTAGGTGGGAGAGTCTCATGGCTTATGTATCATATTGAGTTTGTTATGTCATCCAATGTGAGACTTCTAACATTTCCACCCCATTTAAGGTCAACGTCTATGACCCAATGGTTGCCCATTCTCTATGGTAGATTCATTCACCTATCGGTAATATATCTTAATCCAACCTATATGTAGCTCTTTTCCTAACATAACACTCAATGAAATACACCAATTGTTAGGACTTAAGCACGTAAGGAGAACCCAACCCAAAAGACTAGTCTATTAGGTAAGAGAACCTTATGACTTAAGTACCACATTGAATTTGTTACGCTATCCAATATGGTACTCCTAACAAGCATCTACGATATAAATTAGTGGTCTTGCTCCTTCCAAAGCTTTATCACAATCTGTTGGAACTTGTGTAGTTTGATGCCATTAGTGTGGACCTTAGGATGTGAAATTGAAAAACTCACAAGTCTCATATTGGAAGTTTTTGTAAAAACCTCACAAGTCCCACATTGAAAGATTTTGAAAAAATCTCACAAGTCTCACATTGGAGGATGCAAGAGCAGTGACAAAATCTCATTCTATAAATAGAGGCCTCCCCCTTCATTATCTTTTGCACCTGAAGCTTGTACGCTTATACAAGCTTCTTTCTTTCTCCCTCCATAAATTCTACTGACGCAATTTCGTCCTCCTTTTCTCTCCCTTTCTTTCCGTGGCACTAGAGTTGGAACATGAATCCAATATTGTGGGAAATTCGGAATACTGACACTGGTAGTCAGTTGTTGGAATAGAATTAGCATGGGAAGCCAATATTGTGGGTATTTGGAATTGGCACTGGAAGCCATATTTTTGGGTGTATTCGAGAGCGATTCTTACAGTGCAGTAAGATATCGCATAACAGAGAGCTGAACTGTTTTATCTTGGGACGGCGTGGTTGATAGTCTGCTTGCACCTAGAGGCAGTATCACGAAACGTCAAAGAGAGCGACCTGGTCGTGACTCAGGCAGTAAAGATTATCTCGTGTCATTGTTGCGGGCTACCGATACAACACAATCTTTATTTAAGCATAGTCAAATAGTAGGTGTAAGGTATCACCCTGAAGGAGAAAGTATCGTGTCTCATTCATACTTTGCATATAGTGTCCATTATCACAGAAGGTGAGTCCACTCTTGATTTCTACCAACCAAAACATACTTAACCTAATTAAAAAGTTACATAGGGAGAAAATTTTCCTATGTTGTGTTGTCTTTTATTTTTGAATAAATAAAGTATGTCTTCTTTTTTTATTTGGATTGACTCAAGTCGGAAGGATAACCTAATTGAAAATACTTAGGTGATTTATTTTTATCTTTTAATGACTATACTTACTAGTATTTGATGCTTTATCTTATCAAAGTAACACCAACCATAGTTGTGGTCTTTGAGGAGTTTTCAATAAGTTTAAGTACCATACAAGCACTTTAGAAACAAAACATTTCTTTGGAAAAAAACTAAATATACTCATTTTTGTATCATGTGAGTAATAAACGTAACAACTAAAGAAAAACACTTCTAAAAAAAGAATGATATGTAAAATGAGTTTGAGAATAGAATATGATAAAAGTGAGAGTTTATATATAAAATGAGGGTAATATGTTCATTTTACAAAAAAAAAATATTTTCTATCTTTTTCCCTCACCCAATTGTGATTAATGCATTTTAAGCATAGGGCTCAAAATATTTTTCTTCTCCCTCTTTTTCCTTTGTCAATCAAAGAAGAGAATGATCATTTTCATCATTTTTCTCTTTTGTCCCTTTTTGTTCCCCCGTTTTAATCACAACCGATCACAGTCTTAGTCATTCCACTTTTCTTTAACTCTATGCAATTGAAGTTTTCTTTTCTTGCTTTTTAGTTTCTGCACAATAATATCATTGCATTCACTTTCCATTTTTGAATTTTTGTTCCCATTTAGTTTTATGCAGTTGCATTCAATAATCAAATTTATTTTCACCAAACTTTTGTTTTCATTGCATTTTCTTTAAATTTTTTACTTTTAAGGTGTGGCCTTCATATAATTAAGTTTCTTTTTGACATAAAAAAGGCGTTGGTCTAATGATGTATAGATTCAATGGATCCCGAGAATAATTAGGAGTGACACTTGTTAGAAGAGACAATCATGCTTCATAATAGGAATTAGTTCCTTACCCAAAAGGATGAGGGAATATCCTTGATATACCACACAAAAAGTTTTGTTTTGCCAAACTTGGGTAGGATATTTGAAAAAATCCAAATTTACTTCCATAAATTTTGGTTTTTTATTTAGTTTTGTGATATTTCGTATATCAAACAAAATTTTAAATTATATTTCACAAGAGTTAAATAATGAAATCCCTTGATATAAGGATTCCATGATTATATGATTCATGTGTTGAATAGTCAATCTCTATAATTAAGTCATTAGTATAATAATGCTATATCATGTATCACTAATCATTGTTGTATGTATACTCATGTATTCATCTATGAAAATCAACACCTGATTATATTTTCTAAGTTGTTATCAGCACTTAAGTCTTGAAGGCTTTTGATTCAAAACAAATCATGTCATTCGCTGCCAATTCAAATCACAAAAAATGATAACCATCCATTGCATATATCAAGTTGTGCAGAGACAACTATCCACTGTGGAAATAAGTGGTGTAACCTATAATCAGATATGCCAGACTCGATGGTTATATGTTAGGTACAAAGGAGTACCCTAAAGAATTCATCATTGTTGTAGATTCAAGCAAAAAGTCCAATCCTGACTTTGAAGATTGGAAAGCATATGATCAACAAATCATTGGTTGGTTGATGAACTCATTGGTTATTGACATAGCAACACAATTATTGCATTGTAAAATCTCAAAACAACTTTGGGATGGAGCTCAGAGTCTAGCTGGTGCACATACAAGGCCATGAGTTACTTATCTCAAATCTGAATTCCATAACACCAGAACAGGAGGAATGAAAATGGAAGATTACTTGATCAATATGAAGAATTTGGCTAATAAGCTAAAGCTTGCACGCAATCCAATCTCAAATTCTTATCTAATCATTCATACTCTAAATGGATTGGATTCTTAATATAATCATGTAGTTGTCAAACTATCTGATCAAACTACACCCAGTTGGGTTGATGTACAAGCTCAATTGTTAATATTTGAAAATAGAATTGAGCAACTAAGTAACCTCACCCTTAATACAACATCAAATGTTGCTAACAAAACTAACTACAAAGGTAACAAGTTAAATTCAAACAACAACGGGAAAATTTCAAACTTCAGAGGTTGGACATGAGGAGGTAGAGGAAAAAGTAGAATATTCAAGCCAATATGCTAGGTTTACAGTAAGATTGGATATACAACAATACATTGCTACTACAGGTTTGATAAAGCCTACTCAAGCTCTAATCATTGAACATATAGTGACAAGCAAGGAGCCCACAATGCCTTCAAAGCGTCTCAAAATTCAGTTCAAGATTATGACTGGTACTTTGACAGAGGTGCAAGCAAACATGTGTCACACCAGACTGATAAGTTCCATGATTTGACTGAACATCATGGTAAGAATTCTCTAATTGTAGGAAATGGTGAAAAAATAAAGATTGTTGGAACAAGTTCTTCAAAACTAAATTCACTCAACTTACATGATGTTTTATATGTGCCTAATATTATCGAAAACCTATCGAGTGTGTCTAAATTGGCTACTGATAATAATATCCTTGTTGAGTTTGATACAAATTGTTGCTTTGTGAATGACAAGCTGGCAGGGAAGGCAATTCTAAAGGGGACACTTAAGAATGGTCTGTATCACCTCTCATGAATTGAACAGGACTAATGTGCTTATGTATCTGTTAAGGAGAGCAAGCATGGGAAACTTAGCCACCCAAATAATAAAATCTTAGACAAAGTCTTGAAAAATTGTAATATAAAACTACCACCTAATGACCTCTTTAGCTTTTGTGAGTCTTGCCAATATGGCAAGATGAACCTTTTACCTTTTAAATCATCTTCATCTTATGCTGAGGAAATCCTTGAGTTTGTTCATATTGATGTATGGGGTCGTGCACTGATAATATCATCAGCTGATTTCAAATATTATGTGGATTTCATTGATGATTTCATTAGGTTTACATGGATTTGACCTTTAAAAAAATCAGATATTGCACATGTCATCATTCAATTCAAAAACATAGTAGAAAATCAGTTTAACAAAAGAATCAAAACAATTCAGTGTGACGGTGGTGGTGAATATAAAGTTGTTCATACATATGCCATAGAAACGGGAATGCAATTCAAAATATCATGCTCAATAACATCACAACAAAATGGTAGGGCTGAAAGAAAACATAGGCACATTGCAGAACTTGGGTTGACACTATTGGCACAAGCAAAAATGACTCTAAATTAATGGTGGGAAACATTCTCCACTACAGTTTATCTTATCAATAGGCTGCCCTCATTAGTCACCCAAAATGAAAGCCCTTGCTCATTACTACATGCAAAGGAACCTGACTATAGCTACTTGAAGCCTTTTGAATGTGTCGTTGTCCTTGCCTAAAGCCTTACAGTCAACATAAGCTTCAGTTCCACACAACTATATGTGTATTCTTAGGCTATAGCAACTCTCACAAAGGGTATAAATGTTTCAATTCTCATGGAAAAGTCTTCATCTTAATACATGTAGTCTTTAATGAAGATCATTTCTCATTTTATGATGTCTTTCTTAACACAAGAGTCGCTCTAAAAACACTAACCAAAAATCCACCTATCTATTTCTCTTGCATGTTGCAGGTACTCCACTTAGAAAAGAAAGTGTTACAACTTATAACAACTCAAATATTGAACAAAGACCAAGTGAGAGTTCTGGAGACAACACTAGCACAAGACAAACTATCAATGAACCAGTTCAAAATAATGACATTGAACATATTGAACCATATATAAATACACACTCTACTGAGGTAGGCACAAGCAACAACACTCACTGGATGCGCATTGGGAGCAAAGATGGATCCACAAGCCAAAGCTACCATATATTGGATTGCTGAAAATTGCATAAAAGAAAGGGGAACTAGAAAATGGAAAAGAAGCTCTCACAAGACCACAATGGAAAGAAGCCACATGCAAGGAATTTCACGCACTTATGATCAATCAGACATGAACATTATTATCGTATCAAGACCAAGAGAGCATCATTGACTCCAAGTGGGTTTTTAAAACCAAGTACAAAGCATATGCCACAATTGAAAGGAGAAAAGCAAGACTAGTTTCAAAAGGGTTCCAACAAATAGTTGAATTAGACTATAAAGAAACTTTAAGTCCCGCTATCAAAGCCAACACGATCATAATTATACTCACAATTGAAGTCCACCTCAATCGGGAAGTCAAACAGCTTGACATAAATAATGCTTTCCTAAATGGTTACCAAAAGAAAAGTGTGTTTATGAATCAACCAGAAGGATGTGTAGATCCTACCTAACCCAATCATGTTTGCGAACTATTTAAGGCAAGAGCTTGGTTTGACAATCTTAAAAATGTCTTGCTGAAATGGGATTTTCATAACACAAAAATTGACTCTTCACTGTTCACTTTAAGAGGTAAAAATCATATCATTTTTCTCTTAATATATGTAGATGATATAATTATGACAGGAAACAACACCAACTTCTTGGAAGTCTTTATCAAACAACTCAATATTGTGTTCTCCCTAAAGGATCTTGGTTACTTACATTATTTTTTGGGCATAGAGGTTCACATAGATACAAGTGGTATGTACTTAAAGCAGTCAATGTACGTAAAGGATGTGCTAAGAAAATTCAAAATGGAAAGTGTATCATCATGTCCAACTCCCATAATAACTGACAAACAATTCACAACTGGTGAGAAGAAACTAAAAAATCCAACTATTTTCAGACAAGTCATATGGGCATTGTAGTACATGACTAGTACAAGACCTGAGATTGTATTATCTGTCAACAAGCTTAGTCAATTCATGAGTTCTCCCACTTTAGATCATTGACAGGGCATAAAAATAATTTTAAGTTATCTCCAAGGCATCGTCCACCACTTCTACACATTAAACTCTACTGATCTAAACTTGGTAGGATTTTCATATGCAGACTGGGCCACTAGTGTGGATGATCAGAAGTCTATGGCAGGTCAATATGTCTTTCTTGGTGAGACATTTTTTTCTTGGTCCTCATGAAAGCAGAAAGTTGTCTCAAGGTCGAGCACAAAGTCAGAATATAGGACCTTGACTGATTTAGCTGCTGAAATAGCCTGGACTCGTTCACTCCTTGATGAAATAAAGTCCCCTCTGCCAAGGAAACCAACATTGTGGTGTGATAACTTGAGTGTCAAGGCATTAGCCTCAAATCCACTCATGCATGCTCGGACAAAATACATTGAAATTGATGCACACTAAATCAAAGATCGAGTACTACAAGATAAAGTCATTGTAACATATGTTCCATCAGTTGATCAAATTGATAATTGTCTCACCAAGGCCTTGACCGATACATGATTCAATCAACTCAGCAACAAACTTAGTGTGGCTCCTTCAGTTTGATAGGAGAGTTAAAGAATGAAATCCCTTGATATAAGGATTTCATGACTATATCAATCATGTGTTGAATAGTCAATCTCTATAATTAAGTCAATAGTATAATTATGTTATATCATGTAATCCATAGCATTTACAATTGTAATTATTATAGGATTATTTTCATGATAACTAGCATGATTATAGGATCATAATCACAAGTCATTATTGTATTTATATTCATGTATTCATCTATGAAAATCAACACCAAATTATATTTTCTACCTACAACCACGATTGCAAAATTAATAATATAATTTTGGGAGTTTCTCAAACATGATTATGGTCATTTCTGCACAACTACTATGAACCCAACATACAATTTATAGTGTCTATACCAAGTTTCACTCCCAGAAACTATAGCCAAAATTTAGATATATAACATCTGAACAAGCTTTTCTAAATAACTTGTGAAAAAGAAAAGAGTTTAAAAATGAAGAAGGATGAGGCAGTGATGGAAAGCAAAGCACTGGCACGAAGCTAAGTAGTTCAAACAATGAGTCTTCTCCTCTCTGACCGACAGAGTCACAGAACTGATAGCTTTCTGCTTGTGAAGTGTATAGCAGAAGCTTCAGGACCCTCCATATATACACCAATGTGTGTCGCAAATTTTAGTAGTCTAGTTTCAACTCTTGAATAATGAGAGTGTGGTTTTGTAAATCATAAAATAAGTAGCTTCAAACAACATTTCATCAATTCCAATTGATGTAGGAAAAAAGCAAATTTTACACTATATTCAAAAGGAAAATTATAAAGAGAAAATAAATTTAAAACAAATGAGTGAGGCAAAGTTGGAAACTTAATATAAACTTTTTGATGATCCAAAACTAAGATTTTATATTTACTGAATTTATTATGTGTCACGTAATTTACTTGTTTGAGTTGAAGATAATATTATTTTGTGCTAACGAAATAAAGTTGGTGTTAGCTAAATAAACCTCTAATAACAAAATATTAAGTCAAGGTGTAGTGAAGTTGTTTTTTGAAAAAATAGATCGAGCACATGAAATACTTGAACAATAAGACTCACTTGCTAATATTCACGTTAACAAAATATTACACATCAAATTTAATTTAGCAAATTCTCTTTAATAAGGATGAAAAATCACATACAATCTCTAAAAGTAATCCACTATATTAAAAGATGATTACAATAACCTATCTATACTCTTTTAACAAGAGGTACTAAATATAGTGTAATCCAGTAAAAACATCTCCTATTACAATAGCCCTAAAGAGTATATTCAAAACCCCTGGATCCTTATACACGACGGAAATTTAGAATCAATCTTCCTCCTCTGTGTGATGCAAAATGGGCACTTATAGAAGCGACAAGTGAATAAAGAAAAATATAAAATAGTATAAGAATGACACCAAGAATTTTAATGTGGAAAAACCCCCTCAATGTGAGAAGGAAACAACCACGAGAACTAAACCAAAAAATATCTTCACTATAGAAAAGTAGGATTACAAACATTCTCTCTTACAAAGAGGATAATACTCAATCTCACCCACAAAGGATGGAAATACAAACTCTCTCTAGTATCTCACTATGAATACAAAATTCACACTAAAGTGGATATAAGTTCTCTCACTTTCTCTCTATGTTGCTTTTTCTCACTTTTTTGTGTATTTCTCCTTCACAATAAAGGAATGAAGACTTCATCCTAAAAGCATAGTAGAAGATTAACTATTGCTACTGTATACACACTTAGAATTATCACAACTCTCTATTTCTCTTACTTCACGATGCACTTAAATAGCTCGTGCTTTTGATTTGTCTTCAGAAATGCAATTATATATTTATAGACCATTCTTTCCATGTGGAAATATTAAATTTTACCGGCCAATAATTCATTTTCCAACCTTTTAATTAAATTCTTTTGCTATCAATTATTGAAATTACCTGCCGACAATTGTAGACTTTGACATGCAAGTCAATTTTAACATTTTTATTAAACTACTACTACAAACACAACAACTACAATACAACAAAAGGAAATTAACAATAAATATTAGTAAACACGTCCACATGAAAAAAAAATATATCAAGGAAGTGATGTGGAAAATTTTGTTCTTAGACTAATTGAGTCAAAGAGCTGAACAAACCATTAAAATAATAGAATAAAATATATTCTTATTCCAATAAATAATTTATGAACTTAAATCTTCTAATTGATTAACATATGTCTTATTTTTACTTTTTAATATTTTAAAATAAAAAGAAGAGAAATAAGACATATAATAAATGAGTTTAAGTATATAATCATCAACTGTTATAAATAAATAGTAGAAGTGTTTAACTTTTGTAAGAAAAGAAGAAAAAGAAAATGTGCATGAGTGTGATCAGGTGCTGATCAGGTGCTGCAGTCTGCCACAACCTCTCACTATAGGGTGTAGCTAGGCCGTATCCGTGGACCTGCAGGCTGATGACGTGGCAATGGATTGAATGATTGGATGATCTGATTTGAAGGTGAGAGGGCAGGCCTGGGCCGTGGGTTTCGTGAGCCCGAGCCCCGAGGCTTTTGTCGGGATAGAAAATGGAAATGTGTGTCGTTTTTTATGTTTAGAGAGGTAAACTGAATAAATTCATGTGAGAGGAGATAGAAAAGGAAACATTTGTGTCTTTTTTTTAACATACATATTCATTATTATACAAATTATACCTAATTTTTTTAAACTTACACAATATATGCAGTACACTTACTACTTTTGTAAGACAGATAAATCTAATTTCTTAAACAAAAAATAGTGATTGGTGTAATTAAGTCAAACAAAATATGGTATATTGTGAAGACAATTTCAAATAGTATCAATGTATATTCATTATTTTTTGTTCATTACAAACTGCATCAATAATTCTAAAGTGTTTAATTCACTCTTATACTATATTATAATTAACCAAAATAATAAATAGACATTGATTTTATACTACTTGGTCTACACAATATACCATATTTTGTTTAAATTAATTACACTCATCACCATTTTTATGTTTAAGAAATTACACTTATATCTTCTATCGAGATCGTCAGTGTAATATATGTATATAATACATGTAATTTGTGTATGTTTGAAAAATGGAAGAGTAATTGGTGTAATTTCACTAAAATTCGGAAAATGTTTTTGTAATTTACTCAATTTATTTTAACAAACAAAATTTTATACATCTAACAAAAAAAAAAAAGTCAAGCATCATATATCATATTTAAGAAACAAACTTTCTATTAGTTTAGGTCTTGTTAGGGTTTTTCTCCTGTTTAATTTGTGTAAAATATGAAAGTATGGGAAAAAAGTATATTTATGAAATAACATAAATACTAAATGAAAAAGGTCATCTTATGTTTAATATTCCCCTTCAAAGATTAATATACACTACTAATTATAAATAAGTCCTACACAGTTTTGAAATTGAAAATTTTGAGTTGATGCTTTTTAAATCCAAATAGCTTATAGTTATATATTTTCTTAAACCTATTAATAATTTAGTAGGTCTACCAATAATGAGTTGAGTTATGTTATAGTTAAAATGATTGTCATTAATATAAGGAAAAATATATAAGAATATCTAAAATTATTTTTTATTTTCAATTACCTCTTAATTTTTAATTATTGATGAAATTGATATATGCATGAAGATAATGATTAATAGTTATGAAATTGGTTGTCATGCATTTTATTTTAAAGTAGAGTGATAGATCACTACTATTTATTTTATATATGTATCAATGTTATTGTATTAACCATTTTTAAATCTTAAATATACTTATCATATACTTCTCAATTAATTTAATATTTTAATGACGGTTTACTTCATATATCAATTGTGACTAACATGCATTATTGCATTGATATTGTTGTGAGTTTGACTACATCAATATTATTTTTGGGTTATTAATAATTTAACAATATATTTATATAGGAAACAATTTTACCAATTCATAAAATGTAATGGTTAATTAGAAAGAAAAATAGTTCACAATAATTACTTGCAAAAAACATAAAATTAAGAGGTCTTATACATTTTCCCATAATATATTATTAATCATCAAACCAATTATAATATGATATAACTGCACAACTAAATATAATATATATATATATATTATTGACATTTTGGTACAATAAATAAAATATTTGTTAGTTAGTTGCTTTTTTATATTTTTTAAGAAAATTGGTAGGTACATTACAACCTCCAACCAACAAGTACAACTTATTTTTATCGACTTTGATGCACGACCACTATGATACATATTGTACTGATTTGAAGTCTAATTTGTCCACGTACCAATCAAATCAACCAATACCAAAACCTTGCTTAAAATATAATAATTATTATTATGACTTATTTAAATCAAATTACTACTTTATATTAAAAAAAATACTTTTGAGAAGATTCTCTCTCTTTTTTATGTAGCGATAGATATGATGGACGGACAGGATTGAATAGATGGATCAGTAGTTGACATATTGATTGCAACCTCTCCTTTTCTCACTCTTACATACGCATATCAATATCTTCTTCAGTTTGAAAATGCAAATCCATCATCCTATGCACCCTCACTTTTATGAGCTTTGTCAATTTTTTCAAACATTGGATCACTCAATTTGTTGAGCATAATCTCATAAAGGAGTTTGAGATAATAAAGTTAGATAAAAGTATGCCTAGGTAGTTTACACTTTTAGCAATATAAAGTATACAAATATTGGTCCTGATGGAAATAGAATAAAATCACAAAAAGGCTGGTTAATTCAAGATTGGAAAATTGAGACTATTTCTTAAGCATTTAAATCTCAAAATTAATAGGTTAAGAGAGAAGTATTCATATGGACAACTAAATTATTTTTGAGATAATGAGATATACAATATGGTACTTATCTCTATCAGTGTCTCAAATTCATAATTATTATTGTTTGAACAATTAAATTTGTATCACTTTATGTGTTATCTGTTGTAATTGATTGAAAAAATATATTTCAATTAAAATTTTAATTCCTAATTATTTTTATCATCAATCACATCTTATGGATCATTGCATCATTTCAACCCATGTTTAGTTCATTAAGGGGTCCATCTGGTTATTTTTATTGTAAAGAAACAAATAGAGTTTTTAAAATATTAAAATATTAAAAATTAACAATTTTAGTTGTATATGTCTTAAGAAAATAAGAAGTTTGTGCATGTGCTCATAAAAAAAAGTTGTGGTGGGTTGATTTATTTTATATCCATTATCTATGTCTGTTGGGAAAAAATCAATTATCTTAGCACTTAGTAAAAGAATAACACTGATAATTTTAAGGTAGAAAAGCCGCTTCAAATTAAGAAGTTAAAAACCATAAGACCGAATTTAGAAAATGTCTCTGCCATGAAAAATACTATAATATTTGTCTTTCATTATAAAAGGATAACACTCAATCTCACCTAACTAAGATGAAATACAATATTTCTATAGTCTCTTACTATAAATAGTCTAGTCTCACACAATGGTGGATATTAACTCTATCACTTAGTTTCTATATTGTTCTTCTCACTACCTTACTTCTAATGATTCCTCTTCTTCACAAATTCCCAGGGGAGAAATGCTTATCCATAAAGAGATGATATATAATTATCATTTGTCATATTTTTAAGATAACTTGAAAATGTTATCGTTAACTTTATGGGATAGACTTCATAGTCTTCAAGATTTAAGGAATAATTTCAACACTAACATATTTTAAAGACACCATGGAAATGCAACCTTTAATCTTTTAGATTAGATTTCCTAGTCTTCAAGAGTGAAAGAATAATTAAAATGTTATTGAATATATTCAATAAATCTCCTACATAAATTGGCCTCTCATCAATCAATGAGGGATTCCAATCATACTTAACTTTTGTTTACTTTCTAATGAAAGCATAATTTCATATTTATACAAGTTTAAGCATATCTTTTACATTAAAAGTATGACACTCTATGATCACATATTCTCATCCATTGAAAATTATTTCAATAAAAAATCAATAATTAAATATTTTTCTAAAAGTGGTGCATAGAGTACAAATGTACAATATATATGCTACCCAACTTTTCAATAAAAGCCCAAACCATACAAATGGGCCTCAGGTGGTCACATTAGCCTAAAAGTGAGATGTACAACAAGCCTGCACAACTATACTTTTCTTCAAGGCTACAATACTTGAGAAATACTTATTAGTTAGGTAGAAATAATTAATAAAATCTTGACAATATAATAAAAATTTGAATCTAATTAAAATTTCCTCTTAAATGATAACACCAAAAAAAACATAAATGCACTTATATTCAAATATACATATTGGATACTACTTTTCACACAAGTTTTCTAAAAAAAAAATTAACCCAGCCTCACGTATGACAAATCCCATTGATTTTCTTCACTTTCATAGTTATTATTTTCTCTAACATTACGAATTTAATGGACATGGGTGTCCAAAAGAAGTAATAAAATACACACTTCTTCTAGAGAGGCCAATTGAGATGTGTTATTATATTACTTTTGGGTAGTCTAGTTAGAAAGAAATTAATTCTTGATCTTTTAGATATGGTTACTTGAATGTACCAAAAGAAAAAGATTGGTTACTTGGAAGAGATATGAAATCAATTCCGAATATCCTTTTAGAATTTTTATTTAAAAATAAATATTTTTTCCAAATTGGGCTGCCCTCAGAAGAAGTAGGAATACAAGGAAAAACCGTTTTTTTTTATAAACAAAGACACTAAACTAATTTAGAAGATTACACAACTAGTGGATAGTAACTGAAGTTCTAAAAGACAACTTTTGGGCTTATAATTCTATCTTAGAAAACGCTTGGATGAGAAGTTTGTATTCCCTTAATACAAAGTTAGTGGAATATCCTCGTTATGAAGAGCGTTATGGTCTCAAAATAACTTCATTAAAAACAAATTGGTTAGGCTAAATGTCCAGATGGATCACACCTAGACTTTATCCAACTTCCTTAATTGCAAGGTTAATTAACACTCAATATTTCTCTTATATGGATATCATGTGGGTGTGAATCATATAAGATGTGTTGTTTGGACTTCCCTCCTCAAAACACTGAAATTAAGACTATCTTACCATGATTAATGTTGTGTTATATGTCCTTCATGTGTGTTAATTATCTATCTATAAAGTTCCAACTTTGGTTGTGCATTATATTCAAAAAAATTCAAAATGACTTCCTTTGAGGTGAGTCTGAGAGCAAAAGAAAAGTAAATTAAGTCAAATGGGATAAAATGTGCAAAGAAAAATTTAAAGGTAGATTGGAGGTAAAAGACATAAATCTTTTCAACTTAGCTCTTCTATGAAAATGGAAATGGAGGATGCTTAGTGAAAGTGAGAGCTTTTGGTGTAGACTGTTGAAGTCTAGTTATGGGCAAGATCAATCCCTTCATCGAATAGTTCCTTATGGTCAGAGACACAAGAAAGCTTGTTTGTAAGGGTGTGGACTCAAGAATTGGTTATGGAATGGGGTTGTGAGGAGAGTTGGGGATGAGACTAATACCTGATTCTGGAAAGACATATGATTAGGGCTTGACAATCTTATGAATAAGTATAGTAGGTTATATAATCTTGGTTTGAGTATTGATGCTCTTATTGGCAACATAGGAGATTGTCTGTAGGAAAATATGAGTGGACCTTAGTTAGACAAAGACAACTTTTTATTTGGGAACATGAGCTAATCGACAATCTTATGCAATATCTCTAATAATGCACACTACAAAGACATATTCTAGATTCATGGGTGTGGTCCCACGACAAAACAAATTTGTATTTGGTCAAATATGCTTATAAACTTTCTTGCCAAGTATCATCATCAGCACGAACATATCCACTTGCCTACCAATCTTCTATAAAAATCAAAAACACATTGAAGGTCACTACTTTATCATCTAGGATGACTTTTATGCAGGATTTGCAATGATCAACCAGAATCTTGTCAACATCTTTTTTCCTCTTGTAGGTTCACTTATTTTGTTTGACGGTTCCTTTACAATTGGCTCGAGTTTAGCATAACTCTACCTTTAGACTGAACAAGCCATTTTACTATCCAAATGGGTATGCCAATCCATAGAAAGTGCAGGAAGCTTTGGAGTATCATATTGTTAGCTACAACATGGTCAATTTGGTTATCTAGAAATGATATAATCTTTAACTTAATTCAGATGTATGCGCATTAAATTATAGAAACAACCAAGATGAAGTATTGGTTTTGGATTAACGGGGAGAACAAACACACAATGCCATTTTTTAATTAGATAACCAATCCTTGTGATTGGCTTATGAATTTGTTTTGACTTTACTCATCTTTCTAACCACATTTCTTGGAATCTTTGTATTTTCCGCCTTACATCCTTGTAATATCTTGTATCTTCTTGTAACTTTTAGGTTGCCTTTGGTTCGAAAGAATAAGGAAAGAAAGAGAAAGGAAAGAGAGAGTAAGACTTTTTCTCTCATTTGATAGGAGAGAGTATGAAGAGAGAGAAAATAAAAGTGGTGTGACCCTCCAACTTTTGGTTTCTTCTCTCACATGAGAAGAAAGAGGAAAGTATGAGAGTTTTTTTGCAATTAATATAATGTCCTTAGTTCTATCAATTGTTTATTATTATTTATAAGGGTAAAACTGTCTTTTTAATGAAACATATTTTCTCTCCCTTCTAATTCTTTCATATCTTTTTCTTACCAAACAATTCTTACAATCAACTCATTTTCTCATTTCTTTTTTTCTTTCTTATCATACTCTTTCTTTTTATTTTCTCTCATCTTATTTTCTTTTCTAAACCAAAGTATAATTCAAATGTAATAATCTTACTTTTGTGTACAAAAAAAACATTTTACATTGACAAATCATATTACCTAGGTGTCGGATCTGTGTCTTCCATACATGTTGAAATTCAAATTAGCATGCAAGCATGGTAAGAAATAAATAAAAAATATTATGGTAATAAAATTAGTTACCTGGATATGGAACCTTTTTCAATAACCTGGTGTGGAAGACAACTAGTTGTGAAAGCATTCTACTTCTTTTTGGTACATAAAAAAATAACATTTCTTTACGAAAAGGACTGGGTTATATGTTATTTAAGAGGTAGTAGGGAAAAATTACACTTTTAAATCATGCTATTTTATTTTGTGATTGACGTGAAAGAGGCAGGAAGAAAAAATAGACCAAGTGTGGATGCATATGTTAGAAAATTCTATATAATAATTGATTAACAATATCGACTAAAAACCTAACCATAATCTATATATACTTGATCAATCTTAATAAAAAAAATAGTGTCCAAAATTGTTATAACTACCGCATAATATATGATATTGTATAATATGAAATAATCTTCACATTTTCCGCGTGTATGTGGATGCAAAAATATCTGCCTTTATTTCCTTTTCAAAACCCCATGAGTTCATGGAACACGTGCACTGTTACACGTGGAATATAGCATCAGACATTTATGCACGATTTTCACACCATTTGTGCTACAATAAGCAAATGGAAAGGAATAGTATTCATATTTGTGGGTTATGGGGATGTAATGAATTTTTAAGTTTAAGTATATATGTTGTAGAATTAATATATATAATAATTATTACATAAATAATAAAATTTATGTACATGTTAAATTTATCATTATATTTAAGTTATTAGAATTTATTATGAAATAAGAATAAAATAGATAATATATAATTTTTATACAAAAATATATATATAATATTTAATTAAAAATAAATTTATGAATATGGGAGACCCTAATCCAATAACTATTTTTATGGTTACTTATAAGATGAATATTTTTGTTATTCCTAAAAGCTTGTAATGCTTTTTAGTTATTGCTAGCAGTTCTTACCAAATCATATAAGCATGCCATCTGGTTACGTAATTTTTTTCAAGTGATAAATAATATTTTAAATATCATGAAAATTGTTCATAAAAAATATCAAGATAATTTATGTGTGCATAACTTTATAATCAATGCCTAATCCCCAAAACAACTTTATTATCAATGCTTGTTATATGGGACTACTCAATCCTAATTGAGTTATAAATAACTTTCTCCTGTATTGCAATTAATGATGTATTTTGTTGCTACAAGTATCCTTATTGCTAGAAATTTTATTCGATCCCAAAACTTCACAATAACGTGGGACTAGCTCTAGAAATCTTCTCTATACGCAAAACTCAAAGTTGTATCAATGCCTGTGGAAAAGTAAATATGCACCATATGAACGAATAACCACCATTCTTAATCAATAATGTAAGATTCTATAACTAACTTGTATAACTAGTTGGATAAAAAAAAATTAAAAATAAAAAGAGAAATATCAGGACTCAGGAGAGACCAACCTTGAGATCCTCAATCCTTTACATAATAAAGATGTATAGCATTTTTTGTTTGATATTATTAAAACAGTGATATTATACGTTTGATCTCTCAATTTTTTTTAATATTAGATGTGTGTAATCTATACCATATATTAAGGCAAAACATGGTGTAATTATCATTATGGAATAATTTCAAATTCCATATTTTGTTCTTAATATTTTTTAATTTTTATAAAAAAAACCATATAATCCTAGGTAACCACAATTAACACAATAATCACATATGTCAGTTTAAATTGAACATTATAATAAATACAAAAAATGACAACATAAAATACACCCAATAAAAATACATTCTATTTCTCTATAATGAACTATATAAAAATTGAATATTTAACTTAAAATAATAATGTGGGTCGGCCTGTCGACATGCTAGTAAAGATAAAAGTAAAAAAATAATATCAAATATAAAAAATGTTAAATTTGATATTCAAAATTCTAAACGTGGGATTAATCAATAGATATTTATAGATCCATTAATATTTTCAATTACTTCTATATAATAATACACAACAATTAGTTATATGTGAATAACCAGTATGAAAATGTTGTGAGAAACCATAGTGTTAGTCCATATCAATTTTCCAAAAGCACCTCATGAAGGTCAAGCATAACTTTTCAAGAACAAAAGCCTACTTTTTTTTATCTCTATATCCCCTCGTGCTAGTGTGTATGCATCATACATTACATTTTATTGCAATACTATAAAATCCAAAGCATTAACAATGTTGCATTTGTAGCAAACAAGACTTACTTTATACACACACAAGAATGGAGAAACGAAAAGCTGGAAGGAAGAAATTCCATGAAACTAGGCACCCAATCTATAAAGGTGTGAGACAGAGAAATGGGAAATGGGTATGTGAGTTAAGACAACCTAATAACAAAACTCGTGTATGGCTTGGAACTTTTGTTCACCCTGACATGGCAGCTATAGCATATGATGTTGCAGCTTTGGCTTTCAAAGGAGACACTGCATCCTTAAATTTCCCTAACACGGCTACGTTGTTGCCACACCTTAACTCACGAACCTCTTCCATTAGGGCCATTCAGATTGCTGCAATGCAAGAAGCTCAGAAATACTTTACTAGAGAGTTGAAACCCAAAGAGAATATTAGTGCTAGAAATGGTTCTGAGTTATTGTTCTCGGTTGATGAAATAGGTTTAGAGGAAGGTTCTAGAAGCTTCTTTTGGGATGAAGAAGAGGTTTTTAACATGCCAGGGTTGATGAATAGCATGGCAGAAGGGTTGATTATCACACCACCAGCTTTGCAGAGAGGATTCAATTGGGTTGGTGGGGAAACTTTTGTGGACTTGACTCTCTGGGGAGACTAATAGTGAGGCCCTACTTCAGCACTTAGTCATTTTGGTAAAACCTATATGAAAGGGGATGGAGATATGTTGTCCACATTGGTCCCTAATGGTGTTCTAGACCAATCATAATATGTCGTTTAATTGAAGAAAAAAGTTATAAAATGAAATTCTAATATTTTATATTATTTTGTGCAATTCTATTGGATAGGTACAGAAAGACATGATACTTTGGGATAGAGAATCCTTGTTCATCAAAGGATAATAGATTTAAAAGAAACTCCCTATCCAACTTTTAACATAAATATGTTATTTCCAATTCCTTCTCATTGTTTGTGTTAATAAAAATATTATCAATTAAAAATTTAAATATTTATTATTATTGTTATTTTTATAATTTTATTTCATTATTATTAGCATGTGATTACTTATAAGATATAATATGTGATAGTTTACTATTCCTCTATATATATAAGGGAGGATATTCACTTACTCCCAAGAGTAAGTTTAAAACACTTACTCCATATCATAGTCATCAATTTTAGGGAAAATCGATGATTTGAATTAGTGAGTAGATATAAACCATTAGATTTCCTATAATTGATGACTAAGATGTGAAGTAAGTTTAAAAAAACTTATTCTCGAAGGAAGTAAATCTCATTCTATATATAAATTAGATAAGTATGTTAATTCCTTGTATGTTATCACGTGTGGATTAGTGACAAGTTGAAAATTGAATAAGAATTGTTGAGTTCATGTGATTATTTCTTAGTCATGATACATATGGCCAAGTAATGCTTTGATATTTACTTTGCATATAAGGGTATAAACAAGGTTGCGTCTATCATCGTCAGAACTCCAATCCTAAAGATATAACCATTCCGAAGGATAAATGACCATAATGCCATTTTGGGCAACCAACCCCCTATCCTTATTTTGGGCTTCACTCAAAACTTCTACTTTACTCATTCAAACCATTTTATCCTCTCAGTGATCTTCTTACTCTTCTTTCACCAACTCAAAACTCATTCATTCTACCTTGCATAATAAGATCAAATGACCTTGGTCATGTGCACCTATCCAACATCATTTTTTAACTTTATATATGTGATCTTACTCACATTATTTTAGGTTTATAAGTCAACTTTTAACTTTCCTACATAAAAAGTAGTATTTCATCCTAATGTCACGACCCACCAACATCGACTAATTACTAGGAACCAGCCCATCATCGGGTGAATAAAATCTGGCTCATGTGGTTGTCAATAATGTCTAAATGGTGGACTTAATTATGGGAAAGGACGATAGTGCCATGACACTACCAAGTCAATTCCTGAAAAACCATAAAACCTTTTGATAGGACTCACCATGCTGCCCGAGCAGTATAGATTGTCCTACTTCACACGATAGGTCATGCATGCTATAAGACTGACATTACAACGTGGGATTTTATTTCCAATTAAAGTGAAAATAATAATATAGGATTTGTAATTAATTGAAGTGAACTCCAATCCTAAAGATATAACCATTCCGAAGGATTTTATCAAACAATAAATATTATTTTTCTATGAAATCTATGGGTTGGATCCCAAGGCTTCTAATTCTCTACTATACAATATTCTAAAACTTGATTTATTCAAGTTAAAAAGTGACAATCATCACATCAAAAGCACAAGAACAATCTTACTCATAGAATCCCTAATGGTAACAATCAACTAGTATTATAAGTTTAAATTCCTAAGTTAAAAGAAGTGTGATTACAATCATCTATCACTAATTTTTCTCTATTGAATTGAATAAACAATAAAAATAAAATATAAACCATAAGACTTAACTAGTCACTAAAACTTATTAGAAAACATTCAGACCATTGAGAGATATAAAAGATAAACCAATTTCAAAACAACAAATAATATTCATGAAGTACATTATCTTATATTTCTTTAAGTACCAAAAAATTGTAATTGAACTATCACCTTTATGGCACTTTAATTCATAGATTAGTCCAATTATAGACAAATTGGTCTTAAATGTATCATATTATGCAAATTTTTAGATTTTATCTTCTAAAGTGTTTGCGTAGACCAAAACCAGTGAAAGTGCAAAAAGTCAAATTTCCGAACAAGAACAATCTAGGCCCATCACAGAAGCCACACCCAGCTGATATGACAGGCCCAAAGAGTCACGCCCAATGCAATCTCTGTGTTGGGCGAAAATAGCAGCCTGCAGAATCCACTCCAAGTGCAATCCCTACTCTGGGCGAAATCCAAGGAAATTTTGGCAAAGCTACTATTCTAAAACTGTCCAACGAAATGCATTTGTTGGGCAAACTTGGACAATTTCGCTCAGTGCAGCTTGGCTAGCTAAAAGGTCGAAGTTCAGTCATACGAAGCGATGCGTCCAACGAATTCCTTGCACTAGACCATTGTAACCAGGTTTTATTAACGCAAATTAAACTAATTAATATGAAAACAACATTCACTACACAAGATACGTTGAGCAACAACGTTTTCTTTTGCTTTAAGACAGCGCGTTGCGCCGCTGTCTGTTTGACCGAAGTCGTAGATAGTAGTCATTAACTGCGCTTTCTTATTTCGCTGTTGTATACCACATTTTACAATAATGCGGTCTAAGTCATGCGCTGTTACGAAACTGAAAAATATAGCAGTGTGGGCTACAACTAGCGTTGTGTTATGATAAATATATAACAACACAACTCATACGTAGCGCTGTAAAATACAATATCGTAAAACAACGGATGATATAAGTTGCACTGTCGTAATGTTTGTATACCACAACACAACTTAAACAATGTGTTGTCGTAATGTGTTACGTATGAAAGCACACGATATAAGTCGCGCTCTCTGATAGTTTACGTAAGACAACACATTATTAAGCAGTTACAGTTTATTCAATGCTTCCACATGCCTTGTTACAACAGCGCTGTATAAATTTCCTCTTAGAATGCACTGTTTAGTCAATGCAACAACCATTGTTTTTGTAGGGCTCACATTACTAGCGGCTTATTACAACAGCGGCTTATAGATATCCTCTTAGAATGAGTTGTTGATTATTCTCACTATCCATTATCCACAATAGACTCTCAACAAACTTACTATATACATTCAAGCTAGAACAACAATGCAAACCAAGAGTGCAAACCAACAAACTTACACAATGAAACAAACAAAATTATAAACACAATGCAAACCAAGAATATTATTCCAAACAAACAAACAAAATTATAAACACAATACTTTATAAGTAAGAGTGTTAATTACAAACAAATAAAATTATGCTATATTTACACAAAGATATATATGCATCTAATGTTTCATATTCTTTGATGGTTTATGGCTTGTAATATTATTGTCTTCTCCGGTAAGAATTTCATTCACCCAAAGGATCTCATCATGATCACCTCTTGTATATAAATCATCATTTGTAGTTATTGGTCCGTTCTCATGCGACAATGATATCCCAAAAAAAAGGATCATCTCCTGCATCAATATCTTCTTGGTCATCTATATTATTGATGATTATTTTGTTGGTCAATAGAACAATGAATCATTTCTTATTTGCTAGGTCATTATCATAGAATACCTTTGAGTCTGAGATGCTAGAATAAATGGTTCATCTTTATATCCTGACCTATTAAGATTCCACCTGCATGAACCCTAATTCATCATCTCAAAAGTCATTATTGTTATCAACCCACATACAACAAAAAACTAGCACCCGAAACATTGTGTAATCCAACTCCCATATTTGTTTAATGATCCCAAAATATGACATGTTTTCATATATTGGGTTTCTATCTTTGGCACTTGACATATGTAGAGTTCGAGCAACAACGGTCACACCACTATTTTGCATTTTACTTTGATTATATTGTTTTTCAGTATAAAATGTGAACCCATTAATTAGGTAACCACTGTAGGATAAGACATGAATACTTGGACCATTGGCTAACCATTTTAATCTTTCGGAAACAGAATCCACATTTATATTCAACTCTTCATCAATGTGATGTTTTAGCCACTTTATGAAACACCAATTATGCTATTTGGAAATCCAATTTTCATTCTTACTTGGATTAGACTTCTTAAGAATCTTCATGTGTCTTTCAACATATGGCTCAACCTCCTCGGCATTATGTAAAACATACAAGTGTGTTTGGTCCAATTTGCTTCTTGATATACTCAATATTTCTTTTTCAGTAATCCCTTCATCAGATGTTACTTTTGCATACCGAGGCTTTGGAATGCCGATGAAATCACCATCTTCAAGGTATTTGGTACATAAATCAAGAGCTTCCTCAACAATATATCGCTCAGCAATACAACCCTATGGTCTTGATTGATTCTTCACATACCCTTTTAATATCTTCATATAACGTTCAAAAGGGTACATCCATCTCATGTAGGAAGGACCACATAGTTGTATCTCTCAAACAAGATGAATGCTAAGATGGATCATTATGTCAAAAAAAGAAGGTGTGAAATACATCTCAAGCTCACACAAAGTCAAAATAATTTGTCTTTGCAATGCAGGTAATTTCACAGGGTCAATCACTTTGCTACAAATTGCCTTGAAGAATAAGCATAACTTAATTATGGTTCCTCACAATTTTTTAGGTAGTATAGATTGTATGCCAATAGGCAAGAAATGCTCAATGAGTACATGACAATCATGAGACTTAAGACCTATTAACTTGAGGTCTTTCATTAATACGAGATTTCGAATGTTGGAAGAGTACCCCTCTGAAACTTTGACACCATCAATAAATTTACAAAATTCTAATTTTTCCTTCCTCGACAAAGCATAAGCTGCTGGAGGTCGAAATGTACGTTTTCCCTTCATTATTGGCCACAATTCCTTTCTTATTCCCATATTGACCATGTTCAATCTTGCATTCAAGCCATCTTTGGACTTACCAGAGATATTGAGTAAAGTATCAAGGAAATTTTCAAATACATTTTTTTCAATATGCATAACATCGAGAAAATATCTTACATATAAATAACTAAATTTAAAACACCCCATGATCAATGAAAATCAACAAAACGCAAAGATCTCCACATATTTCCATCCGATGAAAATTAGTTTTAAGTTCCAATTTCAGCATCCATGAAGTATTCTTACAAGATAAATCAATATCTCTTATGAACTTCATTTTCTTTCAATGATGTAATTAGAATAAAATCCTTAAGTATAATTAACATGCTATATATAGACTCAATTATTTATGGGAAATTGATATCTTTATTGCTTCGTGTGAGAAACCCATATCACGAAGCAAAACGAATTTTGGGGGTTCGAAAATAATTCAATACATGAGATGAGGAAAGAATGTTGTTCAGGAAATTGTAAATTTTTAAAAACACATCTAATACACAACGCATCTTATAGAGTACACTCTATAAGATATAAAATTCACAACGAATACCTACGAATGCGCTATAAAGGATAACTAATCAACAGCGAAAATTAAATATGGCGCTGTTAAACATATTCCTATTAACAGCGATGTGCAATATTTGCTCTGTTAAATATTACGAATTAAAACAAGAACATATCCAATCGCACATATTTTCTGTTGCGCGGTTAACATTATATCTGCTTATCAATTTTAAAAGTGAATTCTTAAAGATGTGCTGTACAATTTTCCTCCACCTTTTGTTTAACATGTTGAATATGTGGCTTGAAAATTGGCCACATATCCCTATTTATTTTTTTGTGGCCAAAATCAAACCTTGTTTATTAAGCTTTGTCAAGCAAGTGGCATCTATACAGACTTGGAAATCTTCTTCATTAAGAATGCAATGTTCTTTCACATTGCTTTGCCTATAAAAGGCCATGAAGAGCTCCCCATTCAATATCATCACAACACAAAAATATTCAGCAACACACAAGCTCAAGCAATATTACTTCATCAGTGTTTTTTTGTTTTGTTTTATTGTGTGAGTGATTTTGTGGTGAGAATTCTTGTTCCACTTCAGAGAGTATTTGTGAGAGAAAATAATATTCTTTGTTGTACTCTCTTTTTTACATAGTGGAATTTTGTTCTTGAGCGCCCGTGGTTTTTTTAACTCTCACATTGAGGGGTTTTCCACATTAAATATTGTGTGTTATTTTTCTTGCTTATTTTATTCCTTCTCTTTTGTTCTCAATTGAGCCGATCTTGTGCTTCCGCATTACGCTCTATCCCTAACAAGTGGTATCAAAGCTATTACTCAATTGAGAATTTCAAAATGTCTAAATTTGACATTGAGAAGTTTGATGGCAATATTAGCTTTTCTATTTGGCGAGTCCAAATGAGGGCCATTCTTATCCAGAGCGGATTAAAGAAAGCTTTAGATGGGAAGTCAAAGAAACCAGCTTCCATGACTGATGACCAGTGGGACGAGTTGGATGAAAAGGCGCTTTCAACAATCCAACTTTGTTTGTCCAAGGAGGTTCTTCGTGAAGTTACTAATGAAGAAACCGTTGCGACTTTGTGGTTGAAATTAGAAACCTTATACATGACCAAAAGCCTCGCAAACAAGCTTCGTCTCAAAGAAAGGTTATATACATTTCGTATGGTTGAAGGTACTCCTATTCAAACTCATATTGATGATTTTAACTCTATTATTATGGATCTGCAAAATATTGATATCAATATTGAAGATGAAGACAAAGCTGTTTTGTTGGTTGTCTCTTTACCTTCTACCTACAAACATTTCAAAGAAATCATGTTGTATGGAAACAATGATTCCTTATCATTTGAAGATGTTAAATCTAATTTATTGTCCAAAGAAAAGTTTGATCTTGAAGTTAATTCTGTGGACAAAGGTGAGGGCTTAAGTGTTCGAGGTAGAACTCAAGAAAAAAGGAGTACCAGTTATAAAAAGTTCAGATCCAAATCCAGAGGCCGCAAATCCAACAAAACCTGCCGCTATTGCAAGAAACCAAGGCATGATATTCCTGATTGTTTCATTCTGAAGAAAAAGCAGGAAAAATAAGAAAGAGGAAAATCTCAACAATCCCCTGAAGCTGCTAATATGGAAGCCGACTCTGACGGTGATGTTCTTTTATTTGTTGTCTCTTCTAATAAGAGGAGTAAAATAGAATGGATTCTTGATTCTGGATGTACTTTTCATATGTGTCCTTATAAAGACTTATTCACCACTTTTGAATGTGTTGACAGTGGTGTTGTTTTGATGGGAAATGATACCCAATGCAAGGTTGCAGGAATAGGTACAGTTCAGATCAAGACTCATGATGGTGTTGTCAGAACTTTGACTGATGTCCGCTATATTCCAGATTTGAAGCGGAACTTAATTTCTCTTGGCACCCTAGAGTCTCTCGGGTGCAGGTATTCAGCTGAAGATGGAGTTCTAAAAGTATCAAAAGGTGCTCTAGTATTATTAAAGGCTAACAGAGTTGGTAGCTTATATGTCTTGCAAGGCTCTGTTGTGACAGGTTCAGCAGCTGTATCTTCTTCAATGCCTGATAATGATGTCACCAAATTATGGCACATCCGTCTGGGCCATATGAGTGAAAAAGGCATGCACCTTCTGAGCAAGCAAGGTCATCTTGGTAAACATGGCATCGGTAAGTTGGAGTTTTGCAAACATTGTGTTTTTGGGAAACAGAAAAAGGTTAGTTTTTCTACTGCAACTCACCGTACCAAAGGTATTCTTGATTATATACATTCTGACCTTTGGGGGCCTTCTAAGTTTCCTTCACATGGAGGATGCCTCTATATGATGACTATTATTGATGATTTTTATCGCAAGGTTTGGGTTTATTTTTTGCGGCATAAAAATGAAACTTTCTCCATTTTCAAAAAGTGGAAAACTCTTGTTGAAACCCAAACAGGGAAAAAGGTGAAAAAGCTCAGAACAGACAGTGGGTTAGAGTTCTGTAATGGTGAATTTAATGAGTTCTGCACAAATCATGGTATTGCTAGACACAAAACTATTCCAAGGAATCCCCAGCAAAATGGTGTTGCAGAACGGATGAACAAAACTCTACTTGAGAGAGCTCGTTGTATACTCTCAAATGCTGGGTTATGGCATCGGCGTGAACTTTGGGCTGAGGCAGCATCTACTGCTTGTTACTTGGTCAACCGTTCTCCACATTCGGCACTTGACTTCAAAGTTCCAGAAGAAATTTGGTCAGGTAATCCCGTTGATTATTCTAATTTAAGAATATTTGGATGTTCTGCTTATGCACATGTTAATGATGGTAAATTAGCTCCAAGAGCTGTTGAGTGCATATTTCTTGGTTATGCATCTGAGTCTAAGGGATATCGCTTATGGTGTTCCGATTCAAAGTCACGGAAATTAATTCTTAGTAGAGATGTGACTTTTAACGAGGATGCATTATTATCTTCTAGAAAACAATCTGTTGTGTCTTCTTCTACTATTATAGGTAATCTGCATGGTACTAGCGAGAATGTGGAGTTGATAGTAAAGCCTGCAACTCCTAACGTTGATGTTTCATCTTCCTCTACAAATGAATCAACCATTGATGATCATTATGTTGATTGTGATGATAATACCACTTCTCCTATTCATTAACAAGAAGATGATTATTGTCTTGCCCGAGACAGAGCTAGAAGACAAATTAAAAGGCCAGTTAGGTACACTGATGGTGATAATTTAATTGCTTATGCATTGTTTGTAGCACAAGAGGTAAATGATGGTGCTGAACCTGCCAGCTATAGAGAAGTTGTTTCTTGTGCTGATTCTTCACAGTGGCTAGTGGCTATGAATGAAGAAATTGAAAGTCTTCATAAGAATGGTACTTGGGCTTTGACAGAGCTTCCCAAAGGGAAACGACCATTGAGATGTAAATGGATCTATAAGAAGAAAGATGGTATTCCCGGGGTTGAAGATCCAAGATGCAAAGCAAGACTAGTTGTTAAAGGCTTCAATCAAAAGGAAGGTATTGACTTTAATGAGATATTCTCACCTGTTGTTCGTCATACTTCCATTCGTGTTTTGCTTGCTTTTGTTGCTTTATTTGATTTGGAATTGGAGCAACTTGATGTAAAGACAGCTTTTCTACATGGAGAGTTAGAAGAAGAAATTTACATGGAACAACCTGAGGGATTTATTGTTCCAGATAAGGAGCATCTTGTCTGCCGATTGAAGAAATCTTTATATGGCCTTAAACAAGCTCCAAGGCAGTGGTACAAGAGGTTTGATTCTTTTATGATTGGGCAAGGATATTACAGGAGTCAATTTGATGACTGTATTTATTTTCAAAAATTTCCAGATGGATCCTTCATATACTTGTTACTTTATATTGATGATATGTTAATTGCTTCATGTGACAAGTCTTTGATCAGGAAATTGAAAACTCAACTCAATAATGAGTTTGAGATGAAGGAATTAGGCGCAGCCAAGAAAATTCTTGGTATGGAGATTCACAGGGACCGTCAAGGTAGTAAACTATTCTTATCTCAACAGATATATTGAGAGATTGCTTGAAAGGTTTAATATGAATGATTGCAAACATGTTTCTACTCCACTTGCTGCACATTTCAAGTTATCCTCATATCTTTGCCCACATACAGAGGAGGAGGTGGAGCGTATGTCACATGTTCCTTACGTCAGTGCAGTTGGTAGTCTTATGTACGCTATGGTGTGCACTAGACTAGATTTAGCATATGCTGCTAGCATGGTGAGTCGATATATGCATAATCCTGACAAGGATCACTGAAGTGTTGTAAAGTGGATTTTTCGGTATCTAAAATGTACTTCTGACATTGGTTTGGTATTTGACAGAAGCAAGGCTACAACCAATGATGTTGTAGGTTATGTTGATTCGGATTATGCTGGTGACAATGATAGAAGAAGATCTCTTTCTAGTTACATCTTTACTCTCTGTAACAGTGCTATCAGCTGGAAAGCTACTCTTTAGTCTATTGTTGCTTTGTCTACAACTGAAGCAGAATATATTTCAGCAACTATATTTCAGCAACAGAGGGTGTGAAGGAAGCTATTTGGCTCCGAGGTTTGGTAAATGAACTTGGTTTAGCACAAGGTGTTCTTACAGTATTTTGTGACAGTCAAAGTGCTATTCATTTGACCAGGAATAATCGTTATCATGACAAGACCAAACACATTGATGTGAAACGTCACTTCATCCGAGATATTGTTACTGTTGGTGAAATAATTGTGAAGAAGATTCACACATCAGAGAATCCAGCAGATATGCTTACCAAGCCACTTCCAAATACCAAGTTCCAACACTGTCTAGACTTGGTTGGTCTCTACGACATTTGAGTGCCCTTCGGGGATTTATTTGGCGATGAGCAACTTACCGAATTCAAGCCAAGGTAGAGATTGTTGAATATGTGGCTTGAAAATTGGCCACATATCCCTATTTATTTTTTTGTGGCCAAAATCAAACCTTGTTTATTAAGCTTTGTCAGGCAAGTGACTTCTATACAGACTTGGAAATCTTCTTCATTAAGAATGCAATGTTCTTTCACATTGCTTTGCCTATAAAAGGCCATGAAGAGCTCCCCATTCAATATCATCACAACACAAAAATATTCAGCAACACACAAGCTCAAGCAATATTACTTCATCAATGTTTTTTTGTTTTGTTTTATTGTGTGAGTGATTTTGTGGTGAGAATTCTTGTTCCACTTCAGATAGTATTTGTGAGAGAAAATAATATTCTTTGTTGTACTCTCTTTTTTACATAGTGGAATTTTGCTCTTGAGCGCCCGTGGTTTTTTTAACTCTCACATTGAGGGGGTTTTCCACGTTAAATATTGTGTGTTATTTTTCTTGCTTATTTTATTCCTTCTCTTTTGTTCTCAATTGAGCCGATCTTGTGCTTCCGCATTACGCTCTATCCCTAACATAACAGCATATGTCTATGATTCGCGGTTGAAGAACTGCCTTTAAAGACGTTTTCTGGCGTAATGATTTGATGATCTAGTTTGGTAGTAAGCAATGCAAGTACAATATGGTACCTTTATTGCTTTGGTAATTTGATCCTTAGTGCCCTTATCTTCTTACAATCAAGGATGAAAGTGAGTTTTTAAAGTTAAGGAAAACCTTGAAGGAAAGTAACAAATGCTAGGTATCAGATATAGATGATATAAACTCAACTTCTAATGCTTGCATATTTCTTGGTCCGAACCTCTTGTTACATGGTAGTCTAAGAAGTAATGTACAATTTCAAGGTCAAGCAAAAAACGTGAGTATAGTAGTTTAGCTCTTTGCTCTCACAAACTAATATGGACAAAATTACTCATAAGTGTGCTATAGTTCTAATACATAACTCCTATCATATATATTTTGTGACAACTTCAGTACAATTGCAATATCACATAATCTCGTTTTACACAACAAAACTAAGTATATTAAGCTATATCTTTATTTTGTTAGAGACAATAAAGAACGGTACTCATAGAGTTAAGCATGTTCCCTAGCTTATTACATATTGCACACATTCTAACTAAACCACTAACTAATACTAAGTTCATTAATTTCAGAAAATAGTTGCTAGTCAAAAGCTATTTCAACTTGGATCAAAACCCTCATATTCAACCGGGTATATTAGAAAATAGTGTAGATTGTTACAAAGGATATGAATTAGTTACAAAGGTATAAACTTAATTAGACATATAGGTATCTTAATGTTCAAATTATCCCGTCTTCTCTTACTATAAATATAATTTCCTTCATTTTTTTTGTAATTTGTTTCTCTCTTCTACATTTCTCTCCGCTTTTCACCCTTATTGCATGTATTATCTAGTTAGTATTATGTTATTATAGATTCTTATGGTTATGTATTGCACTTGTATTTTCTCTAAGTAGCCCTCTACTTCTGCCATAATTTTAATCTTTACCTTTTAAAAAAAGAATAGCATGAGAATGCTAAGAATACGATGATTGGTCTTTCACATTGTCAAATCACTTTCTTCATAAGGTACTTGAATACTATATTATTAGTCTCCAATTATAATTTCTCTATTTGGCCTTACATGGTTTACTCACTAATTTACCTTTATTGCATTCAGAGTAACTTGTATTGAGTTTTTATAAATGAAATCTTGTAATCATTACAGAAGAGAGAAAATTTTCTTTTTTTCTTTTAATTTTAGTATAAATGTGATTTCATTATATATAAAAGTGTATAAATATTAAATCATGTTATTTTTTCTTTTGTTTTCTCAATTATATATGTACTACTGAGTTTTGAACGGCTCAATTATACTCGTAAATCCTCTTGAACACATGTACTAGCTAGTAACTACAGCGAGGTTCGCATGATTTCATAAGTTCGTGTTGCTGTTAAAATGTTTCTTCATTTATCATATGATAAGATTGCTCCACAAATATGAAAGGAAGAGACATTAAAATTGGATACATCTAATTTATATCATTCCCACATGTATCTTCTTCATCACAACATTAATAAAAACTGATCATTAGAATAACATGAACAATAACTGAAAATTATATTGTTTAATTGAGAAACATGATTTACAACATTCTCATTTTCCATCCAAGCTACTAATAATGTACATATTTCTCGGTGTTGCCTCTCGAACTCACCTTATCTCATAGTTACGTAATAATCTCATTTATGTTACGTATCACATGTCAAATTTATTACACTTCGTATTAAATATCGAGTTCATCATAAAAAAATGTTTCATAAAACTAGTGTAAAAGTGACAAGTTACATACCCAAATGAAGTAGGTACATATAACGTGTATTAGGTAACCATGAATTATCTTTGGGGTATCTTTTTTCTTCTTCTAACTAGCCTATTCTAATAAAGCTCAAGTCAGACTATATAAACATAATCTCATTCATACAATCATCTTCACCTTTTTCAAAATTTGCCCACATTAACATAGTGATTTCCGTGGGTAATACTTGACTCAACAACGAGGTTTCTATCGTTCACACTCCACTAGATGGGAATATCGTGCACTGGGCCGACATCTTTTTTTATAAGATAGTAAATCCTCTGAGAATTCCTCCACCAGAAAGCCAAATATAGCAAATTCAACTTCCCTAGCTAAGTCTCTTATTTGCTCTGTATTTTTCTTCCACCCACATTCCTCTCTACAAAAGTCCTCTTGTATCATCATATCAATTGTGTTAAACTCCACTTCTTTCCACAAATCCAACCTCCTAGTAACCCTTCTTATTATCATGTCCCTATCTTTTGAGGAATCAAATTCTCTCTCTTCCTCTATAATGAGATCAAAAACTAGTCTCTTAAGGTCTTCAGGGACATGCTTTTCAAATACTATTTGTCTCAATTCCTTTTCTTCACATAATGTTTCAAAATTTTCATCTTCACATTCATCATTTTCCATAAATGTTTCATACTCATACTCTTCTTGGTCTACCATTCTTTTCTCAAATTCTAATGGATCTAACTCTGCTATGCTTTCAAATCTTCCAAGCTTGTACAATAATTGCTGCTTAGCTCCTGTTAAATTAATACAGAGAAAAGGATATCAATAATAGTTATCTTCTTTTAATTAATCGTAAATATTGTTGTTGCAAGTTGCAACATTACAAACAAATAAAAATTCAGTAATTTATTTCTTGTCCATGCTTCATAAGTGTTGGACCGGGAAACCTCCAACCACCGGGGAGTTCCATTGTTACCGGGGTATGAGAAAAATGGAGAGTCACAAGTGAAACACCACATCTTGAACCAGAATCTGAAGACATTAGTTTCATGGATATTTTCTACCTATAAATTCTTTTACTTCTCCCCTCATACCAAATGTGGGACTTCACACTTGAATAAACCCAACAACAATAAAACAACATTCAAGTAACACTGCATGGATAACAGCAATGACTGCAATATTCATGAAAGCTTCAGCTACTACTGAATCAAGTATGAAATTGGTATTAAACTACTACTACGGAATCAAGTATTAAATTGCACCTAATGCTTTGAGCAATAACTTAAGTAGATCAAGAACATAAAATTCTCAACTACTAAAATGTACCAAAAATAAATCTAATGTAACAATGTTGTACCAAATATAATTCTAATAATGTAACAATAGAAAGTAACAAAATTAATGAAGAACATACTCTGTGCATTATGAAAACCATCCATTTGGTTATAGTTTTCATGAACATCATCATCATCCTCAAAGGGTGGGTCTAATACAGATACTGGACTACACTGTTCCTTTTCTTCTTCTTCTTCACTTGATTGGAATTTGTTGAGTTTATCTACTTCATTAGTTTCTTTGTCCTATGTAAATTCACAACAACCTTAATTAGAATATTGCACTAATTGGGTAGTTATAATAATTTGTTAATTATTGAACTTTTAATGTAAATGGAGGAACAATCAACAACCGCTTCATTATTGGGTTGTTATTAATGGACTTCTACTTTATTTTGGTTACTTGCTACAGGATCCTACTACCAATATAAACAAAAATACAAACCAGAAACTATTTTCTAGTAAATACATTGTCGGAGTGGAATAAGAGAACAAACAAAACAATATTTGTCTTCTTTTTAAGAAATTTATTTACAGACCCACTTGTATATCTATTTAATAATTATAATAAGGGGAGAGATTCCCTTACTCCAAAAAACACTTACTCTTCATCTTAGTCATCCAATCTTGAAAAATTCAATGGTTTAGATGTACTCACCAATTCAAACCATTGGATTTCCCAAGAATGAATGGTCATGATGTGGAGTAAGTACTCTAAGAGTAAGTGGATCCCTCCCCTTATAATAATAATACTAATAATAATAATAGAGATTTGTATATTTAACAAATAAATAAAAAATTCATAAAATCCTCAAAACATTTTATGCATTTTGTAAGTTGGTAAACTATTTTTTCTTTTTAATTATCTCATAGACTTTATCAATTGATAAAATTGATCTGTATAAATATAATGTTAAATTACTAATTTACTAACAATGAAGTCTTTACACTCAGACTCACAATAACAACAATACAACAGTGTGGGTTAGTCAGTATTTGAAATCAGAAAGAAATCATTATCAAAATATAAAATTAATTGTTAAAAAAATAAGTAAATGTCACAGTTAAAAATGCTTAATGGGGTACTATTAGTATGTGTATATATAAAAAAAAAGAAATATGATTAGTGAAAGTTAAAAGAAAATAGATGACTTAGAAATTTTGCTTGCTATTAATTTAATAGTTATGATCAATTTAACCTATAGTTAAAGTGATAATTATAAATAAAAAACAATTCATACTATTTGCAAAAGATTTATCGTATTTTTATAAACTTTTTAATAATTAAGCTTAAAATGAATTAAAATTTTCTAATTATTATATGAATGTATAAAAATGTGGTACCTCTGTTCTATGGTGAATCGGGGACGACACCGGCGATGAAAACTCCAGTGTCCGGCAGCCGGATACGGCGGTGGGACTCCGTTCGAGAGAAAAACGGAAAGGGCTTTCACAGAAGAACTCACCATTTTTCTTATCATCAAAGAAAACACACTGAGTGTTTTCTTTATCTTCAATAAAGTCAAAATATTCATTACTATTACTCAAAGTTTCACTGTCCAACGATTTATTATCTTCATTGCTCTCTGACCAAACAGCACTACTCGCATTCCCATTACAAGAACACGTGAACCCCACCTCACATGAACATGCTCCATTCACATAACAAATCTTATTTGAAGAATGAAATCTCAAGAGATCTTTAACCTTAACATTGTTGTTGTTGTTGTTACCCTTTATTTCTCTCTTTTTGTTGTTTCTGCCTCTTTTTGTTAGTTTTTTTAATAACAACTCAAAGCATAACCCGAACCTGTTACTTTTCTTTTGTTGTTTGGTATTTGAGTGTTTCTGAATCTTGGAAGCAGCTTCAACAAGAAGGGTTGCAGTTCTAGAAGGAACGTGGAGGAAGATAGTGTTTTGAGACATGCATGGGCTTTTTGAAGGAGATGTGAATTGAAAGAGAGGGGATTTTGTAATATCTGGTGTAGAAATAGTAGTGTTGTGGAAAGAGAGAAAGCATGCATTTTTGCATAGGTTTATAGGGAACCTTGAGTTTTGTTGGATATGTTGTTTCTTCAGTAGTAAACTATTATTAAGATTTGTTTTTGAGGGATTATTAGGCCTAATTTTGAGTTGGCTGAGTCTATCTGAAATGTAGTTCTTTAGAAGGAATGGTTCTTGATCTTCTTTCAGTAGCTCTTGCAATAAGTGCTTCTGAGCCATCATAACCAAAGAAAAGTGTTTTTTTTTATGAGTGATTATTCTTATAAGGTTGGAGAGGTTTCCCTTGAACTAAGTTGAAAAGGGAGAAGGTAGAGGTGGAGAGGAAAAGTTTGGGTAGAAATAAGAGTGGATTTTAGATAGAAGGAAGGAAAGAGGAGACTTCCTTATTCAAATCTGAATTGGATTCCTCTCTCTCCGGTACTGGATATGTGAGAGGAGATGCTTTTTATAAAAATAATAATTGAAAATATGTTAAAATCTGGGCCATTAAAATTTTATTTATGACACATGTTTTAATTTTAAGTATGCATTGGACTCTCCTGTAATATGGAGAGGAGCCAAACTCTTCAAATCTAGATGGGTTAAAATACCGAGGCAGGAGGGTGAAATGGTCATACACGAATTGTTATTAAATAATATTTGTTCACATGTTCTATCCACTAAACTTTTAGTACAAAAAAAATGTAAAAACAAAATTGGCTGCAAATTGTGCGTGTGGTGTGTCATTTGGGTGAGCGTGACTTGGGTTGGGTTGAAACGAGTTAAAGTTTTTCATTACCCAGTCCTAAATATTGGTCAGACCATTTTTCTAAACTTATACCTGACCCTAAACTCGTAGTTAACCCGACCCTAAATATTCACAATGTTAGTCTTTAAGCTCGAACCCGACCCTATAACCGATTAAATATAACGTATACTCATTTTACATAAAGTATTCTAAATATTATTTATTATTGTGAATATGTAATTTGACATATAAAATAATATATGTAAATATATATTATTAAACATGTATATATGATGAAAAAATTAGAGAATTAATAATATTTTCGACCAAAAAATATAATTACTCTATATACATTTGAACAGAAACACATATAAACATCATGAATGAGTAAACATGGGACGGGTCGGAACGGGTCATGATTGGTCCCTATCCGACCTTAAATATTGTTTGGGTCAAATTTTTAAACTCAGACACAGCACTAGACCCGACGAGACCTAACCCTATTCAGACCTGATCATGATCAGGCCATACCAGATGAGCGGATAGCGTTCGATCCCACTCACCCCTATCCTAATATGAAACACCGTCTGTCCTCTCTACACGTCTAACGGAGAAAGGTTCCCCAACAACACACTCCTACTAAAAATGCATTAGGCCATTTTAATTAAAAAATAATCACTCTCATATTTCAAAACTTGGTTATATATATTATTAAATATTCATATATATATATATATTTATTAGAATTAATTTCTCACCATAAATTTGATTTTAATTCCTACAAGAGAAAAAATATTATGAAGAAATAATGCATTAAAAATGGAAAAAAATAGAGAAAATAATTTCACACATGTATTGACTTTTAAATAAATGTAATATAAATAATGCATAAACTTTTAACTTAATGTAAAGATATTATACTTTACTAACAAGGTTGTCATTCATTCCTTTTCCCACAATGAGAAAATATCTATCTCTCCAGTATGTAACCCCCATGTAAATAACCACTCCCATAAGTGAAAATTCAAGTTGTCTCCTATGGTGGTATAATTACCATAAGAGAGAAAACACATGATATCCACATGTATGCTATTTTATTTCGTAGGGAAATAACACATTTTTATTTCTATGCATGGCAATAGGCTATGGATAATGAGAAATAAATAGGGGGAGATGAAATTTTTTGGCTGTTTGTTAATTTGAGAGAAAAGGGTGGAATAATGAGAAATAATAGAGAATAGATGAGAATAAATGTAGTAATTTAAATTGAACTAATTTTGTACATAATTAAACAACTATTAAGGGAATGGAATTTTTTTTGTAACTAAATCTTTTCCTGTGTATGTATTTGAAAAACTGTACTAATAAATAACTGTAATCTTCATAAAGTGTTTATTTGAAAAACTGTACTAATAAATAACTGTAAACTTCATAAAGTGTTTTACACTTTACGTTTTAACCCATTATTATAAGGTAATATATACATATTAAAGTAAGTAATCATTACAATAATAAAGAATTTTAATAATATTTTTTTGGTCTAAGGAGAAAACTCACAGTCATAGAGGATCCCCTTTTCTGAGCAAATAGAATTATAATGTCTCTAAACATAACTAAATAACATAAATGCTTACAATGACTTACCTTAAAATAAAATCTATAATTAATAGCCACGTTCCTGATACTGTTACAGCTGTAGTTATTAAATTATCACTGTGATGTGGTTACAAGGAAACAGGACAACTACTCACACGTCCCTGACTTGTAGGACTTGCTTTGTTTAATTTCTGTTATGTGTGTTGCCACTTCTGCCCTTACTAAAGTTATGGAAGTGAGTGGGACCTCACCTTACTCGCTCATCTAACTTGGTTCGATCATGATCGGGTATGAATAAGATTGACTCTTATCTAGTTTAGGGTTGAGTTTGAGTTTAAAAATTAGATTTAGTAAATATGCGGAGTATGGGACAAGCATGACGCGACATGTCTCATTGTTACTCATTGATCATATTTGTATATGTCTTTATTCAATTATATATATAGAAATGATATCTCGTTGGTCGAACGTATTATTGATTATCTAATATTTTCCATCATATATATTATTTCATATATCAAATTATATCATAATAATAGATATTATTGAGAATAATTTATCTAAAAGGGTATGCATTACATTTAATCGGGTCTAGGGTCGAGTTTAGATTCAAAAGCTGAACCTATCGACATTTAGGGTTTGGATTCAAAAATGATCTTATCAATATTTAGGGTCGGGTAAGAGACAGGTTGTACCTAGGGATGGCAACGGGCACGGGCGGGCACGGGTAGTGCATACCCGTGCCCGTACCCGCACAATTTGCGGGTACCCGTGCGGGTAGCGGGTACCCGCGGGTACCCAACGGGTTTTTCATTCTAATTATATTTTATATATTTTACAATAATTAATCTATAAAAATATTTTTTACTTAAATAATATGACATGTATATGATAATTTTATGGTTATAGTCTCATTACTAAATTTTATTATGAAGTAATAATAAAATAAACAAATATAATGTTAAATTAATAATAACTAATTAAAAAATATTTAATTAAAATATGTACGCGGGTACCCGCGGGACGGGTATCATGATACCCATTCCCACCCATGAGCTATTTTTACGAGTACCCGTTGCGGGTATTTTGACGGGTACCCACGGGTGCAGGTATTTTTGCCATCCCTAGTTGTACCGAACCCAATTTGACTCATACTCCCCCCCCCCCTAATTCTCATGGTCTACTATTCAATTTCAACTTAGCTCTAGCTAGTATTATTAATATCTTATGGATAGGATTACTAATATGAGTGGACAATCATTTACTAATTAAACCATATGTATATTTGTGATATTAAATATATATAATATCATGAAATAGTAATATTGAAAAATTAATAAGGAATATGATAAATGTTTACATCATATATTAAAACAAAATTAATATGTAACTTGGTGTAGACTATGTTTTATAAGTTTGAACAAATATAATAATTTTATATTCATTCCTCTACAAAAACTATTCAATAAATATAATTTTAAATGAAAATCAATCAATATGGTCAAATACGATTTAAATGTAAATAAGCCAATATGATTGTATGTTCGTTATAATTTATATATCATATAAGTATGAGACCTAGTTCACCAGCATGGTCCTGTTTTGGTAACCATGGCTGAGTGTCTAACTCTATTCAGTGTATTTTATCTGGTCTTTATTATAAAATACCATGCATGGAGAAATCATGGTTTTTATAACAGATAATTTATATTTTGTAGTTGCCATTTATTATTTTTTCCGTATTTGTCCAATTAAGAGTTTTGGACTTTTGGTTATCTCTATTTATTTATTGTTTTCATTAAGACAATCAATTAAGGAGTACTATAAAATGAGGGTCGAATTATAATCATATAATATTCATGTAATAACTAATCCATATTGGGTAGGGATCCACTTACTTCAACTACATCTTAGTCATCAATTCTAGGGAAATCCAATGGTTTATATCTATCCACTAATTCAAATAATTGGAATTCCCTAAGATTTATGGCTAAGACATGGAGTAAGTTTAAAATATTTACTACAGTCAATTTTAAACTTAATCTTGCAATGGATTTTTTCTCATCCGTATTTCTCCGTTTAAGAGCTTTGCCATTGATTTGTGTGGTGTCTTAATTAGTATCACTAATATGATAGTTAAAATTTCACTTTCGGATATGAAATTCTAAAAATGATGAAGATGATTGGTTGTGAAACATGTAATAATTTTTTTTAACTTTCAATCTGCAATTATTATTCATTATATTTTCATGGAGAAAGAATATCCAGTTTAAGTTTTCACGCACGAGTGTCACCGCATGTTTATATTAAAATCAAGCAGAGTCAATTTATGCTTTAAAAAATTGGCAATAGTGGCAGTAACTGTGTTGTCTCTTCATGTATTTCTTTATCTTGTTTCATTTCAGAAAAGGAAATAACGTAAGGAAATGGCAAGTCCTAATGTCTAACTAAAAGTCATTCAAAGTAAAATTAATAGTACAAGTGGACCTAAAATTGGCAATTTGCATTTGATGTCAATCACATGCATCCATTAAGAATTAACATAATGCAACGTACACTACTGTACATTTAAAACTTTGATTTTTGTATATCACTCTTTAATATTTATATATTATATAAGATCAATATATCATTCATCATTTATATATTGTTTTGATTTAAGAGTTAATGACAACGTACACTGGTTTCGATTACTATCAATATCATCCTAATTCACTGGAATCATCTTTCGCCTCTAAATTCTAGAATTGATTCATGTGGATGAGTCCATATAATTAGAAAAAACTAATTCACAACAAAACCATGAATAGGTATACACCAACAAAAAAAACTCTAGCATTTGTGTTTATTTTAATGTTGGTCCGCCGGCCTGGACCGACCCTCCATGGCCCGTCTAAAAAATCAGCTTTTAAAATGGACTGAATATGAGTTTTTGGGTTAAAATTCTCAGTCTGACCAACGTCGATCAAAACAGATTGGTCCGTCGAGCCAAGCCCATATTGTCATCCCTACTTACGGAGAAATTAGTTTCGTAAATTTGACAATGAAGAAGTTTTCTATTACTTCCTTCATAGTCCAATAATTAATGATTGGAAATGAATATTCTCCTGGTTGTTAAGGATAGTGACATCACACCTAATGAGTATCAAATGGATGATCTTAAAAAAGATTTGCATTGATATGTATCTATGTAAAAACAATAAATAAAATTTTAATAACACATTAAAAATTTAATTCTAATTAAAATTTAATTATAAATGACAACAAAAAAACTAAATGCATTTATCTCACTATCTCTCTATCTCTCTATCTCTCTATGTACAAGATGATTAGGTACATTGAAACAGGTCCCATATTATATGTACAAGATGATTAGGTACATTGAAACAGGTCCGATATTATTTATGTAAATTTTGTCTTCAAATTTAAAAATTCAATTTGTTCTTAGAAAGGAATTTTCATCACAAGATATTCATACTTCTTTGATTTATCGTCCTTTTGTTATTGTTTAACAGCTCTTTAATCAATCTCATCAATCCCACCTTTTTTAAAAAGAGCATGCAAGTATGTATGTTTGTTCATTGTTTATTATTAGTGTTAACTACTGTTCTAAGACCAATATTTAAAGAATATTATATAAAAATCTTTGTTATTAACTTCTATTTAGCTCGTATACAAGACATCACTTATTAATTTAATAATTGTATTTTTTTCTAAACAAGAGGTATCCTCTATTAATAAAAAATAATAGTGTTTAAGTCGAGTATGATGATCTCGATACATGATAAGTGATCATTTTTTAGGGATTTGACTATAAAACCTCTAATTAAGTTAGAATGTATAGACTTGTTGATATTAATTATGGCTTTGGTTTAACTTCAAAAGACCTAGGTTTGAGATTGATCACCATGCATGATCAGACTTGAAAAGAAATAGGATAATGTAACATACAAACAGCATTGGCAACAATGAACTTTTTTTTTTATAAATTTAGAAGTTTAAATTTTTATTAAATTTAGCGGTATAGGAATTCATCACATTGGATATAGAGCTGAGTTCAGATTCATCTCATATATACAGAAAAGGGATAAGTGGTCATGTCATGTATACAGAAAAGGGACATGGATCACTTGTTGTCGTTTTGTCTCATTTTCCTGTTTCGGACTAATAAAAAGTATTAGTTAATTAAAAAGAAAATTAAAATTCTAAAGACAAAATAATTTTTTTATATTACTTGGAGAAAGTTTATTGGTTAGAAATATAGAGACATAATTATTTTATGATATGTGATCCTTGTTCATAGAAATAGGACATATATCACGTATCCTCATTCATATCTATTTTCGGTCCAATGAAAAATGTCACTTAACTAAAAAGAGAAATTCTAAAAATAGAAAATAACATTTATATATTACTTAGAGAAAGTTGATTGAAGGGACATGACGACATAATCATTTTGGGACTCATGATTCTTATTCATAGAAAATGGACACATATCACCTATCATCATCCTTGCCCTACTTTCATGTCCCAGATTAATGAAAAAGTGTTACTTAATTAAAATTAAAAATTCTAAAAATACAAAATAAAAATTTTATATTATGTGGAGAGAGTTCATTACTTATGGACATGTGTACATAATCATTTTGGGACACATAATCGTTGTTCATTGAAAAAAAGACAGAGATTACATGTCCTCATTCCCGTCCCACTTTCCTATCCTCAGTCCAATGAAAATGTATCACTTCATTAAAAAGAAAAAAAATCTAAAAACAAAAAATAACATTTTTATATTACTTGGAGAAAGTTGATTGATTAGAAACATGAAAATATAATCATTTTGGGACACATGATCCATGTTCATAGAAAAGGGCAGAGATCACCACTCTCAATTCATTTTATGATCTATGAAAAAGTGTCACTAAATTAGAAACAAAAATTCTAAAAACACAAAATAATATTTTTTTTAATATTACTTGGAGCAAGTTGATTGGCTAAGACATACATATATAATCATTTTAAGCACATGATCCATGTTCATAGAAAAGGGATAGAGATAATATTTTTCATTCTCGTGAATCTTTCCTATCCTCTATCAAATGAAAAAATGTCACTCAATTAAAAAAATCTAAAAACACAAAATAACATTTTTATATTACTTGGTGGAAAGTTGATTGGGTATGGGCATGAAGACAAAATAATTTTTGGATATGTGACCCATGTTCGTAGAAAAGTGATAGAGATCACCTTTTCTCATTCTTGCCCTACTTTCCTGTCTCAATCCAATGAAAAAATGTTACTTAATTAAAAAGAAAATTTCTAAAAACACAGAACAACATTTATATATTATTTGGAGAAAGTTGATAGACAAGATACATGAGGACATAATCATTTTGGGATATATTATCTTCTTTCATAGAAAAGGGACAAGGATAACATATCCCCATCCTTGCCCTACTTTCTTCTCCCCGTATAATAAAAAAATGCCACTTAATTAAAAGAAAAATTCTAAAAATACACAATAACATTTTTATATTACTTGGAAGAAAGTTGATTGGCTAGGGACATAAGGACATAGTCATTTTGGGACATATCATCCATGTTCATAGAAAATGGATGGAGATAACATGTCCTCATTCTTGTCCCGCTTTGCTATCTCAGTCGAATGAAAAAGTGTCACTTAATTAAAAATAAAATTCTAAAAATACAAAATAACATATTTATATTACTCGGGAAAAGTTAATTGGCTAGGGCATGGAAACATTATCATTTTCGGACATATGATATATGTTCATAGAAAAGGGACAGAGATCACTTGTCTCCATTTTTGTCACACTTTCTTGTCCCAATCCAATGAAAATGTCACTATATTAGAAAGAAAATTTCTAAAAAGACAAAATAACATTTTTATATTACTTGAGGGAAAGTTGATTGACTAAGGATATGAGAAAATAATCATTTTGGAACATATGATTCATGTTCATAGAAAAAGACAGAGATCATTTGATATCATTCTTGTCACACTTTCATGCCACTTAATTAATAATACAAATTCTAAAGATATAAAATAACATTTTATATTACTCGAAGAAAAGTTGACTAGTTAGGGACATGAAGACATAATCATTTTGAAACACATGATCCTGTTTCATTGAAAATAGACAGAGATCACCTGTCTCATTTTCTGTCTCAGTCCAATAAAAAATATCACCTAATTAAAAAGAAAAATTATAACAACACAAAATATAAAAAAAAATATTACATGGAGAAAATTAATTGACTAGAGACATTAGGACATACTCATTTTCACGTCCCAATCCAATGAATTAAACCCCAAAAAAAACTCTAAATTTGTTGTTTTTAAACTAGTTAAATTTGTTGTTTTTAAACTAGTTAAAATAATAATAAAGTGGTTTTCCTAACCATAAGCCTTATGAAAATGTTTTAGCAGCGAATAAAAGTAAGTCAAAAACTAAAAATATTTTATTACTTCATTGAATACACCAAGTTTTAATATTGACTTTCCCTATTGCTCAAAAAGGCAATGTGAACAAAAACGTATTAAAAATTATCCAATTTTTTTGGGCTTAAATAATAAAATAGAAGTATTTTATTTCTTTAAAATGTTCACAAAGACAAAATTATTGGTGGGGAATTAGAGAAAAAGTATTAAAAAGGGCATTTTTATTATAAAGATTAAATATTAGAAATTAGGAATATCCATGGGAGGTCTAAAACAAGAGCTTTATTGGCCTTACCCAAAGGCCACCACCCTATTTGAGCGAGGAAAGCTTTGGTGAAAAAACAGAAGCTTGCTTTTGCATAAAAACAATATTTGTCAATTTTATTAGTATAAGAACAGTACAAAATTAAATAAATACTTCTAGGAAATATCTAACTAATAGTTTTTAGGACAAATATATATTAAGTTATATTGCAAGTAAAATGATGATTTAGACAAATTATGCTAGGACTGTTGTTTTAAAACATTGTCCTATTAATTGATAGGTAAATAATTTGGGACAAGTATAATACAATAAAATGTGAATAAAATAAAATGTAACAGGTAAAATACAAAAAAAAATGGGACCTTATTGTTATTTGGAAACTCTGCCCCCATGAATTTCATTTCAGATTGGTTTTTGCAGTATTATTAATATTGTACCGGTCATCAAACTGGTAGAGATACTGATATAGTGATATAGCGGTTTAACTGGTAGTTTAGTAATTAAATCGCATAACGGTGAAGTTAGATATACATATATAATATATTAACATTAATGTTGAAAAATCAATAAAAAACAATAATTTGTTATTTTCATTAAAAAATTATTTTAAATAAAAATCGACCGGTTTGACCGATACGGTTCAATTGAAAACCGGCCGGTATGACCGGTTTTGAATAGTTTTGACTGATATAATTATGTGACCGATATAATTGTTGTATCGTATCGGTATTAAGACCGATTTACTGGATGAATCGGCTCGTACAAAACGGTTTTTACAACTATGGATATTTTAGTACAAAATTTCAGGGCCTGTTCGAATTTACGTGTGGCCGAACAATATTCTCACAACTAATTTATGTCTGTTGAAGAATTTATAAATTGTGAATGGAAATTGAGGTGAATATAAGTTAACTAAGAATACAACTGCATGATAATAATATGTTATTATATATCTGATTTGTGTAAAATAAAATACGCCATTAATTATAATACAAATCAAGAAACTAAACTTATAAATTAGAAACTTATTACATTAGTCTCTTTGTTAAACACAATAAAATAATTTATTTTAATCAAATAAGCATAGTTATTAAAGTCGACTCTGGCGTTTAATCCTACTATCTGACCGTGAACTAAACATCTAATCGATTTGAGTCGCTATTTTAATGGCTTATGCATAAAAAATGGTGACTTAGTCGGTTGGACCACTTCGACTCGGTTGGTTCAATCAATTTAAAAAAACGTCAAAGTAATATCATTTTGAGAGGAAAAAATCTATTTCTTTTAACTTATTTATAATTACATTTATGGTTATTATAATTATAGTCGTTATTTATTAGTTTATGTTGGAACAAGATTGCGTTTAATTAAACTTAAAATTTATTTTTACACATTTACTGCTATTAAAATATAAAACATATGTTATTTCATAATTTTTTAATTTATTTGCTAAAAGTTTGTATAGATGTATAGTAAAAATTTGTGTTAGTTGTTTTATGAGATATTTATATATTGATAAGTTTTTATATTTGGAATAAATAAATGTGTTATATTATGAATTTAATATTTTTTAATAAGTGTTACAATTAATATTTAATATGTGAATTAAAAATGATATTTGACAAAAATAAATATTGTCAATTTTTCTTATATTTGATACCGACAAATGTTTATTTTTCTTATAATAACCCTTTAACTTATAAGTCATAAATCACATTCAAATGACTTATGAAATATAGATTTATAAGTCATCTTATAAACTTCATTTATCAAACACAATCAACTAATTTATTTTTTATCAAATAAATCTATTTAATAACCATCTCAATTTGATTTCTGGCCAAACAGATTCCCGTAATTCTGTTAATAGTTTTTTTCCTCCACAAATTCACTTTAGTAGTTAACTCTTGTTAAAGTCAAACCGTGTTAATCTTTTGAATGAGACAAAAAAATAAAAAAGGAGCAGAAAGATACAAACGTAAATTTTGATCATAAAAACAAAATGAATTGGAAGCGGGACCCACTAGTACGAAGCTTTTGTTAAAAGACAAAGCAGATAGCACAGTGTGTAATGAATGCACCGTCATTGGGTGCAGCCCCACATAATGCAGCCAATGCTGAGAGTCCATTTTCCACGTGTGGGTTAAGTGATATGGACCACTCCCACATCCACGTGTGTGTTTCCTCTTTCATGTTTTTCCAATCAAAGAAATCGCATCTTATTTATAATAATAATAATAATAATAATAATATATCATGAGATAATTTACTCACTCTCACCAATAAAAGAATGATATGTATATTATTTTGTTTAATTTTAAATTTTTTTTGTAGAAAATGATTAAATGATACACATGTCATGATTTTAGTGGTTGAAAGAAATAATTTTTCTCCTTATACAAAGATATATATAATTCACTATTTAGAATGATAGATATATGTCAACTTGATGACTATAATCATTTCCTGCTCATTTATATTTAGATATTTACATTTAATTTATTAATTTTGTAAAATAAGACTGAAATGAAATGTTATTAATCGGGGACAGACAGAGTTTAAACTTTAAAACATAAAGGATCTCATTCCCCACGTTATAGCCTTGTATACTTTCATTCTCGTTAATTATAAAATATAAGAGGAATATATATTTATTTTACCTTTTACTTTTTTAATTAGTAAAAAATTATATTCAAACTGTTGTAACTTCTGGTTACCTTAATTAAATAAATATTCATTTGTACCGACAAAAATTAGTATAAAACGAATGATATATATGAAATATACTCATTTTCTACATTAAATATGGCTTCCAACAATGATGTTGGCTCCACTGCATAGGATCCCTTCTCCATCCTGAAATGTGCATGCACCTCTCGGACATCTCACTTTCCAAACATTATAAAGCATATCAATTTACTTCTGAAGATATAAATTTTGATAATACAATGAAATTTGTTTGTTGTATAATAAATAAATTTAATATTTATGTATAGATATTATAAGAGTTTTATATTGTCAATGTATCATCTATTATTCATTTCGATTTCTTTTATGCAAGAGTCAATAAATGAAGAATGATATACAAACTATACATAATTAATGTATAGATATATTAAATTGATAATAAATAAGATAGGACTTTCTTCATGTATTAAGGATGTCTTCTAATCAAGATGGATAGTATTATTTTAAGGTGGAGATCATCCAAATATATACAGTCCTTCAAATGAAACATAAATTTATTTATTTCCATCATATTTAGGAAATGGAATAAAATATCTCCTCATACCAGGAAATAATTTATCTCCTCCAACCAGTAAAAGAATAACATGTGTATTGTTTTGTTTAGTTTTAGAAATATTTTTGTAGAATATGATTAAATGGTACACATGTCACGATTTTAATGACTGAAAGAGATAATTTATCTTCTTATACTATGAGATACATTATTCTCTTTATGAAATAACTATCAATAAATTATTTTGGACATTGTTGTTCTTTTACATATACAAAGTATGAACGTACGGGAAAAATAAATAATTTAAATGTATAAGCTTGTTGTTGAAATAATATACCTCTAATAAAATAATATTTAAGGGTTAATGATTTTATCATTTTCGGTGGTTAAATTTGTGGCAGAAGAAAATAGAAATGTATTATTGTGATAATTTGAAAGAAAAACACCAACCACTTGTGTGAAACACGTATATTTCATTCACATAATAACAGCTGGTATAGAGTCAAAATGTATGTACCCTTGTAAGATGTTTCCTACATCGTGTCACAATTCAATTAAAAAGTGACATCTAATTAAAATAAAAATTATAAAATTAAAAAATAATTTTGTTATATTACTTAGTATAATATGAGTAGTTTAAAATATGAAAACAGAAAGTTTTTAAAACAGATGACCCTTCTTCATATTAGAGTATTGAAAATGGTAGTTTTGTTGGTATTGTTTTCTTTTCTTATTTTTTTCATCCTTGTTTTCTTAGGTTCTGTTCAACTATTTTAGTCAACTATACTTGGAGACTTAGAATTGTACAAAATAAGAATACGACAATTTGTTTAATAGTTAATTGATACAGGTCTCTCCCGTAGCAGACATTATAATCTTTCAACCATATTTAAAAAATTTAATAATCCCGTTTACATACACCATACACATCTAACTTAGGATATACCATATATTCATTTATTTCGTGATATATATTTTTTATATTTAGTAATATTATTAACCAACATTAATCTTTTCCCTTTACGATATCCGAATATTTATTAACAGTTTATATGATTGGACCAATTCCTAATTGATTTTGTATTATATTATATTTCAACATTCACATATTTCTACACCTAATAACTTGTAAATATTTCTTCCTTGAATAAAATTTAGTTGCTGATCAAAAAAAATTTCAACATTCACATACTTATATATAATATAGGATTTGTTTAAAAGATTTATTTTAGATTTAAAAATTTCTTCTTTTAAGAAAATTAATGTGGACAAAAGACTCACCCAAAACATTATTCTAGGTTTTTCTAATGGAAAAACAATGCCCAATACAAATTTCTCCAAAACCAAATCTCTCGAATTATAGGTTCTCTTTATCTGGCCATGAAATTGTTGTAGATATTTATTTTGCACAAATTAACCCTAAGATTCGGAAACGGGGTATGTAGGTTCTCTTTATCTATATTTAATTTATGTGCATATTCATGTAGGATTTTTGTGTTTTATTTTTATTTATATAAGTAACAAATACGGACACAATAAAACACATAAACATCGGAAAAACACAAAATAATATTAATTTTTATATATTATATCAGTTACAATATAATAAATTTACTGACTCGAGCCCTTCGCAATTTGAACCAACAAAATTTACCCCACTAGTTTATCAAAATGATGAGTATTTGCACAATTTAAAATAAATGCATTCTTCATGAGAAATATAAAATGCTTCTTATCAAATTTAAAATAAATGTATTTTTTATTTTGATCGAATTTTCTAGCTAGGGTGAAAGATATTTGAATGATGGATAGGAGACAAATAATGATAATAAATATATAATAATGAGGCATGTTACACCATACTGATATAGCAATTGCATGCATGACTATTGCAGCAACACCGTCGTTTGGTCCTTTTCTAGTAAACCTAAAAAAATATTCTCTTGGCTTCATGCAGTGATTACCTCGTGGTTTTTCAGTGCAAAGATGAATATATAAATAAGTTCTTGTTCGAATCCAATGTTTTGGTTTTGTATAAAGAATCATTGAACAAAATATCATGGAGGGTTCTTCTTGGATGTAATTAATTACTTGGCAAGATCCTTCTACTGACAATAATCAAACTCACCTAATGTTTGTATTAATATTGAATATTTGTCTCAGACACTGTGTTATTCCTAGCTAGTGTGTGTTAAGAAAAATTCTACTTTATAGCAAGTTGGAATTACAATTTTCATCCTTCACTAAAATATTTGATTGTGATTACTAGTCCTACCCTCTTTTGTCTCTTTCGTTATTGGTGCTGATATTTACAATTATAATAACTTTTCCTAAAGATGAACTAGACTATGTTTTGTAACTGGATATAGTATATAGGTAAAAATTCTCAATCTTTTATATATTTTTTTGTTTGTTAAAATTTGGTATGAGTCAGGGATCTTCTTGGTGAAACAAGAAGTATGAGAGAATAAGAAAGAAAAGTGAAGAAATAACATTTCATTATTGTGATTATTCTCATTATGATTGAAAATGAATTGAATACAAAGATTAGGGAAATCACCATTTATATACTAAATCTACTAGAAACAGAAAATAGAAACGGTTAGCAAGATAATTGATTAAATTGGTTGATTAATCGATTATCGCGCACACAGTTCAACTTAACTAACTGAAAAACTAATCAGTTAATATATTGAATACCTATTGTGTTAATCGATTAACGAATTCATATTTGCCTAGATAATCGATTAACCATAGGACTTTGATTTGTAGGTGTACTTCTGACAAAAAGGACTTGAATCCATTTTAGGGATGATAAAAATACTCGGATCCGTCGGTATCCGTCAAAATATCCACAATGGGTACCTGCAAAAATAACTTATGAGTGAGAACGAGTATCATGGCCTCGCGGGTACCCGCATATATATTTTAATTAAATATTTTATATTTAATTATTATTAATATAACATTATATTTGTCTATTTTATTATTATTTCATAATAAAATTTAGTGATAAGACTGTAATCATAAAATTATCATATTATTTAAGTAATAATTATTTATATTGATTAATTATTGTAAAATATATAAAAATATAATTAAAATTGGAAACTCGTTGAGTACCCGCGAATACCCGCTACCCGCACGAGTACTTGCAAATAGTGCGGGTATGCACTACCCGTGCCCATTGTCATCCCTAATCCATTCCCTACCATTCTCCAAAATGTTTTTTGTGAACACTTAAAAAACAAAAAAATATACATTATATAAACGAATAAATTTGATTAACCAGATATGATACATAAAAAATAATAATAAATGAAATTTTTGGATTTGAAAAATATAATTTGGGGAAAAAATAATTTATCGTCTTCCACTTATATAAAAAGGGATATTTTAATGGCCTAATGAACATTTATTAACCGAAAGAAGAAGAAAAGTGGTGTTAAAGGTAGCAAAACATAGTAGAGAGTATAATATTTATTTCACCACGTTAGTACAATATTCTTTTATTTTATGTAATATTTATCTCTCCATTTTCTTCTATTTTGTCATATATTTTATCTTCCTCACTTTCCTTAACCATCATTTTTCTATTCCCATTATTGTTTTCTAGTACTCCTAAGAGTTAATGACTAATGTTTTTACTTACGTTATTAATATTTTTTATTTCTAATTTTTTTAATAATAAAAGTACAAATATTTTAATTATTTTTTTGAGAATTTGATAGCTAGGTTATGACTCTGTCATATCTTGCTTTCCACTTCAAGCAGATAAATGGTTGTTGTCATTTGTAATACCTATGTTATTTATTGAAGTGAGAAGATGATTAACGACAAATGTCGACTCTTCCTCTATTAATTCTCTCTTTTAAAAAATAACTTATGTAATAATAAAAATAAAATGCTTTAATTTTTTAGAATTCAATAACAAGGTTATAACTTGTGTCGTATCTTGCTTTCTATTTTGAGCTGAGAAATTATTGGAATTATTTGTAATGCCTATACTATTTATCAAAGTGAGAAGATGATTAACGACCAACGACGTCTCTTTTGTTATTATTTCCCCTCCAATCAATTTAAATATTTTCTAAAAATCAAATTAAATTAATGCCACTCGAACTTCTTTAAGCCATAACTATTATAGTTTTGATTTCTCTATTGCATCTAGAAATAAGTAGAAGTAAGATGAACTCTTGTGTGACACAAATATAAAAAATATATTATTTTTTTACTAATTAATCTTGAATAAATAAATTGAGGTTATAATTAATCCATGCAATAGCATAGGCGAATGGGGTGGTAATATTTTCCGATCCATAATTGACTCCAAAGTTTTGAACTCTTATTTAAAGAATATTTTATCTAATTTTGGCATAAAAGATAGTTTTCTATATTTTAATCGCATAAAATATAGTGTTGATTCTAAATATTTTGAGAGAGTCGAATTTGAGTTCAACCTTTTTGGAGAAGTTGAAATTGATTCAATCTCTTCCTAAGTCACATAGCCAGTGTTCAACTAAAAATTGGGGAAAGACGGTAGGTTTGAAAGGCATTGTAGAGGAAACAAGAAATGATAGAGTTCAACAATAAAAATGTAATAGAGTTTTGTATTAAAAAAAGGAAAATAGGAAGAAAATCAACTTCACTAAAAAAATTCGGGTTACTCTTACTGGATTTGGGCTCAACAACAACAAGCCCATTCCTTCAACACTTTAATTAAAAGATAAAAATAAATACTTAATTTCCAACTTCAAATTCAGTTCCCATGAGACCATGATCGTGTTTGAAAGTGTAATTTTTTTGTTAATTTACATTAATGATTCGGCCATTTTTTAAAGAAATGAAGAAGCCCATCATCTTTAACTCAAACCCTAGCACCCATTGTAAACCAAAAGCTGAAACCTATAATTAAACCACTCCACCATTTTCATTTCTGGAAACATTTCAGACCGTCTATCAGGTATCTATTACCTGACCGTCTATCAGGTCAGGTCAGACCTTTTTAGTAGATAGGTCAGACATAGACTTCTTCAAAAGCATATTTAACCGAAAAAGGTCAAACCCAAAACAATGATTTTTTTAATGTAAATCCACTAGGACTTAAAGATTAGACTATTTAATAATTGTATATTTAATTGTTGAGACTTGAGCTTAAGTATATTACCCAACTCATGTTAAATATTAGAACAATATCATATTTTATTATGATATTAAAAGACATTGTTTTATGTATTTTAACCTCAAATGCACCACAAATCCTTTGAATATATTACACAACATTGGAAGATGATGAAAATACTTGTGATAACAATGTAAAAAATTTCACACTTATAATTATAATAATTTTTTTAGTTAGTATATAATGTGTTGAATTTTTTACCTTAACAAGCCTTCTGGTTAGGCCAGACCTAGGCTTTAATTTTTTTTAGACAGACTAACTAGCCAAACTCAAACTCCTATAAGCTATATATGCTCAGTTTATTTAAGGTAAAGTCTAGCCTAACCTGCTCATTTTCCACCACTATTCATTATTATTTTTCTGACTAAAAGTAAGAACAGAACAAGCACTACCACTCCCATGCTCGCCTCCACGTGCTTCTAGTATTTTTGGTTTTTAACTTTCAAAGCAACCAGGTTCGCCATAACTAGGTAAATTCGGTTTAATTTACTTTCACTAAAATAAATTTCCGACCTAACCCAATTCAATCAAGATTTCTGTCATCAATAGGTTAACAACAACATGAAACAAAACTGGTGCAGCATAACATAAAATAGGGCCTTTTTTATGGATCCTTGGCCATTTTGCCTTTGATGCCTCACCTCTAGAGCCTTCCCTAGATGGGACATGATTTTTCGCACATGGGTTGATTCTTTTAGAACATATTATACTTAGTTTAACACACTACAATTGCACATAAAATAAATAGAAGATAAGATAATATGAGAAAGTGTTAACGCGATTGCGATTGGACTAATTACATATGTTCAAAGAGTGTAAGCCCCTATAATTTTTAGAGAATAAGAATTATAAGTTTTAACACAACTATTAGACTCGTATAATATTTCTGATCTATGCATAATTTGTGATATTTATAAAAGGAAATTTAGTATTATTAGACTTCATACAATAGTGTTTTTTAAGAATATTAAACAATCTTCATCTTAATTGAAATAGATGAATATGACGTCACTTAGAAAATATACATAACAATGTTCACCTTAACGAATATTCTTTTTCACCTCTTTCAATCCATATCTCTCTTTACTAGCTCTTTAAGATGAGAGTCTATTCTCCATTTAACGTAAGCCTTTTCAAGGTATCGTTGACGATATTACATGAGTCTAACTCTACAAATTTGTAGTGCAAACATCCCATACCGCCACCTATATACTAAAGTTCACTTACAATCACCATCTTCAATACCCAGTCTACGTTAACCATGAAGCTTACTTGGAATTGGAAAAACCTCAACTATTATCACAATTGTCTTCTACAACGATAATAGTTCAAAAAACTATCATACTACACCATAAGGAGTATGTCTACAACACAAACCTTGTGCCAATCCCAACCAATATCCCTACTATACTATCACATCCAAGCTAATACTCGTGTCACACCCTGCACCTCTATCAATACACGTGTTGTTACTGTGCATCAAAATCAATGTTCGTGTTATACCTCACATCAAAGTCAGTCAATGTCCGTATGCTTTTATAACATCATTCACCATGACGTTGTAGACACACCATAAGAATACATCATTTCTCATCCCAAATGAGATCATCCTCTCTAATATCTAGAGAGGTTTTATCAGCACATGTCTTATAGTCTGATGCTCCACACGGGTCCCAATCTAATATATGGAATTATGGAGTTTTCGATCCAACACATTTGTGATCTCGACCGCACTTCCGCTTCAACTCAACTGTGATCTCGACCGCACTTCCTTCACCTTCAACTCGTACGGTATCCTCGTACAATGCTTTTGATAGACCTTGTCCAGCCAACATGTTCTCCACTCTTATTTGCCATAATCCAAAGTACTATTTTCATTAAACTTTTCTACTATGAATATGTGGCTTGAGTTAATATTCATCTCCCAATTGGATATGTACCAATTGTTAGTGCAACATAAGTAGTGTTGCATAGTGTCACCCATAAACAATCAAATAAAGTGATGAAAATAAATAGAAGATAAGAAAACATAAAAAATTGCTGACGGGGTTCGGCCAATTGTATATATGTCACAAAGAACATTGAGTGTCTACCAAAATATTATTAGATAATAAGAATTACAGGCTCTAGCATATCCATGGGCCCAAGACTCATGTGATGTTTCTAATTTATACTTATAATTGGTGCAATTTATAATAGTGGACTGAGTCCAATATTTAATATTGGTTTCTCTCCTTCATTCCAAAAAGTAAACAATTTGAGATTTTATATAATAATATATTTCAACTATCCACATTTATTGAAAAACACAAATATATACATAACACACTCTACTAAAATTAAAAATTACAGAATACTCCATCCTAACTTTACCTTATTCCTTTCACCCACATTCCTCTCCCAAACTCCACACATCCCCTAAAATTTAACACACCTTATCCACCTCTCTTCGTATATTTCTTAAAACATGAAAATTAATCATAGATGATCCACCCACCTTTTATTTATATTGATCATGGTCATTAAATTATATTGTATTTTATGATTATACTTATTATTATTGCTTAAGTATTTGTTGTCACTATGTTTTTTGCAGTTAAAATATAGAGAACTTTCTTTTATGCCATTTTGGATGATATGGTATTTGAATAAGAGTTTTGAGTTCGGGAGTTGATTACAAATTGGGGAAGATATTAACACAACATTTTCAAGTATTGAAATGGTACCCTTGTTAATTACATGCATTAATTATACCATTAACTTATTTATTTAAATTTCAATTTGTAAAACAAATAATAAGTTTTTTTTTTATATTTGTGTATGACAAGAGTTTATCTTGCTCATTTGTATCCATATATGCAATAGGGAATCACGACTATGTAGTTTTGGAAAAAAAAAAGTTGATTCATAGGCTGATTTTGACTTAAGGAAATTGTCTATATTTTTATAAACAAGAATAAATAGTGAATTAAGTGATTATAAAATATTTATTCATTTAAAATAAATGGAATCAATAGCAAAGAGATGATACTGGTTGTAGACCAACTTTACACTTTAGGCTGAAAGGAATAGACGACGCTAGTCATGACCGAGCTATTCCAATCCCATAAATTAATTAGGGTATAAAATCTTTTTAATTACTTTCTTAAAAAAATAAATGAAATTAATAAAAAATAGATGAGAGTGGTTGTAGATTGACTTTCTACTTAAGGTAGAAAGGAGGAGACTACCCAGACCATGACTAGGATATTCAAATACATAAATGAATTATGGTGGTAAACCATTTTTAATTATTTTCTTAAAAATGAGTGGAATTACTACAAGAACAAAAATTATGTACAATTCCTTATATACAGATGGTGCTTGTAGCCTATTAAATGGTGCTTGTAGCATATTAAATGGTGCTTATAGCCTATTAGGTATAAATTAATAATTTTTATTTTATTATTAAATGAATTAGAAATAAAAAAAATAATATCATAGGAAAAACATCTATCATGTAAGAGTGGGAGGAAACAATAAATGGAAAAGAAAAAATGATGGTAAAGGAAGATGGGATGAAGTGAGAAAGATAGAATGTATGGGAAATTAATGGAAGAATATTGGAGAGAGAAATATGAAATAGAAAATAATGTATTAACCTAATAGATGAAATAAATTTGCTCAATGTCTCTATTCACTAGGGGTAGGGGTGAAAACAGATTAGATCAGACAAGACTTTGCTTTAAAAAGAATGAGCCTATATACCATATAGGAGTCTGAGCCTGACCTGTTAGCTTGTTTAAAAAAATTCAAAGTCTAGGTCTGACCTGTTTAAAAGTCTGGTCTGGCCTGTTAGCTTGTTTAAAGGCATATCAAGCTAAAAAAATTAACACATTATGAACAAACTAGAAAAAATGATTATAATTATAGCAATTAGTGTGAAATTTTTTACATTGTTATCACAATTATTTTCATCATTAGGGTTATGTACTTAGCAATTAGGATTTGTGGTACTTTTGAGGTTAGAATATACAAAACAATGACTTTTAATATTATGGTAAAATATGATATAGTTCTAATATTTAACATCAGTTGAATTATGTACTTAAGTCCAAGTCTTAACAATTAAATATTTAATTATTAAATAGTCTAATCTCTAAGTCCTATTGGATTTAGATAATTTTTTTTTATTTAGTTTTTTTGTACCTGTTATAAAAATATAATAACATTACATAGGCCAGCGTGTTAGACTTAATAGGCTTTTTAAAAGGTTTGAGTCTGACATATTTCAGTTAAATAGGCTTTTGGATAAGCCTGAGCCTGACTTGTTTACTAAAAAGTCTGGTCTAACCTAACATGTTATAAGCTAGGTAATAGGCCCTTCATAGCGGTCTGATTTGTTTCCACTCTTACTCTTCACTGCTACCCATAGCACCACTTTTCATATTTTCTTTATATTTCTCTCTGTGTTTTTGTGCATTCTTGTTTGTTGTTTTTTGACATATAGTTTTTATTTTCAATTTGGTATTTCCTCATTAATGAGTATATTGATGACCCTTTAAACTCATTGAAATGTTTTTTATTTTAAAAATAAAACGGAAATTTGTGAGGATAAATTAATTAGAATTAGTATCTCACCATTATTGAGGCAATTAAGTGAACATTAAACATATTTATTTATTTATTAATGAAAATGAAAATTGAGAGAAAAAGTTGACTTTGAGGTGATATCTAACTAATATAGATCTAATAAATATTCATTAAATCATTTAAACCCCTTTTTATATGAGTGAAAAATCTGAAGTTATTTCATTCCTCAAATTTATCAAATGGATTTATTTTGGTTATATATATATATATATATTCATTCCTTTTTTTTATGATTAAAAATATTTTTTAAAATTTATTTTTTGATTTTTTGGCCTGGATATTCAGACCTATTTGCAATGAAATGAAATGGATGAAACTATTGCAAATATTTGGTGATATACCGAAAGAAAACCAAGATAATAAGATTCCATGCATTAGGCCATAATCAGCTCTACGCAACATCACAGATAAACTAACAGGTATGGTTGTTTTACCCCCAAATCTACCTCAAATCACCCTAAATTAATCTCGACATTTCAATGTTTCAAACTCTAACCCTCCAACCTCAATACCCTTTTCAAGAATCAAAACCTTTCACATACCTCTTTTTCAAACTATAATCATTCCATGTATCCCCATTTTTAATCCTAACTACTATTATGTTATGCGTGCATTCTCACGGGTGCTAATATATTTTGCATGAATTTATTTAAATAGTATAACGCTTATTTGTCTTATTAATCATTCTTGCATTTTTGGTATCTTAATTTTGTCATTGCGTCCAAAGCCAATAACAAAAATTAATTTATTTTGTGGTGTAGAAAAGCATCTAATCCTACATCTCCTATTGAAAGCTACAACCGAAACTTTATGAATAATATTTCACTCATTAATCAATTGAATCTTGCATGGATGTTAAACTAAACATCAATATAAATAAATAAGAAAGAAAAATAACATCAGCCTATCAATTTATTATCTTTCTATAAATTGTTTGATTTATTATTAATTGATCATTTGCAATTAATAGACGACGAAAATCTTGTTTTTCAGAATATGAATATGTGATTAGGTAGGAAAGACATTGTTATACTTTGTATTGTTCTACTTGAAGATAAAGAGCATTGAACTTTATAAAATATTGAGAAACACATCATTATGCTAATAATTAAAAAATCATGAATAAATCATATGGAAGTTATTATTTAATATTATAAATACATAAAAATCATCTTTTTTAATATTATCAATATATAAAATCATAAACATGAATATTTAAAATTAATTTTAATATTAATAACATTAATAAGTGAATATTTACATATGGAGGTGTAATTGCCAAATATGAATATTTGGTGATGTAACTTGTCACTATTAGAACTGTGATCATTTAAAATCATACATACATATATATATATATATATATATATATATATATATTTAAATTTATAAATTTTGTTGGTTACAATTTGAAGGTTATAGTTATGTTTTTAAAGTTGTACGGTTATAAATTTATATTCTTGCACAGCTACAATTCAAATGTTATAATGACTACACTTTAATAATATAATACGTTAACCATGAGATAACTCAGTGTAATATAAGGTTAATCAACAAAGTACAATAACTCAAAAAAACTGAATGTAAGAGAAATAAATGGGGGAAACGAATGCATAGGTAAGACAACCCTAAGATTAAAGTGTGAGAATAAACTTTTTCATTCACTACATGTGAGAATCATGCAACAAATACACTTAATGTTTTCAACAAATTTTATAGTCAAAGTAAATATAGTAGGTAGAAGATGTTATTCTGTATCATACAAAATATATTTTTGAATGAATCAACAATATACATTACACTTCACAAAATGACATTAAAAACTATAAAATGTAATTATGAGAAAATGTATATTTTAAAGAATAAAAGAATAAGATTTTATCTAAACTCAATAACACTATTTAAAACAAATAACAAAATATATCACAGAATGTATACTTGACAAAATAACTCGATAATCGTGGTAACAATTTTACAAAATAACTCAATAATTTAAAAATCAATAATTGTGGTAAATGTTATAACTATTACAGTATAACTCAATAGTTTTAACGAATAACTATATCAGTAACAATTTTACTGAATAATTCAATAATCAATATTTGATTTTAATAATATACTATCTATGGTGCAAAGTGTGGATATTAATTTAGATGCGCTAATAACATCTAAAATATTCGTTTGCATATGCTAATAACATCCACAAACAGATAAATTGCAATAGACAACATCATAACATCTCTTCGTGATAATAACATTGATAATGAATGAAAAATATAAAGAATTCAACACAATAAGAAACAATGTGACTAATCACAATAAAGGAAATAAAGGAAACCATATATCGTATGTTAGCAACATAAGAGATTGGCTCCTCTGGTGGCTAATCACAATACCTAGAACAACATAGGTGGTTCATTACGGCAATATCAGATTTGACACTAAGTCAACGCCAATAAGGCAAACGTACCTCATATCTCAAATCGTAATCTCTAATATCCAAGTACATGGCATATATGTGCAAACTCATGTTACGATGCTAGTGTGGGGAAGCATGCAAACCCTTATCGAAAAAATAAATATCTATCCCAAAAGGGTGTAAAAAGTTGCATTTGAATGTGTACAAATAAGTGGAAAAAATCAAGTGAATACTTTTTTTTGTAAATATGATAGTTAAGTCCATGTATTTAATGGATCTAGGTCTGACTCAATTAGAGGTAAGTTCCCAGGGGAGTCGTCAATAGTCGCGACTCGATTTTTGGATGAACACCAACTATACGACTTAGGAATAGGTGAAACTCGATTTTGACGTCTTCCAAAAGGTTTGGAGTCGTCACTACATTTTTGCGGTTAAAACATAGAAAACTCTCTTTTAGTCCCAATTTACAAAATATGGTCTTTGAACTTGAGCTCTACGCTCAGAAGTTGGTCATATATCGGGGAATTTATTAGCACTCCGTCTACCCATATTAAAACAGTGTCATTGCTAATTGTCTGAACTTTTATACCCTTAGGTACCCAAGGTTTAATAGAGAAATCAAGACAACATAGTTTTTAAAAAAATATTAGTTAATTGGTTGTATTTTTTTATTTACAAATTATTATTTAAAATATACTAATTCTAATTTAATTAGATGAAACCAATAGCTAGTGTTTGATATTGGTTGTACACTAACTTCCCGCTTGAAGCAGAAAGAAAGAGATGACACTACTATTCAAACTTCATAAGAATATTTAAGATTTTTTTTTTTAATAAATAATTTACTTTTAAGAAAATGGAATTATTAGCAAAGGTTTGACATTGTTTATACATCGACTTCCGACTTGAAGCAGAAAAGAAAAGAAAACACGGGTTACGATCGTACTATTCAAATTCCATAAAAATATTTAAGATTTATTTTTTTAAATAGTTTACTTTTAAGAAAGTAGAATTAATAGCAAAGGTTTGATATTGTCATACATCGACTTCCTCCTTGAATGAGGAAGAAAGGGACGACACGGGTTGCGGCCATACTATTCAAACTCCATAAAAATATTTAAGATTTTTTATTTATAAATATTTTACTTTTAAGAAAGTGAAATTAATGGCAAATGTATGACACTAGTCATACATCGAGTTATCGCTTGAAGTAAGAAGGAAAAGACGATATCAATCATGACCGCATTATTCAAATTCCATAAATATATTTAAGTTTTATTTTTTATAAATAATTTACTTTTAATATAATCGAACTAATAGCAAAGGTTTTATAACTGTTTGTTAAGAACCGGCAGTCAAATGAGATACAACTGGTCTCAAGACATATATAAAAATTGCACATTTTCAACTTTTTATTATTATATTTTCTTTGTTTTTTTATTTTTTTAAATATAGGCCGGATAAATTGAGTGTTCACAACCTCACTTTTAAAAACTGTTTATCATCATCATAGGTTCACGACACCTTCCATCCCTTCATAGAGAAAGTAGTTGGGGTGGTGATTGCGATAATTATGACAATTGTAGTTAAAGTGATTGTAATGAGAGTGATGATGAATGTTTAGAGGTTGTAATCGGGGATGGTAGTGGTTGAGGTCATGACAATATGTAGTGGTGGGATGGTAATCTTAGTGGTCAAGGTGGTGGTTGTACTACTAATAGTGATCAAAGATATGGTGACGGTGATCAAGATTATATATATTATTGGTGTTCAAAGTGGTGATGAAAAGACGATTGTTGCAATTGTTATATTGGTGGTACATTAGCGATTATAGTGATGGTAGTGCAATGATGAATATCACTTAACACCATGAGGTTAAATTGTGTTTAATTTTTTTATTTAATTAAAAAACATTCAAATTTTAGCTGACATAACATATTAATTTTCCACACTAGACCTTAGGGTTGGAAGCGAGTCAAACCTAGTTAAATCAGGGTTCAAATCGGTTCACTTAGACATATTTTTGTTCACCTTGAAACTCGACTCGAGTTTGAAACAATCTAATTTTTCAGCTTGAATTTGGGTCGATTGAAGTTCGTGAAATGTTCGATTCGACTTGTGAACTCAAATTGGTATGATTCATGAAGAGTTCGTGAATTATTTATCTAACTCATTAGCTCGATTGATTCAGTTCGTCAGATCAAATGATGATTATTTAATTAATATGTATGAGTATGTATATATATACATATAGAAAACAAATAATTATATATATATATAATTGTGTCTGAACTTAACGACTCGTACTATACTTGCTCAAGTTCGGCTATTTTATTTAACGAGTTTAATTTTTAGTTAAAGTTTGACTCGTTTGATTCATTAACCAAGTTTATCCAACTAAGTAATGAGTCGAGTTTCGAACAAATGTCGAGTTGGTTCAGTTCATTAGCTATATTGTTTTTTTGTTATATCATATATTGTGTGAAACAATAGATTTTAATAGTTTTAATTTTTTTACCGTAGTTAGTTCTGCAATTTAAAATCAATAATCAAATCTATATAAAGAGATGAGGTAAAGGAGAATTACACATGCAAGTATCATGATTCAGCCCATTGTAGACCTACGTCCAATCCTAGTATATAGCTAAAATTTTCACTATTGTGATTGGTGTATATTAAAAGTGTTGAGAAAAGAAAGAAAAATCATTTAGAAGTATTATAACTTTTTTCCATTGGTCATGATTGAATTCTCACTAGTTAGACTCAATGTACAGTGGTCGATCTTCATTGTCTATACTCTTGTAGTTGAAAAAAAAAAAGAAATAGGAGAAAAATTAGTAAAAATATAGAGAAAGGAATTCACCATATGTTAAATATGTTCCACACTTTAGTTTCTGATTTTTCTAAATTAAAACGTCTCTCCCTCCTACCAAACAACTTAAAACATAAATTTCACTTCAATGAGAGGAATAATTCTAAATCTTTTTAATTATCTTAATTACTAAATTAAGAAATATATTTATGTTCTAAATATATTGATTGCCTTTATTATTTACTTAATATTTCGTGTACCTAATATTTTTTTACTAAGGTCTATTTGACATGTGTGATAATAAGTGAGTGAAAGTGTAATGAATAAGTTTGATGGATGAATTTTTTAAATTAAGCTCATCCATTGATTTTCTTTTAAACTCATTCTTAAACTCAAACCATAAGTAAGACGAAGATCTGCTGTCCCCAACTACGTCCTCAAGTCTGTTCCGCACCGATCAAAAAATGACATGTCAATTAACAAAATTAAACATTCATGATTTTTTAGATTTTTACTCCATTTTGATTGGTACGGTGTTCATTAATTATTATTATTATGAACCTTTAAAAAAAAAAGGTTATCATTAGGATGATATTTTAAAAAGACCAAAGAAACTCTTCTGATATGAAAACTTTAAAGGCAAGAAAGCCACTAAGATCTGTCATAAATGTGCAAAAGTGAAAAAGAACAATCTTAACAAACTAGTTACCAAATAAGACAAAAGTGAAAAAACATGGAGGTGTTCAATGGAAACTGTAAGATAAAAAAGTAATGAGGCCTCAAAAATCCGTTATAGATAATTTCTGACAACTCTAGATACATGTCTCTACTAATTAACCTTGTTGTCATGACAAACTTCTGATGTTAGTTTCATTCAGTTAATATGCCCTGCATGACCTGAAAACTGAAGAAGAAAAATTACAATATGATGGAATATAGGAATATTATTAGGACAAAACATAAGTGATGTTTTGTTGATGCTTGTGGTGTTGTTCTTGAATGACATATGTTACAAATGTTATATATTTTTATTTGTAAGTTGTGACACATGTCTTTATATTGAAGAACAATACCACAAGCATGTAAGGACTAGTACCCATATTTTGTTCATATTATTGACCTGAAAGGAAAACATGATAAGACAAAAAAACATTACCAGAACCTTCTATTCATCTTGCAAAGATATATTGATGTCTGGGGATACCCTTTGATCTGATAATTCATTAGAACCATTCCTAGTAGCAGCAGCATTAGGTGTAGCATCAATGTTCTGTGTATCACCACTTGTTGTAACACTAACAGATTCTATGTTGCTTTGTTCTTGTAACTGAGACATGACTAAATGAAAGTTATCACCATCAACATTAGGATTTTCTTGTGACAAAGGTCTTGTTGCTGTCACTGTATCTGGACCACCCGAAATAGGAGAGGCTGCCGTATGTTTGCGGTTTTGCTTCTTTTTATGAGTCTTGGTACCATTTGGAATGAAGCTTCCCATTACAATCTGAAACCATTGGTAACATCAATTTCCAATAGAAGTAAGTGTATGGTTCATAAAATCATAATGCACTTCAAATTGCTGAAAACTCTCCTTGGTGACAATTGACAAATATTGATCCAAAAATAAGTTATTAAGATTATCAATCTTATTGCTTCAATCTTCAAATTGCAAACTTGCAACCAGATCTTAACTGTTGTTATTTGCCAAATATTGCAGAATGCAGTTTTTCAATTTCTCTTAATAATATACTATTTTTGAATTAGCTTATGCAGGTTCTGATTTTAAATCTCACTACAACAGTTACAATTCAGTGAGGAGAAAAGAATTTTGAAGAAAGCAATGAAGAATATCATACTTGAATGGGGCCAGCAGCTGTCAATAGACCAGCAACAGCGCCGCCTAACACACGGCCATCAGGGCCGGCTAATAAGACACTCAATCCACCACTTCGACTTCTTATGTCACTATTTTCGGAAACTGCGAATGATCCTGACAAAGATAAAATCTCAAACAGACCCTGAAAGTACACAGTGGACTAAATTATTGAATCAATCACCATAACTGTATGTATATCAGAAGGAGTAAGTATATGACAACTAATGTATCAGTTGCTATAATATATGACAGATAAATAGGCTAGCCCATGAGATTATTCCGGGGATTATTTGATCGCGAAAGGCATAGTAATATCATGGAAATACAATCACTCTAGCTAATTAGAAGAAAAACATATATGTAAATTTTTTAACTGAAAGAACATTTAGATGATTAGAATAAGAGATCATGCCTCATAAGTCAATATGCCTCCAGAAGAATCCGGTTGTCGAATGGCGACATTAGAGATAGGTCCATTAGCAGAAACAATGCATATTCCTCCTGGACTCTTCTGAACAAATGCCATAATCTTTCCAGAAACATCCTGCAATGTGAAAAGATAACATCTCTCTCTATCTTACTAATGCAACAGATCTTTCAAAAATGCTCAGGAAATGTACATGTATTGTAACACTTTAATTTTGGCAAATAATCACTTTTTTCTAAACAAAAAAAAACCTCTTGCAGGGTAACCAAACTAATACAATCATATGAATCTGCAAGGATGAAGTAACAAAAGCACAGTGATTTCTGCATTACCTCTCCTTTATAAATAGTCACTACATGTGGTGTAAAATCCCCACCAGCAGAGTTTGCAAACGCCTCACCTTCAAAGATTCCAGACAAAGAAATACAAAATGTACATTTGTCATGTATAGCAAAGTAGCATATATCGGTAGAACAAAAATTAGACAATGAAGTTAAATTAAGCAAAGAATACAGTTTCCCCCAGCCATAAAATTTCAAACAAATGTACATACCAACAATAGATTATCATTCACAAAAACTAAAGTTCAAATCTTTTTCACTGATTATGAGACCTAACATACTATAGCAGGAGTCTCGGCGAACCCATAGGTCATGAGTTCAAATCATTTAAACAACATCTTAGGTTGCGAGGATAGGACTGTTGGTGTGAGCAATGTACACTGCGCCACCTTTTTTAGACCTAACATACTATTTAGAAATCACCAAACAAAAAATCCAAAGAAAAACATAAAATTTGTATCACTACTAGTCCTTAAGAAAATGAACAATTTTTACTTCTTTTAACTTTCAAATAGAATTGAGCTTAACCCTAACCCAACCCCATCAACCCAAAAACAGAAAAACTCTCAAACCCAAAGAGACAGTGGACTTAAACATCCTCAACAATAATAAGTCCAACAATTTGAAATTCCATTGTTTATGTTACAAACATGAATTTTTCCCATTATAGTAGAAAAAAATAAACTTTGTAGGCATCTAAAACAGAACCAGAACCAGAACAAAGAAACACAAAGTTTAAAACTTGGGTCCTGTTCCATTCTGTTATATATATATATGCCTGCAAAAGACCATAACAAAATTTCTATATCACTCACCAAAACTTGATTTGCCACAAGCCTTGTTTGGTTGAGTTGGAGACAAAGTAAAACCTGGTGGTGATTTTGGACTTTGATACCTCTCATTCAATTTCCCATCTGAGTCATATTTTCTTGGCCTCCCTCTTTTCTTCTTACCCACACTACCTCTTCCACTGTTTCCTTGTGCTGCTATCATTGCTGTTACTTCTGCCACTGCATAAGAAGAAGGAGGAGGAGGAAGAGGCACTGTTGTTATTGTTGCTTTTGTTTCTTCATTATTGTTCATGTTTGTTATTGATGAAACTACAGAAACAACAGTGTGGTTCAACTTTTGTTCTTCCATAAATGAATGAATGAATGAAAGTGGTTTGAAGGAAGATGAAGAAAAAGAGATTATATAAAAAGTGGTTTCTTGATTATTTGTGTTTTCCAGAGATGGGAAACTGATAAAAGTGTTTGGTTGTTTGAACAAAAAATGTGCGAATGGCGCCAGAAAATAATAAGCTTTTATATTCTTATTTTTAATTTTTTTCCTTTTTATCTTTAGAGGTAGAAAATAGTGAGTAATTCAATACTCTTCACTATTTACTATTTACAGAAGGAGAAACGAAGATCTGATGTTTCAAAGGTGTCATGATCTTCCAATGTTCTGGACCAATCATATTGTATTATCTAATTAAAATAAAAAATTATAAAAATAAAAAATAATATTTTATATTATTTAATGTATTTATATTGGACGGGGACAGAAAGACACGGTTCATTTAAGACAGATGATCCCTTTTCGAAGAAGTAGAGTGTAGAGAAAAGTGATGAGAGATAAAAGAGAAATATGGATTTTCTCCTTTAAGTTATGAAGAGAGAAGAAAACAAAAACCGTAAGAAGTCATAGTAAATTCTTTGGCTAGAAAGTGCAGAAAGAATAAAGATTTTGCATGAAATATCAAAATATTTTTAATTTTTAATTTTCTCTGATTTTAAATATTATTGATATACATAATTCTTTTTTGAATATAAAAATATTAATTAATTTAAATTTTAATAAAATATATATAATAAAATCTATAATTTAAAATTATAATATTTATTTTTAATTAATAATAAAAAAATTCTCTCTTTTATTTTAGGGATATGCATAAGATCATCCTTTTCTTTACAATTTTCAAATTTTTTCTTCTTTTTCTTTTATTCTTCTTTTGTACCAAATATTATAAAAACTAATATATTTATTCTCTTTCTCTCCAATCTATTTTTCACATCTTTCTCTAGTCTTATTTTTTACTAAGAACCAAATAAAGCATTAAACTATTATTTACTCATTATTATTATAAATTGTTCAAATAAAATAATGTCAAAGGTGTCATGCAATATTGCAATCCATGAGGATTCATCACCACACTATCGTTCAATATGCCTAAATTACCCTTGTGACAAGCACGACTCCACACACACAAATGTGATATTTTGTACTACCAAATGTATTTCCTTATCTTATAAATAATAAATTAATCTCTTTTAGAATATGTGATTGTCCATTTTAGTAGATGTCGTTCCTAAGAAGTGGACGGTTAACTTTTTTGTCAGTTTGGAATCTAACAAGACATTATACAACTAGACTAAAGTTGAAGATAATTATTATTATTATAGATTAAAGTTGAAGATAATTATTTTGTCAGTGAAACAATCAGTCACTCAAAAAAATTATGAAATTAAAAAGGTAATGGTATAGAATTAATTTAGTGTTTTGTACCAAATAAGAATTAATTTAGTGATTTGTACAAAATAAAAAATTTATTTAGTAATATATGATGTGTGAATTGACAGATTGTAAGTGAATGTTCATTTAAGCTAATTATTATTTGCAATTGATGAGTTTAAATAAAATAAAATAAAATCACTTTTCAAATATCCAATTGGGTCAAAGTGTTCTTTTTAGAAAAGTCAAAGTAAAATTGAGTTGAAGCTTTGTAGCAAAAAGCGGATGAAATATTTACAAAATAATTAATTATTTTGCCTAGCGTCTACAATAGTTAGGTAAAAGAGTACATAACGCTGAATTCATGGTTTTATTAAAATTAATAAATCACCATCTCATTTTTTTACACATAAAAACTCTAATTTATATATATATATATATATTACATTACATTAACTATTAATGTAGGAGAAATAATTACGATCTTTTAAACAAAAAAATAATAAGTGTAAGTTAAACATAATATGATATATTGTGAAGACAAATCCAAATAATATAAGTGATGATAATACATTTTCGCTATTTTTTGTTCATTACAAAATAGATCAACAATTCTAAAGAGATATTGTTTAAATTACTCTTATACATATAACAATGAACAAAAATTAATGAAAATATATTTAGTGGTATATTATTTGGAATTGTTTTTACAGTATACCATATTTTGTTTAAATTGTTATATTAATTATTGTTTTTTTTTAAATATCACACTTATTTCTAATGAATGAGTAGTCAATATAAAAAATACATATAAATTGTGAGTTTTTCTAATAAGTGCAAAAAGATAAAGGAATTTTTTTTATAATTCTATTAAGTAATAACTTACGATGTACAACTGTTACACAAGTAAAGGTAATAATCATTTGATTCTAATTTTTTCTGCATTAAGGAAATCAAATTACATATATAAAAAAATATCAACTAAAAGAAAAGGGCACTGCGGTAATATAACTTATATGCAGCTGTCTTTAATTAAAATAAGCAAAAGTAATTATTTCGGGAATTCTTGGAAACTAAACCTTGTGATATTTAAAAAATGCAGTCAAACTATTCCTGTTCTGTTAAAGGCTTAAAGCCATAAATTAATGTCTTTTGTATTAATATTTATTTTATCAAAATAAAAAAGTTCAGGTCCCTATCTCTACCTTTCTGAAATTACATACATTGGAACCCCAATTATATTTGTCTATTATAATCATCACATCTCTTAAAAATTGTATCACATCATATGTTAATATATTAGGATGGGTTAAAAACACATAAAATCAAATTTTTTATTTTAAAATATTTTATCAAACAATCACAACAAATAACCTATAGATACATTTTCATCAACAAGCTTTTGTCTAGTGTATAAGACTTAATTAGATCTTTAAAATGATCAAAATGTTAATGATTCATTTGGTTTTTTGGAGCAATACTTATAAAGAGAATAATCACGCACCTTGAAATTGATTAGTTTTTACTTGTAGTGTAAGGAGACACTATTGATTGATACACTTTTTTGGAATGTGGTTCCCCAATAATTATAGTGCATAATTTTCTTTTCTTATTTTACCCTCAACATAATTATATTATTTCTATTATTTTTTTAATATTAAATCTTCTACTATTACTAGTAATTAATATTTTTTAGACTATTATATAATTTTTATTTATTACAGTATTTGATTATAGTATTACAAATTTTAAATTAAAAAATAAGAATAATAATAATAACAAAAAATAAATATTGTTATGAGCGCTTTTACGTTTATATTATTTCCAAACGTTTTATTTTCTAGATTTTCTCTTACCATATACCGATTTTGTTCCATCCTTTTCAAGATTTCATCTCATGCATAAAAAATTATTCTATTAGTAGCAAGTAATAAAATGAATTAATCATTGTCAACAAAAAAATCACTATTGTAGTAGAAAATCTGAGAAATTAAAAAGAAATAACATTTACCAATATAATTAAGTTTCAGATGACTTTGTTAATAGAGTGTAATATGTAACACAGTAAAAATTTATAAATAGTTAGTGTATCATCCACCATTCATTTATATTAGTTTTATTTAAAAGTCAATAATTAGTGAAAATGAATGGTGACTATGCAGTGATAATGTAAAAAACTCTTACACTGTCAATTAGAGGTGTCAAAATGGGCTACCCGAACGGGTTCGGGTTAACCCACATCGTGTTCGGACTAATTTGGACCAGGCTGAAAAGCTCGAAACAATTTATGCATATCAAATTGTAGCTCAAACCCGCCCTAAACAGGTTTTAGATTGTGGTGGGTTGGCCAACATGATACTAAAAAATATTTATTTAAATTTTAGCATATTTAATCAATTTATATATATATATATATATATAATATGACATAAATGTATAACTTTTTAACACACTTGTTATGCCAAATGCAAACAAATTTATAGATCTAATGTCTTGTGTTTGAGTAGTTAAAATGGAATGTCAAGTCCACAATATGAATTTTAACACAACCCATTTATTAAATCTCTCATTTCTATTGAACTTTCACTCCCTAACACAATATAATTTATAACTTCATTTTAATATATAAATCTTTGGGCACTATAAAAAATAACATCATCTTGGTTTATAGTAATGGTAGTATAGACTCAAGTTTATAATAAACTTTATATGTCAAGGTATAACCACCATATTAATATATGATCATTATGATTTACTTTCCCGTTGAATATCTTTCGTATGCTATTTATCAACACTTTTATTGTGAACTATTATGATAAATTTGGTTGTGTGAAATTCTATATTGTAAATAATTATGTTGTCTTTTAGTTTTGTTGCAAAGTAATTTTCTTTATTATGTTTTTGTTGTAGAAATTAAATCTAATTAAATACACAATTAAGAAAGGAAGAATAAGATTTATATGATTTAATGTCTTCTCATTTGATTTGATACACTATTTTGTTATTATGTTTAAAATGATATTATGTAAAATAGGAAAAATATGATAATGTTTAATTATAAAATTATTGTAATTTATAATGCAATGTCTATTATCCATTTTTTATTATAAATTATTTTGTAAATCAATTTTCATATAGTCCGGCTCGAGCCCAATTTTAATATAGTCCGGCCGGTCCAGACTAAAAAACTTGGATTCAATGAAAAATACATAATATAATACATAAGCCTTATAAATCTTTGGGCTTTGGTGGGCCGACCCGAGTGGACCCGCACATTTTAATACAGTCAATGGATACATTTTTTTCTCTAGTTAATATTATTAATATAAATTTTAAATATCTGTTTTAACCTATTATTAAGTAATACAAGTGGAAATTGTCCTTTTATCTTCGAGATTTGCTTGCAATAACAAGTTTAGAAGAAAGAAAAAAGTATGTCTTGAAATGATCTATCAATTGATGGAATTGTGTTACTATTTAATTGGTAAAGTTTTCTCCTCAATTGATTTCTGGCTTGGGAAACTCCCATGGAGAACCTATAATTCATACGACAACAAAAAGTTTGGTAAAAAAATTCATATTATTATATTTTCAAATAAAAATTATTGTTCTTCAATGTGGGAATAGTTTCATTGGAATCTGAGTTGCCTTGCTTTGAGTGGTACCTAAAAATAGACTCTAGCACTCAAATCAGTATTTAGAGGTATATGTTTATATTGTAAGTCCATCTCGCCTCGATATGCTTCTTTGGTTGCGATCATTTTAGGTGGGAAATTTTTCAAATGTCTTTTCACCTTTCATGAATTCGATTGATTTGTGTCACATTCTTATTACTTTTTCAATATGAAAAAAGTAATAAGAATGAAAAATGAAAAGATCGTCTTATTCAAAACCCCAATTATGAAATCCCTTCTCTCCCACTTCACACCTCGGAACGAGTGGATGTCATTATTGCTATTGTGGCACTTGATATAGTAAGCTAGGATATATACTCTTATATCTAAGGGAGACAAGTTTAGTCTTGAAAGGTGTCACAAAATGATCTTCAATGATATAAGATGCAAAAAAATTCCTTATGCCTATGCATTAAGAAGTCTAATGTACTCTCAATTTTACACACGTCTCAACATAGCATTTGTCATGGGAGTTTTGGGAATTTATTTGACAAATCCTGGAATACATCATTAGAAGGCATTCAAACGTGTGATGTGTTACTTGAAGAGAATAAATGATTACATGATCACTTATTGAAGGTCTAACAATTTAGTGATCATAGGGTACTCTCATTTCAATTTTGATGAATGTCTAGACAACAAACACTTCATATTTGGGTATCGAGAAAACAAAGGCTCCATATATGAGTACGTCTTTATGATGGTTGGAGGTGCTATCTCTTGGAATAATGCTAAACACACATTCATAACTCCTTCAACCAATGTTGCGGAGGTCATGGTTTGTTTTGAGACATTAGACCATGGAATATTGTTGCATAATTTTTTCATTGGCTTACGTGTGGTCGAAATTTATTGACATCAAATTTTTGGTTGCTAAACAAAGTGCTCAAAATAGACAAATTTACATAGAATAAATAGAGACAAATTTTATACTAGCTAATATATTAGCTAAGGGTCTAATGCCTAAGGTTTTTCATGAACACATTGCCCTATGAGTTTTTATCCTTACGATAACTTCAGTGGGAGTTCATATGTTTTATGGTTTACTTTAGACATCTTAAATTAGTTTTATGCATAATATATGAAGGTTTATTGTTCTATTTTGAACTTTACTAATGCATTTTTGTATGTAACTATTGTGTTACTTTTAAATTGATTTCACTAACACTAAAGTGAGAGTAGTTGGAAATAGACATGTTTGATATTAGATTGCATAAAATTTACATGTCACTCACCCATATTTGATATATGTAATTAAGCCTTTTAATACGGTGATCATTGTGGTCGAGTCATGCTTGATTGTGATGAAAATCGCGATGGTTCCGTAGTGAATAAATAAGATGGACCAAATTGCATTAAGTATAAGTTTATAAATAGCATACATATGCACGCCTAAAGAATATATGATAAAATTGTTTTGAGAAAGTATGAAATCAAAGTGAGAGATTGTTAGAAATTTATAATTTATGTTTGAACATCATATATTTAATACAATTATATCATCTACTTATTTAAGGGGTTATAGAATAAGTGGTCTAAGTGTGATAACACTTATGACTTAAAACTAATATGACCTTAATAAGTGGATATCATTGTTGGCCCATAGGGAATAATGATCTTAATGAATGGATATCATTGTTGGCCCATAGGGGACAATGAGAACCATGTATGTTAACGCACCAAGAACAATTATGATCCAAAAACACACAACCACAAATAGTTTCCCCTTATCCCACTGAGAGAGAAAATGAAGTTTCCTTTAAGTAATTCAAGGATTTGGTTGAGGAAAATTATCATACAACCACCATATTCTTAAGGATACCAAAATATCTAATTACATGTAGGGATGACAATATGGATTTAGTCCGACGAGACAGCCTATTTTGATCGACATTTTTAGCGGGCCAAGTCGAGGATTTTAGTCCAAAAGTTCATATTCAACCCGGTTTTGAAGCCCATTTTTTAGACGGACCGGGTCGGGCTAGTCCGGTGGGCCAATATTAATATTGCTATAGCATTTTAAGGTTACATGTGATTCCAATAATGTAGCCAATTTAATAGTGTTTTCCAACCGAACATTTTACACTTTCCGAGTACAACCAATTTATTATTCATATATAAAACATTTATGAGTAAATTACTTATCGATGTAATTTATGTCATATACAAGACATTTATATATAAGTGTTTAATTTATATCATATATCATATTTTGTTTAATTACATTTATCAATTTTTTGTTTAAAAAATTACACTTCTCATGTCGGGTTAATCAATGTAATGTATGTTTATAAATTAAGGGTTTTTTGTAAGTGTAGAAAATGGAAGGATAATTTGTGTAATTTCACTAAAACTCATGGAATATCATTGTAATTTACTCTTTATATTATTAATAAATTTTTGCAAAGGTTCCACACATTATACTAAATTGGTTAGTAATATTAATACTAAATTGATTATACTATTATATAATATTACAATTGATAAGTAATTTATGAGTAATTTGTATTATATACAAGACATTTACTTATTAGTATAATCCACTCTTTAAATTGATTAGTACTTATACACAAGCTTTCTCAAAAGAATATTTTTGCATAGAAAAGTAGAAGCATATTCTTCCAAATGAGTATCTAATGTTTAAAACTTAAGAGTTTGAAGTTTTATTGTGAATTAGTAGTAATCTAAAATTTTAAGACTATGTTGACTACTTGTTTAGAACTTACAAGTTTTAAACCAAAACGATATATTATTGTGAGATTGTGGACTTTAGTTTGTGATTTTTTGTTTTAAAATACATTTATGAGGTGTTATGATTATTTATTTTTGAAATTGTGATTGGGTTGGTTATAAAGGTGTTTTTGAAAAGAAAAAAACGGGTCAGCCCGCCGGCCTACAAACACTGCCAAGTATGGGTTGGGCTGAAATTTTGAACCCTTTTAGTAATAAGGGTCGGGCCAGTCCAGCCCATATTTTGGCGGGCCAAAGGCGAGTTAGACAGGGTCTAGCTTGATTGACCCGTATTGCCACCACTAATTACATGGACCGAAGTATGTATTTGTATTCCTCTTTTATTATGTGAGAATCTAAGAGATTCTTGATCCTTAAGAAAATGGTAATTTACCATTCATAAATAGATTTTGAGTTAAACTAAAGATGCTAGGTGGGAAAAAGGATTAGTCTCAATGGAGAAGGTTCATTTTGGTTTTTGATATGTTTGGGACGATTTTGTTGGATATAAGGAGTTTTGTTTTAGCGTGCGTGGTATGGATTATATTTTTAATATCAGTTTATAAGCTGTGAAATTATAATTTGTTTATGTTTGGGTACCCTAGTTAAAAACAAACTATAAACTAATTTGTTTTGTTTGGGTAAGGTAGAAATATTGTTTTTAGATAGTAAATTACATAAAAATGTGTGAGGTTATTTATTTTGTTATTATTATTATGATTATTTTTTACACTATTTTTTAATTATACACTTTTTTTAATACTTATCATCACATATTTGTACTATAAAAAATTTAATTTTTAATATTGCATAACAAAAGCTAAAAAAATATTAAAATAAAATGCAATATAAAAACCAATATGAAAATTAAAAACAACATACACACAAATAAATGGAAGTTGTTAAACTTGAATTACAAAATTCACAAAATAAATATATACAAAAGTTTTAATAATCTCACAAAATGGTAAAATGAGAGGTAGGAAAATTGGAAAAAAGAATGATCTAACAAAAAATAAACTAACCCATGATTTTGGAGCTTATACTTTTAGCTTATTTAAAAAAAAAGTTGAGTTTATAATTTCATTTGGTTGCTAAATATACATATTTTACATTTTAAGCTTTTTTTTTAAAAAACTAAGCAAAAACTCAAAATTTTAATCTATACCAAACACACACTTAATCTCCTGGCCTCCAAGGTGTTTGATGCATCCAATGGGTGATATTGATTTTCCTCCATCAACATTAGGAATGGCAACGGGACGGGTCGGGGTCGGATTTGTGCTTACCCAACCCCGAACCCGAAATTCAAAACCCGAATTAAGCGAGGTTGGAAATAATGATACCATCCCCGAACCCGTCGGGTTTCGGGTAACCCGAACTCGAAACCCCCCCCCCCCCCCGAAAAAACATTTATATATGTATTTATATGTAATTTTATAACTTTTATATATGTATTTATATGTAATTTTATAGTTTTACATATATTAATCGGGTTCGGGGCGTTTCGGGTTTGATATTGTTAATACCAAACTCAAACCCGAACTCGAAATTTGAACTCGGGTAAAACCTGAACCCAATCACATCGGGTTTTCCCCTTTAAATTCGGATTGGGTTCGAGCGGGTACCCGCGAGTTCGGTTTTCATTTCCATCCCTAATCAACCTCAATGTATTATTTAGAATATAAGATTGGTGAGTCTAATTAAGAGAGATAAATCTAACATAATTAGAGTCTAATATATGTTTGAAAATTTTATATTGCTACATATGCTATTTAAGCTTAATATATATGCACTATTTGTCTAATTTTTTTGTATTGGTGCATTCACTATTTACGTGTATTATTTTCATTAAATATCAAAGACTATTCATAAATGAATGATAATGATACATTGATAATGTAAAAAAATTCTCATGATGTTAGTATAAAGATTATTTTCTCATATAATTATGGTTTTCTTAAGGAGGACAAGAAATAAAAAGTAGTAAAAAGGCATTGAGAGCTAAGTCAATCATTAGGGGTTAATATGGGTCTGGGTAGATCTGGTTAGTGCACTTAAGAACCTGTCTCATTCATTTACTTTTGGATTCGAACCCACCTCGTATTTGTGTGGATACACGTTGGGTCCACAACTCGCAAATGGGTGTCGAATGGATATGTGGATATCTATAAATTAAAAAAATTGTGAGCAACTTATGTAATTGTGCGTTTGTTTCCTATATGTAAGACTGGAATATTATTAGGGGGTGAATTAGTTGACTTAAAAATATGATAGATTTTTCTGCAATTTAAAGAGTTAGTAGCAGCGAAAAATTTATGCAGAAAAATATCAAATAAATTCAATGAGATAAGAGAGAAGAGAGTACTAAGAGATTTTTACACTGGTTCACATTCTTGTCCACCGAATGTTACATCCATTACGTTTGCAGCACAAGAGATTTCTTCACTAGATATTAAGAGTAGTAATTACAAAATTGTCACCCCGAGACTTCCCTGTACCTTACTCACTCTCTAATAATTAGGTCACTCTTTTGGAAAACAACATTTTCAAGTGACCTATCCCTTTTCTTATCACACACCCTTGTGATAGAAAGTATTACACCAAATGATTGAAGAAAACTTTAACAATGGTAGAGATTGCCTTTACAAGATATGAACTATATGATCTCTTGCAATCCAATAACTCTTTTATATACTTAGTTATAATGCTCACAAGGTTTAGGAACTTTGAAACACACACTTACAACAATTTCTAAAAATTAATCTGAAAGTTAAGAACAAGCTGCAGAAAGTGTAGAAAAAGTGTTTCAAAAAATTCAGATTGTGTATGTGAGTTATGTATGAGTTGTATATGAATAATGAGTTTCAATGCCTTTAAATAAACTTTTCAATCAGCCATAACACTTCTAAGAAAGGGTATGAGTCGATTGGAATGAAACCATTTCGTGTGAGATGAAAGTTGTTCAGTTTGAATATGAAAGTTTGGTGTAACAACTCTCAGTAATCGATAACATCATAGAGGTAATCGATTACCTAAACATTATGTCCAACTGAGTAATCTATTTACCACACTGAGTAATCAGTTACTCTAATGTAACAATTCTCATTAATCGATTACAGTATAGAGGTAATCGATTACCTAAACATTATGTCCAACTGAGTAATCAATTATCACACGAAGTAATCGGTTACTCTAATACTCAGTAATCGATTACCAAAAGAGAGTAATTGATTACTCTAATCAGTTTTAGTTGGGTAACTTGTTTCTTACTCATGTAACCTGTTACACAATTCCAGTAACTTGTTACTTAGTTACAGTAACCTTGTTACTTAGATCCAGTAACCATAACCTGTTACACAATATTTTGAAAATTGTTTTATTGTGATTTTCAATTTTCTTTAAAAAAAAACTTTTGAGCATTATTACTAATCATATATTATAGAGTATAAGGATAGAAATACCTATAGACTTAGGCTCTAAATATCTTGAAGCTTTATCTTCATTATCTGCATAAGTATTCTTCATTTTCTTCTTTATGTGATGTTAGTGTCTTCATCAAAACCGTGTCAAGGTCAGGAGCAATCCATCATCTTTTAAAATATTAGATATCTAGTTGTACTATGCAAAGATACTTTTTTTAGGTAGTTAAAATCGAGATTTTACTTAAGATCGAGAGGAAGATCAAATATTCTAAATATAAGATTGTAACACGACTCGTAAGATCCTACTTATTAATATATACATATAAACTCATATATATATATATGATAGTTTAAATTATAAAACAAACCAATGTTTAAAAGAATAAGATTAAGCTAGTAAAACCCCTCCTATTACAACTCAGTCCTTATTTTTTGATATGCTAGTTAAATAGGATAAATTAGTGAAAGAATCAATATTAATAAAACTAAGATTATAAAAAAAAACTCATATTACAATTCAATCCTTATTTTTTGATATGCTAGCTAAATAGGATATAAATTAGTAAAATAACCCATAATTTAAAGAATAAATATAAGATTGTAAAATAATCCCATCCTTATTTTTTCCCTAGGGTTGTCCATTTGGGTTTCCTAACTTTTCCCTCCATTCGTCTCCCTTCCTCCTTTCATTTGAAACATACCATGGTTGCTGCCTACTGGATCTCACGGCCAGAACAAGGTTCCATGGTTTTTTTTTTCTATTCCTATCTTTCTACTTCCTTGAGAGAGAAGAGAGACAGAAAGAGGCAGAGAAGATTGAATATGAGATTGACGGGATCGTCGATTCATCCGATCCTATGCTCCAACACGATGATCTCAAATACTCTTATAGAGGCGTGCCCAGGACTGAGATCAAACACGGGTTGGGGTTGAAGATTGTAGAATCAGACGATCTCATAAGTATGATCACAATTTTGACTACCATGCTCTCTTAACCTCAACCTTTATTCTATACCAAAAAAAACCCACAACCTTTAGTGTTATTAAGAAAAGTCCTGTAATTATATCATTATTTTTTCTTAATTATTTAATAAATGGGGCTCTAAGAATAGTCTTGGTTATACTTAGGCTCTAAGAATAGTAGTTTTAATTTTTAAAACTTAACTCATTATTTAGTTTAATAAACTTGATTCATGAATTAAATCAGTTTGTGAGCTATGTATAGTTCACCTCGTTATGTTAATGAGTTGACTCAATTATATATATATATATATATATATATATATATATATATATATATATATAATATTTACTTATATATTAAATAAATAATCATCATTCGAGCTAGTGAACTAAACCGATTGATCTAATGAGTTGAACTAAACAATTTGCGAACTCTTGACAAAACTAACAAATTCAATCTAGCGAGTTTGCTCAACAGCTTGCGAGCCAAATTCAAGTTGGATTTATAGCTCATTTCAAACTCAGGTCGATTTTCGAGTTAAATAAATCCTTATTGAGTTGAAATCTAGTTCAACTCTATTCACTTGGATTCTAGTCGAAGTTATAGTGCTTAAAAATTAAGGTATGCTCCATGAGTTTGACTTCCATTTAACTTTTTAGTGCTAAATACTTACACATGAAATGAGATAGAAGGTTATATAATTGCAATCAAAGTATATGTGCAAATGTATTTTGAAGACAAATGATAAGTATTAATTTTATTTCTATTTAGTTTAAGACTAATTTCTTCTGAGAGGTAGAATCATAGTCCAAAAAAATCTTTTTAATATATGTCATACGGATTGAAGTTCTACTATTATACTTACATAACTTAGTTATCTACCTACGGTATCCTAAAAATAAAATAACCAATAACTAATATAAATATAAAAATGAAATAAATAAATTAAAAGTAAGTATTAAAAAGATAAATAAATTGTAAACTAGTATAAGAAAATAAAAGGTAAAAATAAATAATAAAAATAAAAATATCATAAATTTAATTATAAAAACTAAATAAAAACAAACAACGACTAAACTAAATATATAATTTAAAAAACTAAGATTAATTTGAAAATATAGATTTAAAAATATAATATTATTTAAATAACTAGAAAGTAATCAAATTATGTTACAATGTATTATTATTTATAACTAATTAAAAAATATAAATTTCTAAATAATGTAAAATGGTTGGTTGGATCAAGGACTCCATGTGAGTGTCTAATTTTTAAAACTTAAATTTGTGTTAAGTTATAGAGTTAACTACATTCATATTTCCTGAATTTTAGTAAAATTATATAAATCATTTCTTCATTTTCTAGACCTATATAAACCATCTAATTTATATAAATACATTACAATGACTATTCCTGAAGATGAGATAAGTGTAGTCTTTTAAACAAAAATGATAATAGGTGTAATTAATTTAAAAAACAGTGATAAATGTAATTAAGTTAAACCATAAATGATGATATGTGTAATTAGGTTAAACAAAAAATAGTGATAGATGTAATTAAGTTAAATAAAATATGACATATTTTGAAAACAAGTCTAAATAATATATGAATCAATATCTCTTCATTATTTATGGTTCGTTATAACATAGTATAAAAGTGATTTAAATAATATCTTCCTAGAATTATGGTGATATGTGTAATTAAGTTAAATAAAAATTGTGATATGTGTAATTAGGTTAAACAAAAAATGGCAATACGTGTAATTAAGTTAAATAAAATATATATATTGTGGAGACAAGTTCAAATAGTATATGAATCAATATCTATTCATTATTTATGGTTTGTTACAACATAATATAACTGTATAAGAGTGATTTAAACCATATATCCTTAGAATTGTTGATGCATTTTGTAACGAACCAAAAGTAACGAAGAAACATTAACTCTTCCACTATTTGAATTTGTCTCAACAATATATTATATTTTGTTTAACTTAATTACATTCATCAACATTTTGTTTGTTTAAAAGATCAACTTATTTCTCATGCAGAAATAGTTACGGTAACATATGTATATAAATAAGGATGATTTGTGTAGATATAAAAAAGAGAGATGATTTATGTATTTTCACTGTAATAATATTATGTGTGAAAGGAAGGAAAATAATGAGTAAAGAATAAAATGGATTTCATTTGCATTTTTTATGTTTTAAATATTATTTTTTCTTTACTCTAAAAAAACTTCAATTGGGTCTTGGAGTAATACCAATATAAATGTATCAAAGTCATTAATACTATTATTTTTTACATGAAATTTTAAGAGGCAAATAATAAGAAATATGAGTGAGTTATCTTCGCTTATTTATAGTTAAGTGTTGGGATGACAATTGGTCCCATCCCTTTGGGTAGTGCATTATCCAGACATGCTCTTTTCATTTGGTTTCAGACTTCCTTGCGTTATGGATGGTTATGGATCTGGATGGTATCAGGTAGTGCATTACCCGGACCCGCTTCAGACCCATGCTAATACCCGCTGGGTATACTGCCAGCGGTCCTTGAGTACCCAACAGATTCATAGGTATCCATAAATTCAAAAATATTAAAATAATTGCAATTAATTTATGCATTTGTGTACTTGTTTCCTACGATCTTATATATTATTGAGATAATTAACAAGAGAAAAAATTATAAAACTTAATTTAAAGTTTTAAACACAACTTAATTTGACTATTAAACACAACTTATTTGACTCAAACAAACATTAAAAACAAGTTCAACTTTAAGATGGAAAACTCTTTTAGTAAGAACTCTTCAATTAACATAATATTACATCATATACATGAATTAAAAACATATATAATTGATTAATAAATTTAACAACTATCACATTTATGAATTAATATGATATTATCATTATGGTTTAATATGATATTACAATATAGATTAACATGATATTATAATTATGTTGCTATATATATTTAGATTTAAGATAGTGGGTCCGGGTACTCACAGGTCTGGGTACCTCATTACCAAGATCCAAACCCATCTAACAATGAGTTTTTAAAATCGTGGGTTTCAATTATCCGCAGATCCAAAATATGGACTCATACCCAACTTGTTGCTGGTATCATTAGCGGGTAACCGCGAATCCGGGTACTCATCACCATCCTTACTTGTATAGTGTGTAACACTCTAGATTTTAAAGTCATTAAATTATAGTATCAGCCATGAGATTTTCGCTTGAGCGAGGGATTCTCGCCTGGGCGAGAAAGGCTCACCTGGGAGGGTGAAATCCTGGGCTATACTGAAGGATTCTCGCTTGAGCGAGAGTTGCCTCGCTTGAGTGAGATTTATGTCGCCTGAGCGAGAGTTGTCTCGCCCGGACGAGAAAAGTGACATTTTGGACCTGTCGAGTCTGTAAGATTCTCGCTTGAGCGAGAGCTGCCTCGCCTGGGCGAGAGTTTCCTCGCCTGAGCGAGAGGGTCAGATATGAGTTTTTCAAATAGGTGGGATTTTCTCGCTTGAGCGAGAATGAGTTTGCTTAATCGAGAACCCGACGAGTTGCATTAAATGAGAAACCACCAAACACATTTTAGGGTTAAGAATTGAAGAGATGTGAGAGAAGAGAGCTTTTCCAAGGTAAAGGAGCTTTGATACTCATCCAAAAGCTTGAGAAGAGGTAAAACTCTTGATTCTAACTCTCTTCTTCCCTTTGAAACTCATTTTGGGTATGGTGGATCTTTTCTCAAAATGTGAGAAGCAATGGAAACTCATCCTTTTGAGTTATGGTTCGTTTTATGTTGTTTTTCTCTTGTAAACTCTTGGTTTAGAGTTGGTATTTCAAGAATGGGAAGGATTTGTGGGTTGATTCATAAAAACCCCAAAACCCTAAAATGAAAATGGGATTAAAGAGGAAAATGAGTAAAATGCTAGAATTAGAAGATGAGTATGCATTCTAATGTTGAATAATGATATGAATATGTATGTTTTGCATGTTTGTAAACTTATAATGAAAGTAGTTTAGAAACATTGAAAATGTATTAAATCTCTTCTATGGTTAAAGATGCATAATGAGTTATTGATGTGTTATTTGGAATAAATGACTAACATTGTGTTATTTGGTGGGAATGAGGAAAGATCCTAAAGTTGGCGGCGGTGTCGGTAGAACTTGCGAAGTTGCCAAGAACCAAACCCAACACTCTTCAAGGTAAGGATAAGTCTTTAATATGTACATTTGAAATGAAAAATGTGTGTATTTTCTGGTTGTGCAAATGATTAAGTTGTGAGTTGCGTATTTATTATAAACATATATGAGTATGTTTGTAATAATGATTACGTGGATTTACTAGAAATGATTGATGGTGACATCAATGAAAAGAAAATATGTTTTTAGCCGACTATAGATGGTTAGCGACTTCGGCTCGAGTTTATGTAGCAACACTTCGTCTCGAGTTTATGTAGCAACACTTCGTCTCGAGTTTATGTAGCAACACTTCGGCTCGAGTTTATGAAGAAAAACTCCGGCTCGAGTATATGAAGCAAAACTCCGGCTCGAGTATATGTAGCATGTTTTCTTTTTAAAAGAAATGAGAATCTACTTTTAACTAACCTTAAGGGGTGTAGCGACTTTGGCTCAAGTTATGCAGCAAAGAAAATGAATTTCAAAATGGTTTACTAACCCTTTTAAAATGTGGATTATCTTATAATGGTACTTATTGTCTTGATGACTTACTCATTTGTATGTTGTGTATTTGCCATTGATAATTCCATTGCAGGTAAACATGATAGTTGATGATGCTTGGTTCGAGGCCTTAGGAGCTTAGAACTTGGATCCTTTATTTTGCTTTTTGTGATGTAAATTGTTACTTGGATGATTGTATTCATAACTATTTGACTTTCTACATTTTTTTGTGTAACGCTGGATATTAGTAGCTATGAGTGTTTTGGAAACCCATATCTAGTCATATGCGGTAATTACCGAGGAAATGAATATATGAATTATGATTTTCTGTTAAATCGAACGTATGTGAATACGGCGACCATGAATAAATATGTTGAAATGTGATATTAAGTATAGGAAAATGCATGCAAAAGGAATAAAACAAGGAAAAATTTTTAAGGGTAGAAATTGGGTCCTTACATAGTGCTACCCGTAGGTCTTGGTATCCAATGGATCCACAAATACACATAAATTCAAAAAATACTGAAAATAACTGTGAACATCTTATGCAATTGTGCATGTGTTTCCTCTAAAAAATTGTAGGTCTCTTTTGAGTTTGGGCAGTGCACTATCCGCCCAACCTGTTCATTTTTTCAGACCGAACTAGCGTGAATGTCTACGGGGTCTATTACTCGTGAGTCTTTGAGTATCCAATAGATCTACATGCATTCAAAAATATTAAAATTATTTGTAAACAACTTATGCAATTATACATCTATTTCTCCTAATCCTATATGTTATTTCTGCAATAAAAAGGAGAAAAATAATAAAAAATAATGTAAATTTAATTTCAATTGTTTATTAATCCCAACTAGTTTTTAATCGAACTAACATAAAAAAACAAAAAAATATTTAATAAACATAACATTACATCACATTTATAAATTACTAATACAAGTCATGTTTAACAACATATATTTATAGATTACTATGATATCACAATTATGAATTAACAATATAACATCACATTGATGATTAACAAGCCATTACATTTATGAGAAGTGACTCTAGTGAAAATACTTGTTATTGTGAGAAATAAGAACAATTAATATGAACTATTTAATCTTATTTGAACTTTCAAGATTAAAAGATACACACATTTTTTAAGTGATCATATGACCAATAACTAATATTAAATCATAACCACTCATTTATGGTTGTAAGACCCAAATTTATTCTTACTACAATTTTTATATGAGAATTATTTTCAATTGAGTCACTTCCGACAATTATGTTACTATATATAGTGATTCAGGGAGGAATAGTGAGTATAGGTAGCTACAAATATGGGTATCTTGTTAATTAGACTGACACTCGTTCAATAGTAAGTTTCAAAATCTTCAATCTCAATTATCCAGAGGTTTATAAAATAGTAATGGGAATAAACAACTTGTGAAGCATTATCATTTGTAAACTATGTGCCAATAACATTATAAGAGTTAAATAGTAATTTTATAATAAAATTTAATTAAGAAGTGTTTCATTCCACTAATGATCTATCAAGTTTGGGAAGAAGAAAGGGAAGGAATCTTTCAATTTAAATATTTTTATTATTAAAAATTCTCACATAAAGTAAAAAGAACAACAATTTAATATTATTTTTTGATACTATCAAGAGTATTCTTCACCAAATATATAAGGAACTAATTCTTTTAAGGTATGTAACTGCCCCTCCCAATAAATGTTGTTTTCAAAATTGAACATTTGATATTTTAGTTTTTTTAGAGATCTAACAATGCTTTACACCACTAGACAAACGCCCTAGTGATGACAATTTAATATTATTGTTTTTGTACGATCAATATATATTATCCAAAGGGATGTGTATTACTTTTATTTACGAGTTAATAATAATTAATATAAATGGTGGATGATATATGAAAAGTGTAAAAAAACTTAAATTATCATTAGGTATACTATTTTTATAAAAGAAGAAAATATTTGATATTGGAATGGGTAATAAAAAAGCGTTTAGAATATACAAATTATTTAGCCCATAAATAAAAAGAATAGAAAGTATGAAACTTTGTCATCAAATCAGTTTTAAACATTATATGTGTCATGAATTGTGTCCTTTTATTTTGAAATTTGTCTATGTCCTTTTTATTATATGTGTCATGAAATTTGTCATCAAATCTTGGAGGGCTTAATATAATAACAAATTCTTTAGAAGAGATGTATTATTTGTTGACCAGTTTTGTGAAAAATCATTGTAGACAAAGTTAGTAACAAATATAATATTAGAGGTTTTTTTCGTACAAAAATATAATATTAGAGGTTGATTCTATGACAATTTATATTAAAAAGAACAAATTGACCACAACTACAATCGTTAATATCCTAATTATTTTAGTATATCAGATTGTCCCTATCAATTAGTATTGTTTAAAAGAATCAAATTATTGAATTTTTATTCTTTGTGTGGGGACTTACTTAAAGAGTAAGTTTTTTATTGGATTTTCCTAGAAATGAGTAAAAATATGCCTTTACTTTTAGAGTGAATGAATTTCTCTTCTTATTCTTTTATAATATCTGGCTGATCTTAAATTATTTGATTAATGTGATGTTGTTGGTATGGTGGATGAGAAATATAAAATTGGTAATAATTTCAAATTGGACCTCATTTATATACTCTTGTTAGTTGTTAAGGAAAAGAGTAAAGGCATATTCTCTATATTTGTAAAGCATCCTTTGCATTTGGAGTCTTCACACACCAGTGTTACTGTTATTCCAATCCTTTGATTTTCTTATTCTTCGATCAATAACCAAACAAACATGCATTCTGGTCACTTACTTCTCGAAGAACCCATTAGGATGGCTTCTATTCTAGAACCATCCAAACCCGTTAGTTTTTCGATCCATTGCATTTTTTTTGTAACTGCTTTTCTATCAGATTCGCTTTTTTATATAATCAGATTTTTTTGCAGAGCTTTTTTTCTGCAATGACAAAGATCGTTGGTACGCTTGGTCCAAAATCACGATCTGTTGAGGTTATTTCTGGTTGTCTAAAAGCTGGGATGTCTGGTATTTTTTTTTTCATTTTCCGTAATTATTTTTTAAATATTTTTTTGTTTTTGTTTTGAATATTTGAATTATTGAAGTGTGGAATTTGAGAGACCAATTTTGTCATGGATTTGTGTTTAATGTATTGTGTAGTGGCTCGTTTTGACTTTTCATGGTGTGACCCGGATTATCACCAAGAAACTTTGGAGAATTTGAAGATTGCTATCAAGAGTACTAAGAAGCTCTGTGCCGTGAGTATTCTTATTCTATGTTGCTTTATTTTCATATTTTTTTCTGGAATTGTCAAGGTTCTAAATTTGGATCCGTGACCGTTATAGAAGCCGATATGTTAAGGTTTTCGGAGTCTGCTAGGCGTATTGGGACTGCAATTATGGTCACATCTGCCATATTTGCCGGTAATTGTTAGAAACTGTCAAGGTTTTGGAGTTTCCGAAATAGGTAGTGCAACTGCTATTTAAGACCATGGGAGATGATTTGGAATGAGTATTAAATTTAAAACTTAAATGTTCATTTCATAATAAATATTTAAATTAAAAGTTCTATTAAGGAGATGGATTTTCTTTTAACACATGAAATGGGACACCGGTATATACTTGTAGACAGAATGGTACATTATATTTCGAGAGGTGGAGCGAACGAGTGTAGATCTTCTATACCATAATTTCTCTATCTCTATACCAAACCAATGTAATCATGCCAACTAATAGTAGTTATTGTTTCTTGATAGATGATAAAAAATTTTATTAGCATTATTTTATTAGTTGACATAATTTCATTGGCTTGATATAGAGAGATAGAGAAATAGTGGTATAGAAGATCTTCACTCGGAGGGAACATACCCATGATTCTAAAGTGTGGCGGTGGTTGTAGTTACAATGTGTTTACCACAATTGCGGACATATGCAAGAACATGCAGTTGGGCCGGATACATTCACAGGAACCGCCAAAACCACAACATTGTAACCACAATTGCGGACTGCAATTTAGAACCATGGATATATACAATTGCCAGTATTGCCTGATATTGATTTTAGTTGTACGAAGAATGGAGTTGTATTAAAATTCATAGCAGCCGCATAAAATTAAAATGTAATGCAGTAACGCCTTTTTCTTTAGGTTAAATGCTTTTGTGAAAGAAAAAAAAAAATGAAACTCTGTTTGTATGTTTAATGTCAATTTTTTAGAGTAAGCTTCCAGCAACTGCTTGAGGAATCTACATTCTTCAATTCCTGCATCCTTGCCTTTCCTTTACTATTGGGTTTGATGTAAATAAAAAAGGAATGTGAGAGGAGCTGATGTTTGTTAATTGGTTGTGTTTGCTAGGTTATGCTGGATACAGTGGGTGCGGAGATGCAGGTTGTTAATAAAAGTGAGACAACAATCACGCTTCAGGAGAGTGGTGAGGTTGTTATAACCCCTGATCAGGGACAAGAAGCTACTTCCGATTTATTGCCTATCAATTTTGATGGACTTGCCCAGGTACACTGCTGTTTTGTACCTTGTCATTATATATGGTGTGACTTTCATGCATTTAATTAGGTTCTAGGAATATAAACCTGAATGATTTCTTTTGATCAACTTTTTATTACTTATGGTGTGCATGCTGATTTTCAATTGCACTCTTCCCTCTGGCTAGCGAGGCTTGAATTAGCTATAAATTTTATCAGTGTGTGGAATTTATTTAACACTTGCGAATGCTGTTTGCAACAGTAAACTGTGATGTTGAGTTGATTCTGGTGTAAAAGTTTCTCTTCTATGATTTGATATATCTCTAGATGCCCTTGCTCGAATTACAATGTATCACTTGCATGGTTAATAAAATTCTCAATATACAGATGCTAATTTCTAATTATTTCAATGGAATATTTGTGTTGTGATTCTTAATGTTTATGCTTGTTCTTATTGTTTACAGTCAGTGAAGAAGGGAGACACTATCTTTATTGGTCAATACCTGTTCACAGGAAGTGAAACCACTTCTGTGTGGCTAGAGGTGATATAAGTTAAGCCTGGAACGCAAAATTTATTCTCATAACCCTTTTTATCTTATTATTGTAAATGAAGTGGTGCAGGTATCTGAAGTCAACGGGAAAGATGTTGTTTGTATTATAAAGAATTCAGCGACATTGTCTGGGAAATTGTTCACTTTACATGCCTCTCAAGTTCACATTGATTTGCCTACCCTTACTGAGAAAGACAAGGAGGTAGGTTCCGCTTTTGAGTTGAATGTTTGAACGATTTACCTATCACCACATATGCAGTGTTTCTCGATGCCTTGAAAACAGGTCATTAAAATTTGGGGTTATTTTATTGATTTATTTATTTCAGGTTATAAGCACCTGGGGAGTTAAAAACAAAATTGATTTTTTGTCATTGTCATATACCCGACATGCTGAAGATGTTCGCCAGGTAATTCGAGTTCCAAATCCTTTACTTGGGTTTGTCATCTCAAATTCGTAATTGGAAGTTTAAATTTAACACTCTATTGATGTTTGAGGTTTTCTATTAACAGGCCTTTATATGTTTGTAATACAGGCTCGTGAGTTCCTTTCTAGCTTAGGCGACCTCAGCCAGACTCAAATTTTTGCGAAGATTGAAAACATTGAGGTGAGTTGCATATTCATAATCTACCATGAAAACTTCATTTTTTATTATATTATGTTATTTTAATTATTTTGACTCACTCATATGCGTAAAAACTATCTTGTTTCTTAGGGATTGACCCATTTTGATGAAATTCTGCAAGAAGCTGATGGTATTATCCTTTCCCGTGGGAATTTGGGCATTGATCTTCCACCAGAAAAGGTAAGCTTCCTTGTTGAGTGTTGACATTCATTTCATAGTTTGAAGTATTTTTACTTGTGTGTACTGTGTTTGCGCCTTCGTAGGAACCTTGATAATATATTTAATACTTATTAAACATTATGAAATTTTGCCATTATTTAAATAAAATGAAACATATTGATGTTTCCATATGTACTAACAGATTCATATGGTGAAAAAATTGTTAGTTTCAATTTTTCTCTTCTTTTGATATTATGCACGACTCAAATTGTTCTTCCCACTAGTTATGTGTTGTTGGGTTGAACAAATGGAAGAACCCTTTACCTTACAGGAACTTATTATTATTAATAATTAATGATTATACTGAGATCATAGATATGTCTTGCCATCTCACAAAGGTTGTTCTTGCCGTCTAGTTAATGATTATACTGAGATCAATGATTAATAATTAATGGCCCTCAGATCATAAATATGTCTTGCCGTCTCATAAAAATACCTTATTTTTAAAAAGCAACACCATTCTCTATGTTCAAAAATATTCCATGTCTAATGGGTATGTTTGATCTATAAAATATCATATGGTGCATGCTATGAAAATTATGAAAGCCGTCAGTTTATCTATAGTTATGATGCTGACAACTAACCAATGAGTGGAAGTGTGAAGGTTTATCCGTAGACCACCCGCACCCACATGAAGGTTGTTCTTGTTGGTGCTGCATACCTTTTAGTGGAACAGGATGTTTAATTCTTTGAACTAGATCAGCTTAATATATTGCTATTTATGTTACTGCTCTTATTACAATCATGTGTACGACGTGCTCTTGCTTGGATGTTAATAATTACCAATCAACTTTAATTTGCTTTTCTAGGTATTTTTATTTCAAAAATCTGCCCTTTACAAGTGTAATATGGCTGGGAAACCTGCTGTACTCACACGTGTTGTGGATAGTATGACTGACAACTTGAGACCAACTCGTGCTGAAGCCACTGATGTTGCCAATGCTGTTTTAGATGGTATGTCACAGGTTATATGACGCCTCATGTTAGGTTGTTGACTGATAGGCTCTCTGGTTGATATTAATTTGCATTGCTTGATCAGATGTTCTCCTGTAATATTTGATAGTTGACTGTCATTCATCAAAGACTTCTGCGAATTATTTATCTTCTCCTTTTAAGATTTGGGTGCTTTTTAAACTACCGACTGATGTCAATTTTCTTTCATTTATTACTGCTTATCTAGTGTGCTTGAAGTTGTCTGTTAACATTGGTTTGCCTGTGTTAGATAGTCTCCAACAGAAATTTCCAAATTGATAATATTGGTTTGCTTGTTAACTGATTATGAAAGATAGTTGGAAAGTATTATGTTTCACTTTTCTTTTTCAGATTTAGGCTTTTTTAATGATTTAGTTTTTCTTTTTTGATTGTGTTTGGAACCAGTTAAAAAGGAAATGGATTGATTTGAATTGGTGTTTTCAAATTATTAGAAACAATGGATTTGAATTGTTTTGTAATTTTATGTTTTATTTTTATATTTGGAACTCATCAAAATTTAAGTCCGTAGGTAGTAAGGGGAAAGTAGTCTATCTATTTCAAAACAAATCAAACCCTATCCAATTTGGGGGAATTTTTAATTCAAAAGGAATGAATCTATTGAATTTTAGATATCAAATCATTTCATATTATTTAATCTTCCAAACACAAGATTCAATTTACAAATACAATTGCTTTCCTTTTTTACGTTCCAAACGCACTCTTATGATTGCTTAATAATAGAATAAGAGTTAGGCATGCATGTATGAGTCTTCTGTAAATTCAATACGATTACAGTAGATTGCAGTGAGTTGATGCCTCTGCTGAGACAGCAGAGGCAGTTAGGAATCTGTTACAGCTAGTGTATCATGCCAGCTCATGCTTCTCTATACAACTACCCAGCTCCTCTTGTAATATTCATCCTATTATATCAAAAAAATTCTGATTCTAGCTCCAGTTATCTCTAGTTCTCTCTCTATTATAGTTTTCTTACCCTTTTCAGTATGCTTGTAACTGTTCTATCGTTATTTATTTGTGTGATACCTATTCACATTCGGTAGAGGATGGATAAGGACTTTATTCGCTTGTATTTAGGCCCTTGCCAATGATTTTTTACATCTTTTATCCATGCTTATCCAGTGTTATTTAGTTAGAATCACTCGGTGGATATGATTGAACTGTTAATAAATGTGCAGGGAGTGATGCAATACTTCTAGGTGCTGAGACTTTACGTGGGTTGTACCCAGTTGAGACCATTTATACAGTTGGTAGAATTTGTTCAGAGGTACATTCTTTTCAAAACTCAATAGTTTAGTTCAATATGTTGGATTAGTTCTGATGTGTTGATTGACTTGATTCAGGTTTAATGGAGCATTTCTAATCAAAAAAATTTTTATGTTCAAATTATTACTGTGAGCTCTATTTCATAAATGAATCTGGAATTGATTTCTTATAGTGTTGAAGTTGGTGGCTGTTCAGTTTGTGGATATTTTAATTTTATAATTGTTTGATTGGAGATTTTTTTAGTTATGTGCACCATCTAGCTTTAATCATGACAAATGTACTCAGCTGCTTTATTGCGACATGTCACATGTATTACTGAATATCTTCCTATTGTTTCTAGCTATGTAATTTGCCACTCTATGATTATTAATCCGCCATGTTAAGATTTGATACAGAACTGCGACATTAGCAAAAAAATGGCATTATGCCAGTATTTGGATTTTGGAATAATGAATCATTTGAAAATGATGTGAACTAGGCTTAGAGTAAAAGTTCTACTGGAATACATACAGTCATAGTAGTTAGAACATGATTTGCAATTTGAATCATGAGATTCAATACCAATATAATTTGGCAAGCCGTCGATTTGTATCATATGGTGATTTGCAGATGGCTTTGGATCGTTCGATCATCACATGTGTCAGTGTGAATCCTACTGATGTCTGATTCCATATCTGCAATTCAGTGATATACTCTTTTTGCTTTGTTTTCCTCCAAGTTCTCTGAAGGGGTAGAGGTTTACTAAAAGGAACTGGAGGGGGGACTTGGCATTATGGAAAACCAGTTTCCAGTTTCCACGTAGAGGCAGTCATTCCTTAGTTCTTCTAGTGCAGTGTTCTCACAGTCACCCTGTTTCGTTCTTCTGGTGTAGAGTATTCGCGGTCACTCTGTCAAGGCTAACAAGAATACAGAGAGGAATGTGAAGTCCTTTATGTGTTGGATCATGTATATATTTAAGGTTTTGTTCACGTGTTCCTACATTGTGCAATTTCACAACTCAAAATTTGAATAAAAAACTCCCAATATCATTCCTGATTTGACAACTGATAGGTAACCAGTTTCTGTCACGACAACTATACATGCAAGTTTTATGTATGAAGATACTAGTGTTCCAGAGTCCATGTGATACCAAGGTCAGAATGACCTGATTCCATGCAACCAGATGGTTGTGTCTTTCTTTTAACAAGTTCATTAATTTTCAATGATAAACTAGCAAAATGAGACTTGAAGTTTCTCTAAGTTGTTTCGTGAAAACTGTTAGAATATTGGTCTAGATTCACGGTATTTAGCACATGGTATGAAATATTTGTCAACGATAGTTATGACTGTAGTTAATGGTTGTTCTTTAGCTTGGGTCCTTGATCAGCTCCTTTACTTTGTGCACTCACAGTAAAAGTATGGACTCTTTGTAAACAATACGTACAATTTCTATCAATCACTGTATTTAAAGCATTAAATTCACATTGTATGGTCTCATTTCTCACTTTTTCCCTGATATATGAGTTTTCTTTTCTCATTTTTTCTTCATTCTATCTTATGGTGATTTGTCAATGTGGCATTTGTCCTGCAAATCATTTATTGGGAATTCCTTGAATCTTATGAAATATTATCCTATTTAAAATGTCACAAAAATGTTGGCTGATATCTCTGCCTTCAATTTCATGTGATTGTAGGCTGAGAAAGTTTTCAACCAAGACCTTTATTTTAAGAAGACGGTCAAATTTGTTGGAGAACCCATGACCCACTTGGAATCTATTGCATCCTCTGCGGTAACTGCATAAAATTTTGTCTATTTTATTTATTAGCAGTTTCTTGTGCACTGCATATGCCTTTTATTGAGAAAAAAGTAGTTTATGTCTATTGTTTTGCTTTGTCACCTTCGTTCATTTTTTTCATCTTTGGAAGAAGGCTCTATTTAAATACAAATCTTTACTTGCTTAGGTACGAGCAGCTATTAAGGTGAAAGCCTCTATTATAATCTGTTTCACTTCATCTGGAAGGGCTGCAAGGTACTTATGAATAATTAGACATGAACATAGTCATATTTAGTATCTTGGAAAATGAACTAGCTAGTTACTCTTAAATTGGTTAGATTCTTGGAAACCAACACCATTCTTCGATTAATATCCACATTCTTCATCTTTAATTATGTTTGGAAGACTTTCTAAACATGCTATATGCACTTGTCAGATTGATAGCAAAGTATAGGCCAATTATGCCTGTTCTCTCAGTTGTGATCCCCCGACTTAAGACAAATCAACTAAAGTGGAGCTTTACTGGAGCTTTTGAGGTTGGATCCTAACATTTGATTAGCTGCTCATTCTGTTTCTGTATTTTTTCATTTCCAGGACCTGCCCGTAACTCATTTGTGGGGAAACTAATTTACAGCTAATGTCATTAATATAGTACTCTCCAATAAATATTTAGTCATAATATTAATTAGAATAAAATCAATTTTTACTGTTTAAATATTCTCAGCTTGCTGTAATTATTCCATCATGTGTAAAGTAAATACATCCATGAATTATGAGTTCTGGAAGATGCTTGCTTTACTTGCTTAAATATGGACGCACTATTCCATTTAATGATTAGAAACTGTATTTACCAGGATATATTATTGTGTTATTTACATTGATCATCTTGTTCATCAAACTAACAGAGAAGTTCAATGTGATACAGGCAAGGCAATCACTTATCGTAAGAGGTCTCTTTCCCATGCTTGCTGATCCTCGACATCCTGTAAGTTATTTTTTATGGGAGTACTAAGTTATTATTGTTTCTCGAGTGTGTGGGCTGGAGGGTGGGCATTAGATGCTGAATGTACATCAAGGTGAGAGAAGCTGGACATACGGGTTGTTTACTCGCTGACAGTTTCAAACTTTAAATGCATATACTGGCTCTAGTGCTCGTTGTAGCCTCTCTAAGTAGATCTGAACTCGGGATCAGTTCGGATCTAAGTACTTTTTTAATTTGTTTATAATCATCATGGTTATCTCCTTTTATGATGCAACCTGTGATTACTTTGTTAGAGCATACTTTCATTCTGCATGACATGTAATAAATTAAGCAAGGGTGTACCACCCTTAATTCAAAACTTGATTTCAACCCACCAAATAAATTATTTATAGGTGATCCTAGTCCATATTAATGATGCTTCTTGCTATAGTTGTCTATATATGACCAATAATGTGTTGCTGCCAAGCTCCCCATCAAATAATGATCCCAAATTTACTAGAAGTTGATCCCATACTCTTTGCTTGCAGGCTGAGTCAACAGGTGCAACAAATGAGTCTATTCTCAAGGTTGCCCTTGATCATGGAAAAGCATTGGGAATTATTAAATCTCACGATCGAGTAGTTGTTTGCCAGAAACTCGGTGACGCATCTGTGGTCAAGATTATTGAGCTTGAAGATTAAAATGTATGCAGGCAACTACAGTTTCAATATAGGTATTATTTTTTGGTTCCCAAGCTTTTGAAAGCTGCATATAATTCTGCCACAAGTTGAGGTTATATCAGCTTGGGTTTGATGGCTAATTTATACAGTGTATTTGAAAATAGTAGCTTCTAAGTGGCTACCAAACATAAAAGCAAAGGGAATGTGCCCTTGTTGCCAATTATCTTGTTTTAATATCCATACAGGGACACAATATGTTTATTGATACAATTGTCAAATTATTGATCCTGATTTGGCATACTTTATCATATGTTCCACATGGCCATGAATGAGCCTTGTTTTATGAGTTCAAAATGTATACACTAATATTATAATAGTTTTTTACGTTGTCACTACATTATTTGTATTACTTTTAGATAAGAGCAAATGGTGATTGTTAATGCATGTATGGTGATTAAGTACTAACAATGTAAATTTTTTTTACAATGTCGCCACATACAAATTAAACACCTTTTATTTACAAAATGTGCAGTGTATGTTTGATGGCAATCCCACATGGGGATTAAAATGATTTACTTTGGTTTAACTAGTTGGTTGAAATCTTCACATTCTTGTAAGTGCTTTGGTTTGGGTGGGTATTTTTAGAAAATTAATGCTATCTTGCCTTAAAACATTATTTGATTTATAAAGGATGTGTAACATTGAACTATAGCATAATAAAGTAGAATTGTTTGTGATGTATAGTATAATTTTGTTTGTAGACTTGATAAGCTTATATACAATTTTTCTTTTATACTACACTTGTAGGATAAATGTCCATATATACCATATACTTATCAATAAGTGGATGGACCAACTTAGGCCTTATGAGAATGCATGTTCTTACTAGGATTATATCCTCACTCTCACTTATTAGAAGGCATTCAAGAATATCACAAAAGTAAGTTCAACCTTTTGCTCCTCAGCCTACGGGGTATTAGCAGCCGTTTCCAGCTGTTGTTCCCCTCCCAAGGGTAGGTTCTTACGCGTTACTCACCCGTCCGCCACTGGAAACACCACTTCCCGTCCGACTTGCATGTGTAAGGTATGCCGCTAGCGTTCAGTTTTCCATAAATTCGAGTAGAGTATTCTTGAGATACTTCACATATTGTTCCATCTTTTTAGCTTCACAAGAGTCTTTAAGCTTGATACTATTTTTGTTAGTAAGATTGGTATTCTCTTGGACGAATGTGTCATTATATAATTTAAACTGATGTTCTTTATCTAAGAATTTCTTCTTAATATTTTTATATTTATAAGATAAAATAGATGTGTTAGGCAAGAGTTCTTCAAAGTCATTTTGAAGATTCTTAAGATATAGTCATTTTATATTCATAAGATAAAGTCTTAGGTGTTTTTTTCTTCTAAAACACCTTTCTCCTTCTATTGTGCCTTATATTTACCAAGCTTCTTATTTAGGTGCTTTACTCTGAAGCCATCTTTCTTCTTCTACATGTCTTGGTTTTTACCGAGATGAATGAAAGCTTATCTTCCTCAAATCCATCTTTACTATTTGAAGTCTTAGCTTCACAGACGATTCCTTAGCCTTAAATATTCTTTGAGAAATGAGTTTTCTTTGGCCTTCAAAATAATTGATTTTCCTATTCTGGTTGTTCCTTCCTCACTAAGTTCAAGTTCATGAACTTTAAGGGATCCTAGAAGTTCATTCACTCTTAGAACATTGAGATCCTTAGCTTCTTGGATAGCAGTTCTAAAAGACAACTAAGTGAATTCATGACATAAAATTCAGTTTGATATAGAGCTTGAGTTATTTCAAATTATGAATTGGATCACGTGATGCACCCATAATAATGTGATTAAGATAACCTCCACCTCCGTAATTGCATTTTACGTGATACTAAATTATAATTATGCAACCGTACTGGACTGCAACCGCATTGAGTCACATAAATTAAAAAAAAAAGTAATAACAAAAAAGTTTACAATGATATAGCCCCAATAACCATGACCCCACGCATAGCTGCAATGACCATGATCCACCTAAGTGCAATTTAAAAGGTTAAACCTTGACAAATCATCTGACACCAGTAATTTAAATTGTGATTGTGGTCGCGGTTAATGTAATCGCAGTCATTGCGTTGCGGATTGCGGCCATTGTGATGTGAATTATTTTTTGAATAAAAAAATACTTTTGAAATCGATGCGTTTTAATGCGGCACAATCTGATTGCGTTGTGGCTTAATGCGGCCCAAATGCAGTCCGATGTGGTTGCGTTGCAGCTCGATACAACCGCATCATTGTGATTCGGTGTCTCATCGTAATTGCGGTGTGATGCGATTACGACGAACATTACAACCACAATATTACGGTCACATTACGTGATCCTCAATTTATAGTTTGGCATCTATCAACATTTGGTTTATAGTCTCAAGATTTCCCATTTTGAAACAACATAGCGTATTTTGATTCTTGTACTTTGGGTTGATCCTTTATGAGTTAGAGCCAAAGTATCTCAGGTGTCCTTAATTATATTAGACTTGTAGACTTTATCATGTTTAGATCTAGATATAACACACATTACATAGTGCTCTGTCTTTATATTTAGTCGGTGTTGAATCTTTTGATTAGTAGACAATGATGCACTAAGCAAGACTTCTCCACTTCCACTCTTGGGATTTGTATAACCTGATTTTATTAGCTCATGGATATCAACATTTTGAGCATCAAGAAAAGCCTCATAGAAGATAACATTCCTTGATATGAAGATCTCTCTTGTCTGTAGGTCTAGAAGAACATAGCCTTTGATGCCAGTTTTGTGTCCTAGGAAAGTACATTTTCGAGCTCTGGGATCAAGCTTGGTCCTATATTGGCTTAAAGTTGATGTATAGCACAAGCAGCCAAAAACCCTTGTCTCAAAAAGATTAGGTAGCTTATCATAAAGTAGTTCAAAAGGATATGTATGGTTAAGGGTGGGGCTGGGCATTCTGTTAATGAGGTAAGCAGCCTGTTCAATGGCATAGGACCAGAAAATGCTTGGTAGGCTACAGTGGAACATAATGCTTCTTGCAGTGTTTAGCAAGTGCCTATGTTTTCTTTCAACCACAGAGTTTTGCTGTGGTGTTTCCACACAAGAGGTTTGATGTATGATACCCTCTTGGTTGAAGAAGTTATGGTCATTGAATTCTGACCCATTGTCAGTTCTAATGGTTTTTATTTTCTTGGCAAATTGGGTTTGCACCAATTTGACAAAGTTGTGCATCAAGGTACGAGCTTCTGACTTGGCTTTCATAAGGAAAGTCCAAGTGTGCCTAGAGTAATCATCCACAATAGTAAGAAAGAACCTGTGCCCATGAATAGATATGCAAGATAAGGGACCCCATATGTCCATGTGCACCAAGTTGAAGGTGTGCAAGCTTCTATTCATGTTGCTTAGGAAAGACAACCTAGCCTGCTTTCCCAAGTGGCAGTGGTGACAAATCAATTTAGAGTTAAAATTCACATATGTGTACTTGTTGCAAATAGAATGTAATACAGAAGGAGATGAGTGTCCCAATCTAAAATACCACAAATCAAAAGAAGGACAAGCAGAAACAGAGTTCACAAGATGATTTTTTTCATAGCTATTTCTAACAAATTGTCTAAGAATGTAAAGATTATTCTCAACTTCAACATGCCCAATCGTCTTCAAGGTAATCATATCCTGAATTGAGCATTTTGAACCATAAAAAATCAGCTTGCAATGAACAGATTTTGTTAGCTTAAAAATAGAAATCAAATTAAACTTGAAATCAGGGACATAGAGGACATCATGCAAGACTAGAAGATTAGAAAAGACAATTGTGCCTGAGAACTTTGCTAAAGTTGTTGAACCATTTGGTAAATTGATGGTTATAGGTTTTATGGAGTGAAAAGCAACAAAGTTACTCAGGTATGAGCTAACATGGTCTGTAGCCCCATTATCGAGGACCCAAAGAGATGCCTTACCTATGATACCTTGGTTCTTGGATGTTGATTCATCCTGTTGGGCAGGTGGTGTAGTGATGCTTAGTTGATTAATGTTGTATCCTGGTTTGGCAGTCCATAGATTATGCAACAGAGATGCTAGTTGTGCATATTCCTATGGCCCAAAAGTAAATGACATGGGTGAGCTAGGCTGAGTGACAATTCCTTCCCTTTGAGCCTTAATGTCAGTGGTAGGTGTGTTGCTTATCAAGGCAGTATGCTGTCTTGATTTGTCTTGTTGAGATTTTGGTGGAAACCCATGCTTGAAATAGCAGGTGTCAATTGTGTGTCCTTCCTTGTTGCAGAAGGTACATATATTGGCATTGTTTCTTCTGCCTCCATAAGATCTGTTAGGTGCTCTTCCTCTTCCTTGAGAGTAGTTGTTTCTGGATCTCCATGGTTGTGTGGAATTGTTGAGCCTTACTTGTGTCTTGAGGTTGGTGGCATTAAACAAGATTCTTGGTGTTGCTGTTTGAGATGTCAGTTGACTTTCTTGTTGCTGAAGAAGTGAGAAAGTCTTATTGATGGAGGGTAGGGGCTCCAACAGGATTTGTGTCCTTGTGGTGCTGAAGATCTCACCCAACCCCTTTAAAAAACATATGACATTCTCATTGTCACAATATGCCTTGATTATGTTGCCAATTGCATATATGCAGGTCCCATTGCATATGCAAGAGGGGATGGGCCTAAGAGACTCAAGTTCTTCCCATTGTGTTTTCATTTCAGTGAAGAAGCTTGACAAGCTTCTTTCTCCTTGCTTCATGGAGTGGATTTCATGTAGGATGTCTGAGAGACGAAAGTAGTCACCCTTGGTGAATCTTTCTCTTAAATCCTTCCATAGTTCATGAGCACCTTCAATGTACACGATACTTTGTGAGATTTCTGGAGATAGAGCTCTTGTTATCCAAGAGACTATCATGATATTGCAACGTTCGCAAGTGTCAAATTGTGGGTCTGTTGCACATGGAGATGTGATGGTGTCATCCACGAATTTGTATTTGTTCCTTGATTTCAATGCTCTTCGCATTGATCTGCTCTAAGTGTCATAGTTTGTGCCATCCAATGGTGGTGTGACCAAGATTGCTCGTGGGCTTTCTCCAGGATGCATGAAGTATGGGTTTTGTGCATCATTGAAGTTGGTGGTGTGGTGTCTCTCTTTGTTGCTCAATGGTAGATGAATCTGCCATGGCTAAGTTGCAGAAGAAAAAAAATGGATAGGGTGAAGGAGATGAAGAAGTGAAGAGTAGTTAGGAACCTAAGCTCTTGATACCATATAACAAAATATTACTGAATATACCTCTGTTTTCTTCTTATTGATTAAAGACCCATAAAGTGGTATTTATGCAAATAGAAACTTAATGCCTTGTGAAGCAAGAAATGCAAGAAAAATAATAACAAACTAACAAACTATTTGCTAATTAAAACTAATGAAGAATCTAGAAGATTAAAATAAACACATGTTGAAAACATGTTAAAAAAGAGCTCAAAACAGTTAGCCTAAGGTTCTGTTCTGATGTGCCAAATGATGCCTTTGTATTGTTGAAGAAAAGCCATTCTGCCTGGTCGTGACGCCAATCTCAATCAGTTGGCCTAGTCATGCCTGGCCTGTCTCGGTCAGTTGGCCTAGTCACGCCTGCCCTATCTCGATCTGTTGGCTTGGTCATGCCCTGTCTGTCTTGGTCATCTGCCTTGGTCACGTCCTGTCTGTCTCGGTCATCTGGCTCAGTCACGATCTTCCTGTCTCGGTCATCTGGCTCAGTCACGATCTTCTTGTCTTGGTCATCTGGCTTAGTTAGGCTAAGCTTGTCTCGGTCATTTGGCCTGGCCAAAGCCAGCTTGGCTCGATCATTTTGCTTGATAGTGGCTTGGTCCTTGCTTAGCTCCAATACATTATACTTTCCTTTGTACTTGTTAGATGCTCAACCTAAAGAGAATGAGCTCTGATACCAACTGAAATGGGCATAAGCAAACATAATAATGAGAGTTGAATTGTGTTTGATAAGTTTTAAAAAATTATTCCCTATTATATATTTTGACAAGCAATTAGAAAGTGATGGTAAATATAAATTGCTGAAGTAAACTCTGAAGTTTTTCTCTGTCTTTTAGCTTAATTTGCCTCTTGTAAAGATATTTCAAACAACTTCAACTATAATTCTATATAAATAGAACTTCTATACAACAATGTATTTTAAAAGATTTTATATGCACTTAAATTTTCTCTTTTTCTCTTGCATGTATATGTTGATCCTTTGAGGCTCTTCATCCTTTTATAGTCGAGCTTCAATGATTTCAGAGAATGTTTCAATAGTCTGTTTGTTTAGAGTAAACATTAAATGAATTGGTTTGTTGAGTCTTGATACTGAGAATAAAATTATTGCTTGAATTTGTTGCGACTTGAACCATGTCCACTTCCACATTAATTATGTTGGATCTAGTGTATATGAGTTCATCTTCCTTGATGTATCTATAATTCTCTCTTATCATAACTTCAACATTTGACAATACTTGGCATACTTGTTGAGATAGTTTTGATTATTCCTTTGTGCATATTCGTCTATTTTTGTCTCAAAGTTGGTTAAATAATACAATATATTAAGCTTCTTTTACCGAGAAACAAAACATCAATAATTAATAATCACAATAAATAAGTATAACAAATTTAAGTTCAAATAATTGGACTAGTAGAACATGTATACATGATTCAAAATAATATAATTAAAGTTATTGGATATATTGGTACAACGGAAGTGATCGTTGCGCAGCATTGGTCACAAGCAATCAAATAAAGTGCATAGAATAAATAGAAGAGTATAAACAAAGAATTTGGTAACGAGGTTCGGTTAATTATGCCTACATCCTCGGGAGCGCTGAGTGACTACCAAAATATTATTAGAGAATAAGGATTACAAACCCTATCACACCCATAGGCCCAAGTGCCCATGAGTTGTTTCTACTTGGTGCTTATATTTGGTGTTTATATCTGGTGCACATTTCAACAAGGGAACTGAGTCCAATATATAACATTGATTACTTTACTCTATTCCAATACTAGGTGATGTATGACTAATGTCATAACATATTTCAAGCATTCACAACATGATATGGTGGTCATTGAACGTAGTTATTAGTCGGACACACTTTGTCTTAGATGCATGTGACTTGATTTTATTCGCACATGTAAATGGACACAATTATCATTGGAAGTGATTGTCTCTAGACATGATAACCGGTTAAGATGGACTTAGTCATTGGACACATTTGACTTAACATCAAAACATATTATATTTTTCAAAGATTATTTCTATTATTCTATGCTTCCCAAATTTAATTATTTGTTATCCAACAAAATATCAATAAAAATATAAGATTAATAAGTTGATTCGACTTAAATAATAACATAAAATGACTATAGTTGCAAGAGTATAAGAGTATTTTGCCTGAATAAGTCAAGCTTATAGTTAGTTGATGTAGTTGGTAAGAATTCAAGTCATGCCCCATATAGCAGTTAAGTTCGAATCCTACTGTAAGAACCTTTGTAAGCTCTTTTTGGGCATGAGACTTCTCGTGCATTTGATTTAGTCATAAGGTGCAATTCACTTAAACTTTAATCAGAACAAAAAATCTAAATATATAAGTAAAAATAGAATAAATTGCACATCTCAATGATTTCAGGAAAATGATATGTTAGCACTTAAATTTGAACATTAAATTTTGTATGTTTCTTAACATTAAAATAGAATAAATTGCACATCTCAACGTCATATTTTCTTAGTACTTATCAACTCTGGATTACCGAAGTCACAAAAATATAGTCATTTCTCCTTGGCCCAATTAATGATTCTCTCATTTTTTTGGTTTAATACATTAATTGCAGCAGGGAATAAATCAAACATATGATTTGTCCATATCTGAGTATGACTTGAGCGCTCTTTAAAATTGGAGACCACATTGTAAAACTCTATTAATAAGGTGTTGGTCTAGTGGTGTAAGGTCTCGTTAGACCCCTAGGATGATCAAAAGGTCAAATGTTGAATTCCTGAGAGCGACACTGTTAGGAGGAGAGCCACACAACCCGAAAGGGATTAGTTCTTATCCATAAGATGAGGAGATACCCTTGATAGTACCAAAAAAATTAGAAGAATGAATCAAGTAATTGAAGACTTATTTCCCAACGGTTAACACATAAATAGTAGATCATATTCATTGATGGTACACAATTCATGTTGAAATATATTGTATCAAAGTAAATAATAGTATATGTAAATATGAGAGATTGTAATTTTGGTGCTCTTGGTTGGTGGATCTGGTGGGTCAGGCAGGTACGTCGGGAAAGTGATCTCTGCTGATACATCTTCGTTGAGCTTGGTCCCGCCAGTGGATGCACATAAAAAGGTGGTCTGACGATCAAGTCAGTATATGACTGAATAGGAAGTAAAACAAGTATATGAGAGAATATCAATGAACAATATATCTCAATGATAATAAGTGAGTATCCTTATGGGGTACTCCAATATTTAAAGTGATGGAGTAAACAAAATAACCCTTCGGCAGTAATGTTGAAGTGCACGACCATTTGGATGTGTGAGGGGTTGCTTTATCTGTGTCAGACGCATTTGGGAGGACCGTACTCTACACAGTTGACTTTGTAGCTTATAGCAAGTCTGACAGCCGTATTGTAGGAGGTTAGGTGAAATTTGCAGGCAGCATGTCAGTAAGTTGTTGGTGACATGTCAGATGGAATGTCAGGCCAGTGGTTCTTGAATCGGCCTGCTGTGTTCGATCATTATTTAGATATACTTGGAAAGCCTTAGCTCAGATATATCTGCTTCTTGGTTGGTTGGGTAGGAGGCCATCTCGGTCTATCAAGTAGGATGCTCCTAGTCTAGTCGGATGCTCGACAGTCGAGCATGCTATTAGACTTGGTGTTTCTAAAGATTGTTGGTGGTTTTCCTGGCCAATTGTGATCGTTCAGTTGAGTATCCATTTTAGCAGGGTGGAACAATTTCCCCAAGTCTGCTAGCATGGCCGGAAGTAGGGCATGCAAGTAGACTTGAGTGTCTTCTGATTTTGAGCTTGTTAACGATAGAGGCGAGTATGGCAGTGTTGGTGTTATGATGCAATATCAATCTGTTTGGGTTGGGTGACTGCTAAGTGTTTGCCTTGTTCGTCCCCACGACAATCGATATTTTGTTGCCCGTCCTACATATCATGATGACATCTACTACAGGACATGTGGTAAGGTAGGGGTGTTCTCGACTGTCGTGCCCGCTTGGGAAGGGACGTGACGTGATGAGACGTTGCTCTGCTTTGCGCCCTTTCGTTTCACGCATTTAATGAGTTGTTTTATCTCTTGTGCATAGTAAATGTGATGCATCGAATCTTCGATTGTCGTTGGATTGCACTTGATTGCCGTTGCTAGACAGCGGGAATGAGCCCAACCTAAATTTTTTGATGGCCTATCGTTTCGAACTTTGTTTTGAACGTTGGATCCGTATATCGATGCTTTAGCTCAATTCATTCATTCAATGACTAAAATATACATCCATTTCTTGCTCTTTCATTTCTAATAATTCATATACTCTATTTAAATAAATGTAGGTTTTAATAAGTGTTGGACCAGTCTACGACTGAGGAGCCTACAACCACTGAGAAGTTCCATTGTTACCGGGGTATGAGAAGAGTGGAGAGCCACAAGTGTCACACCACGTCTTGAACCAAAACCTTAAGACATTAGTTTCATGAGTTTTTTTTACTTATAAACTCTTTTACTCCTCCCGCATATCCAATGTGAGACTTCACACTCGAATAAACCCAACGATAAATACAGTACAATGTTTATTAATAGACAATTCTACTTAATCAAAGTCTTAGATATGAGCATTGTTTATAGGAAAAACTTTGGAGAGAGCTAACATCATCATATTGTTAATATTCCCCGGTCAATATATTTACCTGAATTTTGTGTCGTTGATCGGCGCCATTTGCGTAGAGTCATACAGAAAGTTATTGTTCCACTTCCACAGCCTTCAGAACTATTTTATTGGATGTGTAGTCTTCGGGTAGTTTTACAAATTTCACTGTTTTAGTGAAACATTTTACTAACATGTAATGTTGAAATTAATAATATTCACTGCCATTCAGGACCATGTCCCCATCATGATGTTAATTTATGACATGAAAATCAGTTTACAGATGTACGTATCACTTTAATAGTTTATGTGTATTCACTGACTTTTTTAATAATATTCACTGACTTTTTTATGTGTATTATAAGAGTAAAAGTGTAATTTTATTTTAAATAAAAATGATATAAATGTTAATACATATTATATTTCCTTTGTTTTTTCACATCATCTGTCTCTCCATTAATGAAGATGAGTCTCACTCATAACGTAGAGTTTTATGGTTTTTGCAGTTTAATTATATGAGATTGAATTTTCAATTCCATTATCCCTTAGTTCTTGGAATATTGGAACAAAAATCTACTGTCCAAATTATGTTTTGGATATTATGGTGCCATTTGGATATTATGGTGCCAGTATAGACCGAAATTCCGTTATGGTCTAATTCTGACCAGTAATAGATACTCGGGCTTTGCAATATTTGATTGATTACAATTCTGTATATTCCATTTACTATAGAAGTTCCCAGAGAGTTCATTAGAGGAATATTTCCAAGCAAAACCGTTTGCTCTTGGATATCCCTACTGCTTTTCCAAATTAATCCCGCGGATACATATAACTCAGAGGAACGAAACTATATCATGTGAATTAAAAAATTAATTATTCATTATTTATTGATATTTTTTTGTTTCATTAGACAAGATTTAGAACATGAAGGAGACAATATATCATCAATGTTCGGAATATTAACTATTTGATGTCTTTTCATATTAAAACCAAAATCACCATGGGTTGTATTATATAGCTCAGACATGAGACCGAATTGGGTGTATTTAAAGGCAAATTGTTATATAAAAAACCAAACAATATCGTAAATAAGTATAAAAAATGGGTTGTCGAATTCACAAGGATTTGCTGGATATTAGTCTTTTAACTAAAATTTGTTATTCTAAGTGAGTTTTAAAAATGGTTTTTGTTGGTTTGTTTGATTAACTAATTAAACTAGTTGGAATAAAGATTTTGAGATCAAATTTCCTACTCAGTATCAATACACATATTATTCAAATACACTAATTCATTTAGCAATATTCTTCTACATGATTGACCTCAAATGTACAATAGCTAATGTTTTAGCCATACCTCTATGTCTATAGTCTATGAATATGATGTTGAGTAAAATGCATCACCTCAATTGTATTAACCACCAATGTCCTGGTCTAAGCTAATAGCTTATTAAGATAGCTCTATGTTTGACAACTAAATTAACAAGATGAAGTTATATGAATCATTAAACATACCTCTATGTCTAGTTCTACGTTAATAAGTTTGAGAGTTATAAAGTTATTGAATTAGCTCTATGTCTACTAATTAATACCACAACATGCATGAGATGACAATTTTGATATTAGTCTATGTCCAACAAATATACCAAATGATGAGTTATAAAAAGTAGGAAACATGCAATGATTTTTCTAAGCATAGAATAAGATAATCAAACTTAAAAGCAAACATTAAACACATATATAATACAAAAGAATGAAAACTTCTTGAATTAATATAAAATGAATCAATGTGTATACATCAAACTCCTATTAGATTCAATCCCAACAAATAAAGAACTTAGTTACTCATGTTCACAAAATGTAAGTAAGATAGAGATGAAGTCCAATTCATGAAGTGGTAGAACCACACACAAATGAGCGTAAATTAACTCATTTAATACTTACACATTGTTCTCATGACTCAAATGAGCCAAACTACCCTAAAAACTAAAAGAAATTGAGTACTAAGTGTTACTATTCGAATATATTTTTTACAAACTCAAGTTAAATCCCTTAAATAGTGTTTGAAATCTAGCTTTCATGCTCAGCACACCGCCTTGCACTGTGTGCACTGCTTTGTATAGTCAGACGCAACCTTTCAGCACACCGCCTTGCACTAAGCGCACCTCCTTGCGCTCACAACAACGCCCTTTTCTGCTAAGCAAAGATGTGGCGCTTGGCATATACGAAAGAGTATGTTTTCGCCAAATATTTTCCAACTTACAGTGAGCATAAGAATGGTATGAACGAATGTGGTATGACAATTTTGTTCGGTCACTTATGGGTGAATCCTTGCTTTTGTCTGGAACTTAGCTTATTGTAATAATTCATCTGGTCTTGGCATGCACACACTCTTAAGGTGATATTTGGAAAATTCAATATATTTTATGCTTTTAGGATCAATTAACCAACAAATTAGATTATGTAAAGAGTTAAAATGTCACAAAATTGATAGTTCAAATATGATATTTTGACATTCAAGAATATGCACCCATAATAATCAAACAATTCAATCTTTCTCCATATATATATATATATATATAGGAATGACAACGAGACAGATCGCTATCAGGTTTGTACTTTCCCAAACCCAAATTTGACCCCGAACTCAACGAGGTTAAAAATAATAATATCATCCCTAAATCCATCAGGTTTCGGGTAACCTGAACTCAACTATATCCCTTAAAAAACAACTAATAAGAAGATCGTGCACCTATACTAATTTCACTTTTTTTCCTGTGATGGCTGCTGCATTTTACGTGGCAACCTACAAAGTCTCCAAAAAATTCTTATTGAATGTAGAACAAAACAAAATTCTTAATTTTCCCATAAACTTTTTAACCACACTTTCACGTACAACTCAATAAGCTTGAATACTCTTGCCTATCCAAACCCAACCCATTTTTAAATACCTGGCAATGAACCTCTCTTCCATTCCCCAAGGCACCTTGAAACACAAGCTTTTAAAACTGAAATAACAACATAATTATCACACAAAATGTCATGGTTTGCCATTTGAGTATAAAAAAGTTGGCTAGTCACTAACCCACAATTTACCGGATAGAATTGAAACCTCCCAATTTATTTCATTGTTTGAGTGTTTCTGAACTCTAATCTTGACTCATTCATTGTTTCTAATGGGTTCGAGACGAGGTACCAATTGTACCAAATCCGAACTCAAATATGAAAGTTGAACCCGAGTAAAATCTGAATTCAATCGGGTTTTTCCATTAATTTTGATTTGGGTTTGAACGGGTACTCACAAATTCGATTTTCATTGTCATCCCTATATATTCCACATTTTCTAATGAAATTAAAGTTTATTCAAGAAAAGTCCAAAAGCATGCATTCATAAACTTTGTATATTTTTAAAATATGTAAAAAGTGCAAAGGCAAAATTGGAAGGGCGTTGTAAATGTTTTACTATAGGTATTTTGTGTTTTGATGATGAACAAAATTTTAACTTCAAACATCAATGATAAACTAAATGAAAAGCTAGAATTGGAACTTCTATCACAAATAAAGAAGGTGAAAGGAAAATCAATTCTTTAAACCAAAATAGTGTTGATGAATTAAAGTTCTAGAATTAAAGGGATAGAGAAATAAAGTTCTTAGTTCAAGTTGGAGCAAATACAAGTGTTAATCATGAAGTATACCAAGTTCAAATTGACTTTAATCGTGAAGTAAATCAATTTAACAAGTAATTAGTATGCATTAATTGGTCCAATTACGTTTTTCCAATAAAATCACTCATTTATAAATTAATTGGTCCAATTAATCATTTAACTAGTCCAATTAAATCTATATTAATGTTTTCCACTAAAGTTATAACATGTATCATAATTGATATTTTTTTATACAAAAATTTCTAAAAATTATAAAAAAAAATATGTCATAATTTTATAACTCAAGGAGATAACTTATTTTCTCATATGATGAGATACTTTATGTACCAAAAAAATGTACCAAAAAGAATGATGGAATACTTTATTATCTTTTTTGAAAATATCTTTTAAAAATTAATTTTAAAACTCATTTTTTAAATAAACTTTCACCTAAAAGTAATTTCCATAAATGGAACCAAATAATGATTTATAAAATGCAATTTATTATTGATTTTATTATCCATTTTTTAATTATATTAAAAAAGGATAAAATTTTATTAATTTTTTAATTATTTTAAAATCAATATTTATAAAAAAATATTATTATACATACTTTTATCCTATATATATTGGTTTAAAAAATATTATCTTATTATTAATCTAAATATTTTTTTAATTTGCATTTAAAATCTTAATATTGTTATTTTATTATAATTAATTAATTTCGAAAATTAAATTATATAGAAGAAATTTAATTTTCGAAAATAAGAGGAGAGTCCTTATTGACTTATGTCTAAAGAGGGTGAATATCGCACTGAAGCGATATAAGCAATCAAATGTTGTGCTAGTTTGGTTGCTGCAACTATGTGATCATTAAGGACACATCATACGTCAAACTATTAACGTTAAACAAGCGCTTCCTCGGAAGCAACCCAACTTTATTTTTATGTTTTTGAGTTTGTTTATGTTTTTGTATCTTTTGTGCTTTTGATGTGTGTTAGTGTGCAGGTTTGAAGCTTGATTTGTTGGACTGAGGACAATCTAAACCCGTGAATTTGGCTAAATTTTGGAGCTTAGCAAATTTGTATAGTATCTCTTTTCATTTTATTTGATGTTGATTAAAATGCATGGATTGTTTAATTTGTGTTCTGAATTTTTGACTTCGTAGTTGATTGGTTTGCATGAATAGACTTGTACATTGCATGATGAGTTAAGTGCTTAAGGAATAACATCTTTATTGAAAATGTATGTTTACTCTAATTATGATATGTTATTACCTAGTCACCATACTATTATGAACTTTAAAATCATAGCATGAAGTTGTCTTAAATCAGGGGATTGTATAAGTGATGTGAGTATTGAGCTATACAATTTACATGAATTTTTTAAAAAGTTGTAATAACTTGCACGGTTGATTTTGTTTGCATCTCTAAATAATCTAAGTTGACAGAAAAATATGGTTATGATCAAGGCATTGTTTGATTCAAACCACTTGGCCTAAACACGTCGCAATAACATCATTATCCCTTGTTAAGCCTCTTGAGAATGAATTTTTTTTATTGCAACCCTTCATGCTATATTAAAGAATGTTATCAAGTCCTAGTTCTAGTAGGATAAGAAAACTAATTGTTATAATCATTAATAAGTTAGGGATAAAGAAAATTGTTGAATGAGAAAATAGGCCTTTAAATAAAGAGTGTGTGAAATGAAATCATGAACAACACAAGAACAACAAAAAAATTACTATAACCAACTTATTTACACATATGCCATAAAAAAACTTGAAGTACATGTAATCTATATTCTACACATTGACACAAGGTCACGTGATTCTCAGGGTCATATGATTGTTGTATCACCTGCCGATGCTGGTTCTGCAGCACATGCTTTGCTGGGCTTGATGCACAATGTGGCTTAGTGTTGATGTGCAGTGTGGCTTGGTCATTGGTTGGGTCATTGTGCAGCCCTCGGTCATTTCTAATGAATATGTATCTATCAGAGTCTTTGGCTTGGCCATCGTGTGTTTCGGTCAAGTTTTGGGCATCTGGTCTGGTGGTTGTTTTAGTCCTCTCGGTCACGATAAAGTTTGACATTATATTTTAGTTTGACTCGGCCATGTCTTTAGTTCTCTTAGTCAAATTAGTGTGTTGGGGTGATTACCTGAGTGTGGCTTTAACATATTTATCTTATGTTTTGATAGTGTTGACCTCTGATTGGTAGGCACTAAGGCCAACACTAATTTATCATGTAGCATTGACTTTAAAATTTGGTTAGGTTTTTTTGGCTCATGTTAATAGCTGATTTTCTTATGATGGTTTTGATTGTAAATTTTGTTGTTAACTTGGATAAAAATATGCTAACATGGAGGAATTAAATATCTAAAATAAAAAAACATAAAGACTAAATGATTTTATGAGTCATATTGATTAGTGTGTCTTTTTTAAAAGAGTTTAGTTATTCTAAGTTAGGAATAAAAATCATCTTTATTAATGAAGATGCAAGTGCATGTTTCTCTACATAATATTTTTCATCTAAAGTATATATTGAAGCCTAAAATCAAAATCAAATGTAAATGTAGGTACTAAATATCAATAATAATAATTAGCATTTATCTTCTTTAATTATTTCAGCCTTATAATTAGTGGAGAATCAGTAGGAGATTTGTTAGATTAATTCTCTCCATATTAGGTTATCAATTTGTATATATATACTCATGAATACTAATAACAAATAACAATTCAAATTGTAACCTATCTTCTATTTGGTATTAGCCTAAACTGAACCAACTTCCTCCTCTTTCCTCTCATCAGGAGTCGTTCCTCCCCTTTGCTTCCCATGGCTGGCGACAACAACTCCTTCATCTCTAACCCCTATGAGCCATCAAAACCATTTGCTTGCATCACTCTCATCAGTGTTATGAAGCTTCTTCCCACCATTTACCATAATTGGAAACTCCAAGTTGAAGCTCTCTTCGATGGCTATGATCTCCTCAAATATCCGGATGGATCTTTTCCTGTGCTGCCAGAAATGATCTCCACCACTGCATCGCCTCCGGTGACGACTCTGAATCCTGCTTATCAAACCTGACATCGACAGGACCGCCTCATCTATGGTGCTCTCCTCACCACCCTCTCCATCAAAGTATCATTTCTAGTGTCTCACACAAAGACCTCGCATGATCTCTGAACCCTTCTCAAGAGCACCTATGCCAAGGCATCTTGCAGCCATCTCAAGTAGTTAAATGAGCGTCTTCGTACGACTTCCAAAGGTACCCAATCCATTAAAGCCTATATGCATTCTTTAAAGCAAATAACAGATATGCTTGCATCCCTTGGCTTTCCTTTCTCTATTGAAGACATGACTGATCATGTCTTACGCGACCTTGATGATGGCTATAGAGTAGTAATTGATGGCGTCAATGCACGGGATACCCTAATCTCTTTTGATGACCTACTCGAAAAGCTTCTCATTCAGGAACTCTCCATTGTTGCTGCTTAGAGACAACCTCCTGCTCCCTTGACAGCCTTGAATGCTCAGGCTCGGCCTACCTACAATGACATGTCTCGGTCTAGGCAATTCCACACAATCAACTCAATGTCCTGACAATCGCAAACTATTTCTAGGTCGTCGTCATTGGTGAAATGTCAAAGGTCATGTTCTATCTCAGTGCAACACCTTCAAGCAGCAGCATCCTTATGTCTCGCCACCCCCCTCGTACCTTTCCGACTTATACTGGATAGGCTCAGACCATACTGCAACTGTTGGCCCATCTCGGACTGATTTTCTAGTTGACAGTGGAGCGACACATCACGTCACCAATGATCTTGCAAATATGGCGTTTCATCATCCGTACAGTGGTCTTGACTCACTATTTATGGGTAACGGTTCAGGTTTAAACATCACTCACACTAAAACACTTTTACATAATGATTTATCCTTGTATAATATTTTGTGTGTTCCTTCCATGAAATAGAAAATCATATTTATCTCAAAATTTACCAAACAAACTAACTTTGTTGTTGTTTTCTTGCCACATTCTTTTCATGTGAAGGACTTGAAGATGGACCACACAACCCATAAAGGCTCATGCGTGGTTGAACTCTATATTTGGCCCTCCAACTCACCATCCGTCCACACCGTCCGCACAAACTCCTCTGCCTCATGGAACCATAGGCTTGGACATCCTTTATCTTCTATCTTAAAATTTGTTCAGCAACATTTTTCTTTAGGATCAAATAAATTTCCACAATCAGATTGCAACTCATGTCAAATTAGCAAAAGTCATAAACTTCATTTCTTTGAATCCACTCTTACACCTTATCCATTGGAAATAATTTTTGCTGATGTATGGACTTCTCTTATTTTATCAATTGATGGTCTTCACCAGTGTTGTGATAACCGGACCGGACGGTCCGACCGGTTCGCTCGCTGACCGAACTTGAAAACGACTTCGTTTTGTAGTCTTAACTGAATGAGTAGTTGGACCGCTTTGAACCGGAGAAATTCCTATTCGATCGTGTTAAACCAAAATAACTCGGGAAAAAATCTGCACGGTTCACTTAAAATTTTAAAAATTGGAACATTACTTCAATATTTTGTTTTATTTCGATCCAAAAAAGATAGAGATGTTACTTCAATGTAGTTATATAAAATTATTAATTACATATTTATAGATAAAAATTATTAATTATATTAAAATTATTCGGTCTGACCGGACGGTTTAACTGTTTAAACTAGTTAGACCTAATATCAAAGCTCTTTTGGATTGACGTCCGGTTCAGGTTTCACAACATTGGTCTTCGCTATTAGTGCATGTTTGTTAATCATTTTATTCGCAATATTTGGCTCTAAACGCAAATTTGATGTGCAAATGCAAACTATATTTCCCAAATTTAAATTACCTGTTGAAAATTTCTATCACAAAAAAAAAAATATTTTACACAGATAATGGTGGCGACTATATTGCTCTTCGTTCTTTTTTAAGCATTCATGGTATAAGTCATCATACTACCCCACCCCATACCCCTAAACATAATGGAATTTCAAAACGTCGGAATCGTCACATCACTGAAACTGGTCTCCCTCTTCTCTATCACTTGGGATTGTCCCTCACCTATTGGCCTCACGCCATGACTACCACGACCTATCTCATAAATCGACTCCCCACTCCAAAAAAATATAAATATGTAAGCCATTAATTAATGATAGTATGGTTAGTTGTTGTTGTCAAGACCATAATATAATGGAGGAGTTGATGAGGACAATGAATTCAACATTTTAGGCTTCTTGCTATAACATTTTCATTATCACTATATTTAAGTTACCATTTAATCCTAACATTTGTAGAGTTGGGGAAATAATATATGGTAAACCGATTATATAATAGGAATCAATAATGTTAATTTGATAATCAAATTGTGACAATTTTAAATTGCATTCTTGTCTTTAGGATTTAGGGTAACTAAATTAGAAGTGGCTTGTCCAATTGGATTTTAATTTAATTAGTGTTTCTAAAGATTGATAAAGAATACTATCATCATATAGTCAAATCATTTATGTTAAATTATGGAAAATGGATAGAGAACGAAAGCATACCTGAAGAATCCATGAAGTCTTCTTGAAGGGTTTAAGTTCTTGATGGAATAGTCATCTTACAATAACAAACTATCATTACCTTTAGTTTCTATTCTAATAGGATGAAGAGAATAAATGTGTTTGTGTTTTGTATATCTATTATAATTACGAGCATAACCCTTTATTTATAAGAAATTAATGCTCTTTCATGAAGAGAATAATTTTCATGACAATTATATTCATATTTATACATCTTACTTAAATTAGATCACTTTAATTTAACTATTTTAAAACTTTTCTGGTAGAACCCTAAATCAACACTCACATTAAAATGAAATATACCATAGATATATAGTTTGACTATTGTAATATGGACTATGGAACTCTAGAAAGACTATGGTGCTTGATGAAACGTTGAATATGAAGGTAAAAGTACCAATGAATTTGTTTATAGTAAAAGTTAAGCTACTCTAAGACTACATGCACACCTATATACATTGATATTTTGCTAACTCAATCTATACCCACTTACACTTCAACTTTATAGATCAAGTTTCTGCACCATAATATGTCATTTCTCTTTCCATATAAAGCATATAATAAAACAAGCCTAACCACAAAAATCGACCATTTCCATTTTCTAAATTATGGTTGTGTTAAAGTTTATTATAATTCAAACCATTGGATTTCCCAACAATGAATGATCATTATATGAAGTAGGTTTTTTTCACTTACCATTAGTTATATATGACTAAATTAATTGACATTCTTGTTATTAACTACTTGATGTTGTTATAAGAAAACACAACTTTAAATTATGCATAAGTAGAACTGGGATTCTTTAATAAAGTTTGTCTCATCTATCTCTTTCACCATTTCGGGATCAATAACTTTTATCCAACATCACATTATTATTTGTAGCATATGGTACAAATAAACAGAGAGTCCAATTTGTCAACACATAGCTTTGTACCTCAAATTTGAAAATATGTGATAATTTAATCAAAACCCAGATCCCAATTTGATGCAAGAAGATAGATAAATCTAGAGACATGAGAAGTGAAAGTGAGATTGTATCAGCTTTCTTATCTGTGACACTGCCACGTTTTAATTAAGGTGAAAGGGAGAGGAGGTGGAAAGAAACAGAGATTAGCCCCAACTTCTGTTTTCTTTTTACCTTCCTTTATTTGTCTTATCTGAATGTAGCAGTGAGTGGTGGCAGGTTTTGTGTACTGGTCACCCTCTTTTGAAACCACTGGAGTTTTCCTATGTTTCTACCATTTTCCTTTTTTCTTATTCTTTTTACCTATTTTGTAAATGTTCATAATACCGTACTAGATAGTTTAGTACTGAATTGAATTGTGATTGTTGGGCTTATTCAAGTGAATAGTCCTACATTGGATATGAGAAAAGAAATGAAATAGTTTATAAGCAGTAAAGACCCATGAAACTAATGTCTTAAGGTTTTGGTTCAAGATTGGTGTATTGCCTGTGGCTCTCCATTATTCTCATACCTCAGTAACAATGGAACTCCCCGATGCTTGAAAGCTCTCTGGTCACACTCCAACAGTGACATATGACAAAAACAATCTTCCACCGACTATGATTTATGTTATTTTTCAATAAATATTTTTTTTTTAAATTTAACCTCATCATATTTCAGTACTGACCTCCACCTCCATTCCTTCACGTGATTAATACATCTTCGTTAGTAACTAATGATATGGTAAAAATTATATGCCGAGAAATATACGTGTGAATGTAGACAAAAAGGATCAAGCAACTAGACACTATATCAAAAACTGTACATTGTAATGCTCCACTTTGCCTCCAAATTTATCAGTAATACTTTCAATACTAGCTTCTAATAATACTATAATTTGTGGACAAAGGGGAGAGTTACATTGAACCACTCACCATTATTCCTAACAACATAAAAGAAATGAATTATATATGAAGATAACATTATTCTGATTTTGTGGAATAGAGAGAGAAATAAGCATGAGTTTTGGGTGATTGGGAACTGAATGTGGGAAGAGAGAATACATAAGTCTATGATCAAATATGGTCCCCTCTCATTTGAGGCTGTCTGTTGGGTCAACTGACATATGTCTTCCCTTTTTCACGCCTTGTCCTTACTGCTCTCACATCCCTAGTACGGTTACTGCATTAAACACAACTTTTTTGCTCCCCTGCCAAAAGTGAAGTAAGAAGAACCTAGGGTTATAAATTGTATATTACATCATCATCTGATCTGGCTACAATATTACAGTTATGATGACCATTACAACCGCATTATAGTGTACTTGCAGTGTGATACCTAATCCCAATTATATTGCCTCATTGGGTCAATCAGAATACATCAGACTACAACTAATTCAAAAATATTGTTTAATCACAAAAAATTCACATCAAAATGGGCCGCAATAACTACAATCATAATAATCACAACTGCAATTCGCTACAATTTAAAATCTTAACCTAACGGATGAAGATCTTCTTCGATATTGGATAGGATTACAACACATGTAAAAAACATTTGACGAACATGATTTCATGCTATTTTTTAAATATGATATCGAGAACTCTAGTGGCATGCCTGAGTAGCATAGTTAAACACTACTTAAACTTGCTACAACAAACTCTGACCTCTCTCCATCTTATCATCACTGCCATAGTGGTCCACCCTCTATAGAGTTTTGTTAATATAGAATTTGGGGTTGGAAGTATTGAGTGGAAGAGACAAGAAAGTTAAGATATGGATTGGAATTGGAGCTCAAGAGTACCCTTTGTTCCTCCACCTGACTCTTCCTTAAGCTTCCTCTACAACTCTAGTTACACCCCATATCCAGGTAAAACAACAACATCAAAACACTACCTAGTTTTCTAAACTATTAATTCAACTTTTATATATCATTAAGCATTCTTTTCTTCTTCACTCTTATGGTATGTTTGCGAGTTGGTTTTTAAAGGTAAAGATAGTGAGGAAAGACTTGACAACTAAGAAATATACTTATAAGATGACTCTTAAATATTTTTTTCCATTTCATTCTCCTCTAAAACCAAACTTAGAAAGAGACTAGTAATGAATGGATTGGGAAGAGTTAATGTATTTTAGTAAATTCTTTATCTTATTATAATTATTATTATATTTTTAGGGACAATGTTTTTATGCTTTGAAGTGAATAGTAACTTGAAGGCCAAACAATTGTCCCACTTTAATTATTGATTTCATTGATGTCACATAAAGTAGGTATTCGTGACTTCAAAGCATGATAAATTTCAAAAACAAATGTGGTATTCTAGGAAAACATTCCAAATACACAGTCCATTTCTAGAAAAAACAAAGGTAGAAAGAATGTGTGTATAATATAATGTGTTTTAATTATTTTATCATTTAGAAATGCTAATATAATTGATATATTTTTTTATGCAATATATCATAACTATTCTTATAACAATCATGATATTTATACAACTCATAACAACACTTCACCACAACTTTTGGCTTTATAAATTCTATATATATATACACATATATATATATATATATATCAATTTAACTAAAAGTTATTGCATGAATTTGTATACGTATAACACTTATATTCTGATAAATATATGGTACAAGTACTAGTCACACATTTGACATTATTTATTTTTAAAAGTAACCCTATCTCTATGTTAAGGAATGGAAGTGAAGCAACAATCAATGGCTGAAACACTTCCTGAAGCAATGGGGAAAATAAACAGTGAGAACCAGCTAGAAAAGAAGAAGAGACTAACAAATGATCAACTTGACTCACTTGAGAGTAGTTTTCAGAAAGAGATAAAGTTGGACCCTGAAAGGAAGATGAAGCTTTCAAAGGATTTAGGGCTCCAACCTCGCCAAATTGCTGTTTGGTTCCAAAATAGGCGTGCAAGGTGGAAGACCAAGCAACTTGAAAACTTGTATGATTCTCTTAAACAAGAATTTGATGTCATATTCAAGGAAAAACAGAAGCTTCAGGAAGAGGTAGGTTAAATATCAAAATTTCTGTTGTTTGAACTTTGAATCAGTGTTTTAAATTATGGTTATGGTTACATTTTATAAAATGGGATCCACGTTTGGTTAAGTTAGAAACCAATCTTTTTGGAAAGGAACTACATACAATAAAGCATTAAAAGTTGCACTATTCACATCAAACTATGATTCTTCTATATGTATAGTTACATCATTTTCTCATTTTTAGGCTACGTACAAAAACTACTATTCCTTTATTTTCTTCTCTTGTTTATATACCCATTGTCTCTATATTATGTTCAGTGATGTTTTATTCTGAATATTTAACTACAAGACATTCCTCCAAAGTGGTTGATTCATGTAGCTTCTGTGCCTTGTGCAGGTTGTGAAATTGAAGGGTATGCTGAGAGATCAAGCTTCAAGAACGAATATATCAGCAGGTTACACAGAAATCTCTGGGGAAGAAACTGTAGAAAGCACATCAGAGGCGCTAAGATGCTGCAACAAACCAGTGAGAACTATTCATCAGCAGCAGAATATTGCAGACGGAAACTATTCTTTCACTGTGCATGATTATAACACGGTTCCAGTGCTACCCTATTGGGCTGGTGTTCCTTATTATCCTTAATCTGAAAGGACAAGTTTCATGTTTAGTTTAGATTGTGGTAGATTTTTCATTGTGATTAGTGGACTCGCAGGAAATTGAGGCCGCAATTACGGGAAACTGTGGCCGATCGATACCACTTTAATTGCTATCACGGTATCATTAGAGAGACTCTCGAAATCACTATATTGTATCTGCAATTGCGGTTGCAAGGACTATTTGAATAACTTTTAACTCTATATGTGCAAGTTAGCTTAATTAGTTAAGTTGTTTTTGTTGCATCCATAGATTTGAGAATGATGAAAGCTAAATCATCAAAATAAAGTGTCTTTTCGGTTGCTCTTCTACTAAAAGTAGTACACAAGAAATATTTTTAATTTTAAAATATTTATTTTTGATAACATCCAAACCCACTCTTAAAATTGGTGTTAAACTCTTATTTGAAAAGTATCATTCTACTAACCAAAAGAAAGGTGTCATTCTACTAACTTTCTTTGAAACAAAAACATAGATCAAGTCCTTATATTGAAGTTTCTCTAAGACATAATTCTCGATTGCTGTTGACCCTAATTGAGTGTCTTTCACGTGACATTGTAAAATGTAAGTAAGACTTCAATAACTTATTGTTGGTACATTCGAAATAAACAAACATAACTAAGCAAGCAAATTAAGATCAAAGTGTAAGTAAGGTTGATAATCTCTTCGAGTTGAATCCCAAATCTTCAGCTCATCTGATGAGTGAGAGAATGCAGTTTAGCCATGAAGAAATCTGCCACCATATTAGCCGATCTAGACTTATATAACTTTATTTTAGAGAAACGTTTTTTCTCAATATACTGAATATCCAATGGTAGATTTCAATATGCAATTATATTAAGAAATAATTTATACTTTTTAAAATATATATTTTGGTACTACCAAACCTTTAACTTTTTGGGTAAAGAACTAATTACTTTTGGAGTGTGTGACTGCCCCTCCCAACTAGTGTGACTCTCACGAATCAAATTTTTAACATTTTGATCATCCTACAATCTAGTGGGACTTTACACCACTAGATCAACGCCTTGTTGGTAGATGTTTCAAAATATTAAACACACAACTTTTCCTTAGGCAAAAATAATGTTCATTTTCAAAATGACGGCTCATGTCATCCAACAAAAGTTGCTTTTGAAAATTAAACAAGAATTGAAAAAATATTTGCATAAGGATTGCTTCATAAATAATGCATAAAAAGAAAAATAGTCCAAAATGATTTCTACTTTGTGATATCCAACACAGAAACTTCCAAGATTTTAATGTCGTGGGTTTCAACATCAATTCAGTATTTGAGGTTGAATGCTAATTAAACTTCATGCCCAAGGTGTGGGACTACTCATGAGTCTGGAATTCACGCTCTTAGAGACTTTGAGCAATCTAAACGAGTCTGGAGTTTCCTTAATCTTTCCAGTCATCAATAGTTTTACTTCTTTGACTTTTTTTTTTTTTGATCGGCCAAAGAAAATTTTTATTAATTAAAATTTAAAGACATCAAGGGCTCCTTGTCTAATCTTCATTTTCATGGTTTGAGCTTGGCTTGGTCTTTAGGTTTTAGGGTCATTATTTGTGAATCTGGAGTGAACAGGTTTTATTTGCATGTAGCTGTCATTAACAAAATTAGGAACCTAATGTGTCTTCCTTGGAGGTTGATTTTCAATCATACTCTTACGGAGGCTTATTAGCCTACTGATTGGCTGGTCAAGCATGGTACCCATAATCATACTCCTAATAAATCATCCTACTAATCCTCCTATTCACGAAAAAGTGATATATGATTTATTGATTTACAAGTAATGTATGCTACTTTCTTTTAGGTAAGAGATTTATTAGGAGAATATATGATTTTCCTTTTTTTTTATTTATGTTTATGTTGTATTTTAACTCTTTCTTACTAATAAAAAAACAAGTCTAATATATAATTCAAATATTGTTTGATTTAAATCACGTGACAATTTATAAGATTTCTTTTAGTGAATTGATGAGGCCACTCGTACATTATTATAATCATAAGTTTTTCACGGGTAAAATAAATTTTAATTTAAAAAATACTTACTTGAAAAAAAAATCCTCAATTTGGTTAACTTAACGAGCCAAAACTATTAATAAGAAAATATATCTTCCTCAGGAAAAAAAATCCTTACTTGCAAACAAAAAAATCCTCAATTTAGTTAAACTATTAATAACAAAATATATATTCCTTATAAAAATGTATGTGAGAGGGATCAAAACTATATATTGAACCCATAGTTTTTGGTTACACTAGCATAATTAGAAACACGCTATGAGTCTCGGGTTTATGGGAGGTGCAGTAGATCTTGTAGTTCTAATCTTAATAATATATCGATAGCTAAGAAATGGAGTAAAGGAGGTTGTGGTAGTTAAGGTGAATGACTTAAGGAATAGAGTGAATCTGACCCATATTGAAGGTCTTTTGATGATTAAAGAGAATAGGTGAAGGAGATTGAAAGTTCGAGTCTCGTCCAGAACAAATACTAACATACTAATAATTAAAAGAGATTGAAAGATGTGTTACTTAGACAAGGTCTTTCAAATACATTACATAAAGATAAATTATATAACTTGTTATAATAATATATTTCTGACCCTTATACTTATCAACAATATAAAAAATCACCTTTTTGATAAATTAGAACTATATTGCTGATGACATGTTATAAAATAAACGGGAAAAAAACATGTAGAAGAATAGAGAGACCAAACAACAGGAGAAAGAGAGAAGAAGAGGTTCACTTCTTAACCTGATTATATAATACAAAATAGGAGTCCTACTTATAAAAAACTATTAATCCTATAACAAATCCAGTAAAAGATTATAAAGATTTTCTATATTAATTTTTTATTGATCGGGATATTCATCACTAAGCAAAAAAATTATATTTAAACCAAAAAAACCAATATATTAAATAGAGTTATTCAGAGTTGATTTAATTTGGATCAGTTTTTTAAGCAAAAATTTATTCGACCAAAAGTCACTATTAACATGCAGTTCGTCTCAAGTTGGATTGCTTACATTAAACTTATCCGGTCCAAATACTACACATACATTTTAAAATTTATAAATAGGGGAGAGATCCAGTTACTCCAAAAAACACTTACTCTTCATCTTAGCCATCCAAACTTGAAAAATTCAATGGCTTAGATGTACTCACCAATTCAAACCATTAGATTTCCCAAGAATGAATGGTCATGATGTAGAGTAAGTGTTTTTCCACTTACTCTTGGAGTAAGTGGATCCCTCCCTTATAAATATGACTAAATATTAAGTAAATCCAAATAACACTGGTAAAACAACAAATGTACAATGCGCCACCAACATCCACTAGCAGCGCACCACAACCAGCAACAGAACACAACCACCGCAAGAAGACCACAATAGCCACACATGCAACATAACTTTAACATTAAAAAGAATTAAGTGGGGATTAATGACACTAAAACTTTCACAACAACAAAATTAACAACAAAAGTACCAAATTCTCTTCATTTGGTTGTAAGATTGTTTAACTTCTAAAAAAATATCTATCAAATGTAATCAATAGGAATTAAAAAATTAGCAACATAGTAGAACATAGTAAATAAAAAATTACATTTCTCAATATTATCTAAGTCCTCTAATACATCTTCAACGTTTATTTCAATTCAGGAGGAGCTAAACCAATTTTGTATACAAACTAAAGCTTCAACTATTTTTGGGAAAAGGTGCTCCTATAAGTAGTTTACCTCTTATGCTAGAAGGATACTCCAAAGATAGGTAAAGATCCTCTACAGTATCGGAGAGGATAGTGCAACAAATGTAAAAGGAAAAAATAACATTGTTACGTTTTTACCTTTCTGTTATAATTGTAATACTATTTATACTCTTACAAAATAATGTAAAAACAATAACTCTTCTCTCCGATACAGGAGATGAGTCTTTCTCTCCAAAGAAACCATCAACACAAGTATGACGAATACATATCTTAGTATTTGGATAAGAATGATATTTTGTGGAATTCTCCTTCCACTAGTTCAAAATATCAAAATTGAGATTTTTCTTGTCCTCTATGAGATATAAATCTGCTTTGTTTTTATTCATTATCTCATAAACATTTGTCTTTCACTAGGTGCATCACAGCTTGACATTTTGATTTCTTGACTGGCTTGTCCAGAATCTTCTAGGTGTTTATTAATTAACAACTTATACATATAAAATATTTTGTATAACATGTTATTTATATTTTCACACAAAATCTCACCAAATATCATGCTTATCTTGAAACTTGTTTTAAGGATAAAGTATAATAGCAATAAAGATCATAATATTCATCTTTTTAATGTCCTTCCAAGAATTCAATAAAGTATTTATTATATCTCAATCGTCATTCTTTAGGACACCACCTTACATCAAAACAAAATCAACATCTCTAACCTAATCTCTTAAATCCCTTTTGGAATTTTAATACACTTTTAAGAATAACAAATATGGAGTTTCATCTAGTAGAAACATCCAATTGTGCAGAACACTCATATTTTATTCTAATTTCCTTGACTTAGATTCTAAACCTATCCAATCGACTAGGAGATGCTTAAACATATCTAACTACAAAATTGATAATATATGCACAATATCTACCATGTATTGGCTCTCCCTCTAATAGATATGAATTATAATCTTTTGTTCTATCTTTTAAGTATGATATGACAACACTATTTGAGGATGCATTATCTATTGTTAAGGTGAAAATCTATTTATCATTATCAACCAACCGATATTTTGTCAATTTCTCTATTAATTGTGTCTCCCTTGTAATATTTAATTGTGTACATATTAAGAATTTTTTTATGCAACTTTCAATTCTCTTGAATAAAATTTGCATTAAGACAAATATAATTCAAATTTTGGCTTGAAGTTCAATAATTAGTTGTTAAACTTACACCTTTGCTTGATTGAAGCAACATATGTTTCTCATTTACGTAAAGACTCCAATATCCTACCAGTAATATAGAGTTTGAGCTACATAATACTCATAAAATAATGAAATTCAGCCCCTCAACAAATTTTAAAAGTAACTCATCTACAATTATCATCTTAGCTAGAGCATTTTTACATGCATCTATGAATATGAATATTGTGAATGTTTGAAATATGTTATTACATTAGTCCCACATCACCTAGTATTAAAATAGAGCAGAGTATCAATGTTATATATTGGGTTCAGATCCCTTGTTGTAATGTGCATCAGATATAAGCACCAAATAGAAACACCCCATAGGCACTTGGGTCCATGGGTATGTTAGGGTTTGTAATCCTTATTCTCTAATAATATATTGGTAGCCGCTCAGCGCTCCCGGGAACGTAGGCACAATTGGTCGACCCCCGTTACCAAATTCTCTGTTTATTTTTTTTTATTTATTCTGTGGATTATTTGATTACTTTCCGTCTTTTTTTCCAATGGTTGGAGGGAAATGGTCCTTTGACTAATATCAGAATGATATTTGGGAATCATCAACTTTAGCCACTACCTTCTCACAACTTCCATTGCTTTCATCCTGTAAGGTGCAAAACTACATGAAATCTAAAACAACAAGATACAATATTGAGTACATAGCAACATTTTTGAACCAAGAAGTTTTTTTCTTGGTCTTAAAAGTCAAGATCTAAATTAATTGAATGTAAGAGTTTCAGAATGATGCTTTTGTTATTACCATTACATGTTATATGCCTTTGAGTTTACATATCTCAACATGTTAACAATAATGGTAAAAGGGTAACTACAATTGTTCTCCTATAAATTTCTCAGTAACTAACAACATTTTGTATTATATATACATACATATGTCTGGTTGAGATTCTCTCACGTACTGAACTAGAGAGTACGACATGTGGTATCAAAAAAATTAAGGTTCCAGACTTTCTTTAATTTATTAATTGAATAAATAAAAACCTATAAACATATTTCCTCCACATATTTTAGAAGAGCTTATGTTATAGAAATTGTCGTTTTAAAATCAATATGTAATAATTATAAAGTAAACAGACGAGAGTAACGAATGAGGTGAGTGACAACTCCAGTTTGAGAATGACAAAGTGAGATTTGAATAAACAAGTTTTTGCTTACTACTTTTAAACACATTGTTTCTTTGTCTAATAAACCAAATTAATTCGGTTCAGTTTGGATCAGTCAACTTGCTAGCATTAGAACCAAAACCTCAAACCAATCAAAACATATGATGTAACATTAAAGTACATATGAGTACTTATATATTCTCACCAACTAGATTCTTTTCTGGATAGATTCACACTCACAAGTTTGTGAGTTATGAGTCAATTTCTTACCAATTATATCAACAAATATAATAAACTTTAATAGCTAAAAAGTTGTGAATATTCAATAGATTATTGTGCCGAGAACAACAATTGTTGAAGGAACATATTGCCAACTGGTAAAATGGTCAATCAAATTGTGAAATTGGTTTGTCAATTATAAAAGATTGCCAAATCTAGAATGACCATGTTGATATTAGTCTTTCAACCAAAATTGATATTCTAAGTATATTTAAAATGAGTTTAGTCGGTTTGATTATGCTAATAAACTAAAATTGATTAAACTATTAAAATAAAGATATTGAGATTGATCATTAATATTCATTATCTATACACATTTGATTCAATAATATTTATTCATCCAGTTAAGATTCTTTCATGACCAACGAGACCTCAATGGTACTAAAAGCTAATATCTTAATCAATTTAGTAACTCATAAATAAATCTATATGTCTAGCAACTCTACCCACAAGATGAAGAACTATATATGATCCACCAAACACACCTTTATGTCTAACAATTATGCTTGTGAAATTAATATTTAATGCAACACCTTAAATGTACTAATCGTCAATGTCTTGATCATATTAGTAGTTTATTGACATAACTTTATGTCTAGCAATTATACTAACAAGATAAAGATTTATGAATCATTAACACATCTCTTTATCTCACAATCATGTTAACAAATTTGAGAGTTATAAATAATTGAAATAACTCTATGTCTAGTAACTATAACAACAACATATAAAATGTGACCAATTCATATAAATCTACATCTAACAATTATACAAATATGATGAGTTCTTATATTCATATTTTAGAATGAGAGTTTCTTCATACATTCATAATCACAAAATCATACAAGAATGTTATCATCTCAAAGTAAGCATTAAGCGCAAAAGATAACTCAAAAGAATTAAAGCATAACAAATAAGTATAAATATGAATCAAAGTGTATACATCAAGTAAATTATGCTCATAATAGAAGAAATTACCTCTTCGAAGAGCATAGATTGACTCATCTAATCTTCTCATTTGTTTCTACACCTTTATTCGAACTAAACTATCCTAAGAACTAAGAGAAATCGAGTACAAATTGTTACACCTAAATGTCAATCTAATATGTCCATGTTGATCCCCTTTTAAAGAGTCTGATTTTTGCAGGATTCACTCAGCATAGAGATTTTATTAGGCGCGGTCTTTCGGCTGGTCGAGGCTCGACCTTTCAGCTAGCCTCATTACGTTGGGCACAACTCCTACTCTGGGCAGAATTACCCAATTTCACTTGGCGCAGACTATTCCCTATGAGAATGCAGGACATAAGCTACACCAAATATTCTTCCAAATTTCGCTTAGCGTAGGGTTTGCACTGAGTACAACTTCTAAAGTTTGCTATTTTCATATAGAACAAGGATTGCATTGGTGTGACTTTCTAGTTCTATCAAATCCGCTAGGCGTGGCTTTTGTGTTGAGCCTGGGTTGTTCTTGTGCGAAAACTTGAATTTTTGCAATGATTTCTCTGGTTTTGGCCTGCACAAATATTCTAAAGGGTAAAATATTACAATTTACATGATATATTAAGTTTAAGATCAATTTACCGATAATTGGACTAATTTAAGAATTAGATTACCATAAAATTAATAATTCAAATAAGATATTTTGGAACTTAACACATATATACTGGACAAAGCTAAAATAATCAATAATAAAATCTAAAAACAAAAACCATTCTAGTACTTCAAAAATGATTTAACATAATGTCTTTGAAGAGGCAATGACTTGTTATTTTGATGGGGCAACATTTTTAAATATTGTGTCCTTGTTAATGCATTTTAATATTCTTTTTTTTATTAATAGAATTATTACTCGAGTACCTCATCAAAACAATAATACGATAAAATAATGAACTTTTAAAAAATTTAGGTAGATAAACATTCTGATATTTAAAATATATATAAAATTGTTTTCCTGCTTAACAAATAAATTTATTACTAGACACATATAATCACATAAATTAATGGATCACAGAAAAAATATTGATACTAACTCAGTAACTCTCATTCTTTTTATAGGACATTATGATAATTTTGTTTTCGTACTTTTTATATTATCATATTAATTAATTTTTAATATTAAAACATCATAGTTTAAATACCATAATTTTAATGGAGTGAAAAGAGAAAGATAATGTGTCTTAATAACTGTAATAATAATTCTAGAAAATATTTGTAAGTATTGAGAAATTTAGTGTTAATAAACATTAACTTTAGATATGAATTTTCTTAAGAGGGTCCTATGAAGGTGATTGAAGATAGTAATGTTTTATTAAATAAGTTTTTCTAATATAAAACTTTTTTAAGACTTGTCTAACTTCAACAACAAAATTCAAACTCACATCATATATGAGGCAATTTCTTACCACCTAAGTCAGCTTTCGCTATCTTAAATAAATTTTATGCTTAAGGGTAATTTTTTATAATACAAAAAAACATATTTTCATAGGAAAACTAAATATATTAGACTTAAAGATTCCAAATGAATAGTTGAATTTTTATGTTGCTAAAAATATATGCTTGAACACATAACAAAATCGTTAACCTTTGCTTAAAAATATTAGAAAATATTTATTAAATTCATATTAACAAATTAATGATGTTACTCTAAATAAATGACATTTTTTAATAGGGGTGGAAAGTGGAAACAAGTCGATCATAGGTATAATTTAATTCATCCAATAAGAATTGGTTTAACTCAAAACTAAACTCGAGTTTGACAAATGTTGTTTTTCCAGCTTGAACTGACTTGAGTTCATGAACTATTTGGTTAGATACATCACCTAAAATTGGTTAGTTTAACGTCAATTTATAAATTATTTAGTTCAACTTAATAGCTTGAATAATTATAATTTATTAATATGTAAAAACATAAAGGTTATATATATCTATAATGAACCAGAAGTTTATAATGAGTCAAAATTTACTTAACTTAATTTTGATTCTTTTAAGTTCATTTTTTTTTGCTCATATTTAATTATTTTGATTCATAAACTAAGTTTATGAAACTGTATAACTAATTGATTTTCGAATATACGTTGAATTCATTCGTTTCATTGTGGTCCTACTTTTAAATAAAGGTGCCTCTAAGCTTTTATTTTTCATAAACTAAGTCTATGTGCATTTTTTTCACACGCATCATTTCTGTTTACTATACTTGATTATTAAATAAATAAATATAAGCAATAATGATCACCGTCTCTACATAATTATTACACTTTTTAAATATTATCGTTCAGTTTTATTGAAATTGTATAAATTACCTTTTACTTTTTTAAAACTACACAAATCACCCATATTTATATACATATATTATACTAACTACCCATATTGGAGAGATAAATGTAATTTCTTAAACAAAAAATAGTAACGAATGTAATTAAGTTAAACAAATTATTATATAATGTGAAGACAAGTTCAAATAGTATAAGAGTCAATGTCCATTATTTTGGTTAGTTACAATAAAGTATAAGAGTGATTTAAACATTTCCTTATAATTATTGATGTAGTTTTAAGAAACCAAAAATAATGAATATACATTAATTTTTATCTCATTTGGACTTGTCTTCACGATATATCATATTTGGTTTGACTTAATTACATTCGTCACCATTTTTTGTTTACGAAATTACACTTATATTTCTATCGGTGTAATCAGTATAATGTATTTATATAATTAGGGTTGATTTGTGTATGTTTAAAAAATTAAAAGGTAATTTATATAATTTCACTAAAACTCAGAAGGTGTGCGTATAATTTACTCTAAATAAAATATATGACTAACAAAAGTAATGAAAATTTTGTACCATAATTTTTTTTCTAAAGACACGTGTCATTATCTACATCCAATATTGGTCTGAAGGATTTTTTTGTTGACACAATTTACACCTAGGCCGATGATTTATTTCATTAAGACCATTTTCCAATTGTCAATTTACACCTATAAGACCCACCCTATATGTTCTTGCCCGTGAATAAATGATTCTTTATTTGAATTTCAGGGTTTGAAAGATGCAGTTAGTGAGATACTTCCAAATGCATATGTAACCGATTAGTTAGAATCATGTACCATTAATTTTTGAAAATACTTTATTAATCACTAATTATTTTGTTGATAGGTTTTGTTGTAATCATTTGTTAAATAACTTGAAGCTTCAATTTAAGTCTCCAATAATAACAATAGAGTTACAGGTGGTTGAAATGTCTTATAATGAAACCATGTTTAATAAAGTCATTTCTAGTATGAGAAGAATCAACATTGATGTTGTAGAATGGCTGTTAGATGATGATAGGCCTAAAAGTATGTGGGCAAGGCATACAAGTGATCCAACAAGTAAAAGTGATCACGTGACCAATAATGTGTATGAAATATTTAATGCATGGACTGTAAATGATATGAAGAAGACTATATTGTCTATGATGGAGTCTATTGTGCGTAGATTACTGAGAACATTCCAAAGAAGGTATGCAAAGGGTTGCGGTTTTGAGCATAACATAACTCCTAACATTCGGAAGGTTTTAAACACTAACATGCAAGATGAGAGGTTTTGTACATTGACTTATGCAGGGAGAGAATAATTTCAAGTGATTGATGGACACACATGTAGGTGTAGCACTTGTAATGAACTTGGACATAACTATCGCATTTATTAGAGAACTCAAATCCAAGGAAAAAAAGAGAAACAAAAAGGTATAAAGTGCAATATCATTTACTTATAATGTCAAGCAACAATGTCTCCTAATTTGCATTGCATTGATTATAGGAAACTCAAAACATAAGCTCAACCCATGCTTCTAATGTTGAAGTGCAAGCTTTAACCTCAACCCAAGTATAAAAAACGCATAACATGGATTGAAAGGTGTTTATAAAATTTTTACTCAACACCTACCATTTTTTCCGTGAGACAATCATTAAACAACAAGGTGAACTAACTCAAGATGTTGCAAGTGAGCATGGTAACAAGAAATGAAGGCTATAGAAGGACACATGTAAATGCATTAAAAAGGAAGCAGACCAAAGAAGAGCACATCATACCAGTTGCTAATAAGGATAGTTGATTTTTTGGTTTAGACCATAGGTAGTACTACATGTGTGTGTCTTTAATATTTCTCTCATTTAATAGGAAAACAAATAACTCAATACCAACATTTGGTGTTTTGTATGGATTTATGAAGTTTTAAAAGCAGCTTTGTTTCTTTATAGTAACAAATTTATGGATAGTTGAATTTATTAAAATTTTCGCAACACCATTGCCATATTATAATAATATTGTCATGATAACAAACGAGAAACATTAAAAGAAATATTACAAAAAGTAAAAAGAATGACATTACAAACGTGTTTACATTATATATTACAAAAATTATTATAATAATATTTATGTGTAGACTAAATAACAAATTTTAGAAATAAATCATCTTTAACAATATATTACACAAAAATAAAGCATGTTTTTAGTAATATTTATTAATTTTTATATATATATATATATAGTATTGACTATAATTCTTTTAAGCATTTTATCAAACAAGTTGTGAATATTATATTAAAATATATTTATATGAAGTCTGAAAGGATATTTTTGTCATGACATTTCATCAAATAACATGTAATATGGACACTATTATTTAATGGTGAACTAACGACCTAGTTTATGTAATATACATATACAAATGAGGAGAGATTTGTGTAGGTGCAAAAAAGAATGATGGTTAGTATAATTTCATTAAAACTTATGAATCATAATTTTTTTTGTTTAAAAACTAAATTATGAATCTTATTTCAAAACAGTCATCAATATCCAGATTGAAGATTTTTTTAGACAATTTACACCTAGGCCATTGATTCATTTCCTTAAGACCCACCCTATCTGTTCTCGACAGTGATCCATAAATCCACCTAGCTATTGAAGAACACAATATGTGTTGTCAATTACAAATTAGCATGACAATTAAAGTTGCACCTTAATAATTAACAAAAATATAATACGGAGTTTTTAATTTGTATCACATAAAAGTGAAATAAAAAAATGGTATAAACAACATGTATTCATCGGTTAAATATACGATCTCGTAAAAAAAATAAGTGAATGAATCTTCATAAGATGAAGATGACACCTCAGTGAATTAAATTAACCAGTAAGTTAAACTGAAAACCCCAACTCATTATTTCACCTCACCCTTCATCTATTCTCTTCTCATAAAAAACACACTCACATAAGCCTAAAACCCCATTTCACTTGATCAATTTCACAAACAGGTTGTGCTCGTTATTATTTTCGGGATCGATAAAAAATGGGGGACAATCAAGAAGTAGAGAGCAGCGATTTCACTTCCGATGACGAAGGCACAAAGGATTATCGACGCGGTGGTTATCACGCTGTTCGAATTGGCGACAGTTTCAAGAATGGTCGCTATGTCATTCAGAGCAAGCTTGGTTGGGGTCATTTCTCCACTGTTTGGCTCGCTTGGGATACCCAATACTCTGTACATCTCTTTCTCATTATCAAAATCATTCTTTTTTCTTGGGTTTCATTTTTCCAATTTCGTACTTGTGAATTGTAGCAGCTTTTGTTGATATTTTTGCCCCAATTTGCTTTGCCTTTTGTCATGCCGTTGGGGGCTTCAAAATCGGAATAGGTTTTGTTAGTTCAGTTATATGGTACCAGTGTTCTAATTTGTGGTTGCAGTTGTGGTTAGCGCAATTGCGGATAATTGCGGGAAAATGGAGACTCCCAAAATTGTAATATTGCGAGTGGGGAGTGTAATTTAAAACACTGTATGGTACAATCATTTATAATCTATAAAGAATACAAGACATGATCAATAGGTAATACAAGACATTGGCCTTCGGCAACTATTTATTCGTTGTTTTCTGAACAAATGGGAATAATTATTTTCATAATCGTGAAAAAGGAGCATTTTCTTTTGATATTTTTGCCCCAAATTGATGTTTCAGTTTGAATCATACTGATCAGGGATCAAAATTATAGGAGAAAAAACATTAACTTTTCCTGCCAATAGGTTTGTTTTTGTTCAGTACTTCAGTTATAAGGTGGCCTCATTAGTTTATTAGTTTATAATCTACAAATAATTGTCATTTGACAGCTGCCAACTATTTATTTGTTTTTGTCTGAATAAATGGGAATAATTATATGTTTTTAGCCATAGCCCAATCGTTTACCTGTTTTCTGAGAATTAATCGCTACACCTTTTTCGCCTAAATATGGTACCCATTAAGCATTTCATAGGCTGCTAGTTATGCTTAATAGGATTTAAAATGTATGACAACTTATCATGGGTACCATAACCATCAAAGTACAGTAGCAATTCCCTTGTTTTTTGCATCGTTAGTATGACTATGTTTTTTGTGTCTGGAGATCTGTAGAAATATGTGGCTTTGAAAGTTCAGAAGAGTGCTCAGCATTACACAGAGGCAGCCCTGGATGAGATAACGATTTTGCAACAGATTGCAGAGGGAGACCAGGATGATAAGAAATGTGTGGTGAAGCTTTTGGATCATTTCAAGCATTCTGGTCCAAATGGGCAGCATGTTTGCATGGTGTTTGAGTACCTTGGGGAAAATCTTTTAACTCTTGTCAAGTATTCTGATTATCGTGGAATACCTATCAACATGGTTAAAGAGATATGCTTTCATATTCTGGTTGGATTGGATTACTTACATAAGCAACTTTCTATCATACATACTGACCTGAAACCTGAAAACATCCTCCTTTTATCAACCATAGATCCATCTAAGGATCCTAGAAAGTCTGGTGCTCCTCTTATTCTTCCTAATACTAAAGATAAGACGGTACTGGAGTCAGGAGCTGCAAAAGACACAAAGACATCGAATGGGGATTTTATTAAGAATCATAAGAAAAAGATTAAAAGAAAAGCTAAGCAAGCAGCTTATGGATGTGTGGAGAAGGAAGCTTCTGAAGGAGTTAATGGTAATCCTGAAACCTCTGGTGCTCTGGAATCTTTACCAAATGCAAGTTCTTCAGGCACTTGTGACTTGTTGGATGCTGATGGAACAAACTCAAAAGAGCAGGGTAACAAAAGAGGAAGCCGTACAACGAGACAGAAGTTGTTGGCATCAGCTGACCTCAAGTGCAAGCTAGTTGACTTTGGTAATGCTTGCTGGACATATAAACAGTTCACAAATGATATCCAGACAAGACAATATCGGTGTCCAGAGGTTATCCTTGGATCAAAATATTCTACTTCTGCAGATCTTTGGTCTTTCGCTTGCATTTGCTTTGAGCTGGCTACTGGAGATGTGCTATTTGATCCTCACACTGGCGACAACTTCGATAGGGATGAGGTATGTATATTATGTTTACTTGTTATATGTTCTATTTGATCATTCTAACTTTCTTCAGTGAAGTTTTAGGTTTTTGGTCCTTGAATTTACAGAAAGGAGGTTGCATTTCAATGAAATAAATTAATAATAATATTTTCAAAGTCACTCGTGTTGATAATGGCAATAAACCTACAATCTCCACTAGCATCGGAGGTCCCTGACCAGTTCTGTCATTGGTCTGGGTTTTACAACTATGCTTTTCATCTGAGTTCAAATAAATCTATTTTTAAGAATACTTTTTCTGCCTTGAAGTTTTTATAGGTTCCATGTCTAAGGAAGATACATTATCCTCTTTTTTCCTTATGTCTCTGCATTCCTTCTAGTAAAAGGTGATACTCTTCTTTTGTGTGAAACTTTGGTGTCTGGTATTGATTCAGTTGTGCTATAGATTGAATTTAAGAAGTCAGAGTTGTTATTCTCTTTGGTTTACAAATAGAACTATTATAAATTTGAAATTCGAGTTTCATCTTCTATCTTCTATGTTATACATTCAATCCAACTCACTTGGTTTTTTTTGCTGTTGGAGCTGATGCTATACTAGAACATCCCGAATTTGACTTGTTAACACTGTGTCTTACCTTTCAAGATATTAGATTGCTCCCATCCAGATGACAACATTACCTTGAAATTGAAAACAATACTAACAATAAATACTAATAACCAAATTCTTAATATCCAAACGTCAATATGTAACAAAACTCGTAAATGATGGCATGATTATTGCTTTGCTCAGCTACTCCAGAGCAAAGAAATTCCTTGGGATGAGTCATTCCCTAAGTTGAAGACATGCTTCTAGTTATCTAGGCACTTAAAACCTTCTGAATCTGAACCACTGGGTCCCAAAATGATGTAGCCCTATATAGTCAATAGTGTGGATAGCCAGTGACAGAACCATAAATTTATGGTAATGGGGGCAAAGATAACATATAAGCATAAATGTTTAAATAGTGGAAACAAAGATAGCATACAGATATAAAAGTTTAAGTAGTTGACATAAATATAACATACAAATACACAAAATTAAGAGTAGAATTAACAAATATCTATCATGTAATAAAAAAATCAAAATTGTAGTGGCCTCACTATGCAACACTTGGGTCCGTCCTGACTATAGCGGCATTGTGGGGGCAGGTCGCAGTGCACAATGCATCACAGAGCACTTTCAGTCGCGTCAGCTACCTAAATGTGGGATTGAAGTTACTGCCCATTAATTGTTTCCTCATTTATTAGGGTTTTTCCGGCACTCCCCTCTTTCAAATGATGTTGCAATTTTTTTAATAAATATTTTCCTCAGTTTTTTCAGGTGAGCCACGACAGAATGGCAAGACTTGTTGCCTTCTGAGTTGGATGGCATTGGCTCAAATCCTGGAAACAACCTCTCTAGTATGCGGTGACAGCGGTGTTAAGGGTGTGTACAAATATATACCCTCCCAGACCCATTAAGTGGGAGTCTCGTGCATTGGGCCACCCTTTTTTGTCCTTTTCTTATGATTTAACCCTCACTTTAACTCAGTCTCTATTTTGCCAGGAGGCCAATCCTAGATAACCGCATGGGCGATTGACCTAAAACAATGCTACAACAGTATAGCTGATAGTGGGATGGCTGCTATACCTTAGATACCAGTTATAGTAAAACATTATTTTTCATATATATACTAATCATTGATACACAATTAAAAATTTACAGACGCGACTACAATTAATGTGAAGATAACTAATAACAATAAGTGAATAATAACGAAAACCATAATAATACAGAGGTGGGTTTGGCCCGAGAAAGCTGAAAAAAATTGAAATTGACCAAGAAGCAGCATGAAACTGGTGGGATGCAGTTAACTTGTGAAAACATAATGCAGAAAGTGTGAAACAGATGTAGCTTGCTAGGAACCTATGTAGTCAATCCATGATTCGCTGCTCCACGAAAACACGACGCAATGCTGTAGTGTGATACTGATGCATCTATGTAATAGCAATGCTATCATATGCTATTGTATATAGTGCTTGGAACTTGTTGAAATGAGGAGAACTTGCATTAGTGAGTGCAGAAAGCTGTGAAAACCCCTACCCATGCTATGGGTAAAATTGAGATCTATTGACTTTTACTGCAGAAAAACAAGATATTTGATGATATAAATTGGGCAAAACTACTGTATCATGTCATATACTCATATCCATGCTTCTGAGGTGAGAGACCATAACCTCATAATCCTACTTTACTACCCTTCATGAGATCCCAATCAGTAGCCCAGCAAATCATTTGATTGAGAACATCAACCTCTACAGTAAACCAGATAGGAATAACGGTCTCCTTGTCTAACTCCTTGATGGGCTTTAAACCTAGACTTGGACTTATCATTTACCCTATCTATGAAGTACCTTATCAAAGAAATAACGGTCTCCTTGTCTAACTCCTTGATGGGCTTGAAAAAAAACCATGATTTCCTTTTCTTTTCTCATCATTCACCACCTCATTTACAACTAGAAGCGCTTTATCCAAAACTTGTCTTCCTGCTATAAAAGTACCCTGATTTCCCGAATGTGTTTAGTAACCAGTCTTGTGGCCTGATACTTCTCACCCAAATCTACCTGTCCTTTCTGGGCTCTTGAGTGATTAAAGCAGAGTTCATACGCAATCTAACCTTATAGTTTCTATTGAATTCTGCTATCAACTTTGAGATGGCTTCCTTTAACTACATCCCAATAATTCTGGAAAGGAAATTGCGAAACCAACACATCACTCCAAACAGCTCTTTGAAAGGGCTTCCTGTTAGCTTGATCCTGTGATGGGGATATGATTTTATATGCTGTTTAAACTTGCCACCCAGTATTGTTTTATGCTATTTCGAGTTTAAGCCTGGCTACTATTGGCTTATTTTCGAAACTTTATGCATAACACTTCTTCCAGTAATATTCTATGCTGCCAGCATCAATGACATGGCTTGCTTTGTGCGCTGTAAAGTTACAACTTATTGAATGTCCTTATGCATTCCACTGTTAACATAACAGCTCTACTGTTTGGGGATTAACCATGTTTTTCCCTTTTATTATGTAGTTTTTTCTTCTGTGCTGAAATTTTGAAAACTGACTTTTTTTATTCTTGCATGTGTGCTTCAGTTTGGATTTTAGTTTCTTATGCAAGTTTGTTGTATCTTTATCTTTATCACAGGACCACTTAGCATTAATGATGGAACTTCTTGGAATGATGCCAAGGAAGGTAGTAATATTTTCTACCCATTTCTAACCTCCTGTGTTCATTACGGCCACGGCTAATTTCAATATGCAAATTATGATTCTCAGATTGCACTAGGGGGGCGTTATTCCCGTGATTTCTTTAATAGATATGGTGATTTGAGGCATATCCGGCGATTGCGATTCTGGTCATTGAACAAAGTCCTCGTGGAGAAATATGATTTCAGTGAGCAAGATGCAAATGACCTGACTGACTTTCTGGTTCCAATCCTTGACTTTGTTCCTGAGAAACGGCCCACTGCTGGTCAATGCCTTCTCCATCCATGGATGAGTGCAGGTCCACGCCTTCTGGAGCCATCTTTGTCTTCTAATCACAACGGACATGCAGATGCTACCATTTCTGACCAAAAGAGAAAAGACAAAGATGAGAGAGAGGCCATGGAGGAAGGAATGGGAAATATTGCTATCAATTCAGATGCTAAACCACTCTTACCTTCTCCATCTAAGAAAGCCTTCCAAGGCAGCCACAAACAGTTCATTTAGCTATAACTCTTTCCTTTGTGACTGTTTTTATGTACTTACTAAGCATGCCCCCTGCATTGTTTGTACCATTCAATGATGACACTGGAAATTGTTTTCGGGTCCGTTTGCGAGTTGAGTTTTGGAGGGAAAAGAAGTGAAAGGGAAGGCTTTTGGAGTCATCTCACAAGTGTATTTTATGGCTCTCAAGTTTTTCCTTCCCCTCCAAAATCCAACTCGCAAACAAACCCTTAGGGGGTAATTCGTTAAGCCGTGGATTGGTTGATGGGGTAGCACATGTTTGACACAGGTAGCTCAACATTTTTAACCAAGTTGGATTCTAAGAGCTCTCGTCCCTGTTAATGGTACCATTCTGATATATCCTGTGTCTTTCTCATGCTTAATAGGTCAAAGATCTTTTATTCGTTGTTCCCATTGACTTATTTGTGAACTGTGTTTATCCCCTGTACTAATTGATATTAAAACATTAAAAGACATTTTTATGTTATGTTTCATTCTTAGTCCCATAGTTTTGTTTCTAGTCTGCAACATTTCATTATCTCATTATGTAGGTTCATCTTGCATGAGCCACCGTTTCTTTATATGTTATTAGAAAGTAAAAAGGTTACTTTTTCAATCATAGCACTAAACAATTTTCTTCTAAATCAATGGTTAATGTCTTTGTTTCAATGTTGTTAAAGTTAGAGCGGCACGCATAAATCCTGAATCAGGTTCCTTTCTAGTTTTAGTTAAGCCATTTGACCAATTGTATGGCTAGATTACCTCAAATCAGTATAAAAAAACAATAAAAAATAGAGGAAAAGTATCTACTTACGTTAGAAGATAACTTATCTTCTTAAATTTATTCATTGTTTGACATGTTTTATAGAATGAATGGACTAATATGTGTAGTATGTTTTTTTAATTTTCTTTTGGAGTAAGTGGATCCTCTCTTAATAGAAAATAGTTCAATTCCTAGAAGAAGAGAGACTAATAAAAACTATAGGGGAATGATAAAAAATACTTAAAGTTCAATGTTTTATCAATGAATATAATTTCTAATATATTATAGTATTGTTCAATACATATAGCTGAGTCTACTAGTGAGATAAAAGCTTGGTAGGTGATGTTATATTTTTATACTTCTATTCTTATAAACTATTAATTTTCTGTATTTCCTCTAACACTGTAACCACACATGGACCTCCCTATAGTGTACTTGTACTATGTTTAGCTTACTAGGACTGTGCTACAAACATTATTGTAATACTTATTGTATTCTTTGTTAAATTTTCCAACTTTTTTTCTTTTTCTTATAATTGAAAAATCAATATTCTATGGCCTTTTTATTTAACATATGTGTCTATGTAGTCATCTTGTTAGACTTAGGGATGTCAACGGGCAGAAAAGATGTGAATAGTGCTTTCTCATACTTATACTTGTGATATTTACAGGTATCTATGTGGGTATCAGCTATATGTGTGTACCCAAGGGGTTTTTAAGTTTAAATATATAATTATATATTTTGTAATAATTAATATATAAAATAATTATTACATGATAATAAAATTTATGTACAGGTTAAATATTCATTTATATTTTAACCACTAAAATTCATTTAATCTAATAATAAAATAGATAATATATAAGCATAAAATAATAATAAAATATAAAATATATAATTAAAAAATAAATGTATAAATATGTGGGTACCCACTACCCATGTGGCGGGTATCATAATACGCTTTCCTACCCATACATTATTTTTACAGGTACTTATTGTTGGTACTTTAGCGGGTACTCATGAGACAGGTTCGCTAGTTAGACTTGGGGATAGACAGAGAGGGCAACCATGGGCCTGGGCCGGGGCCTTTCTGTCGCCAGTGTTATTTTTTTTGTGCTAGTATAAGTGATATTAAAAAATAAATGAAGTTTGAGAAATTATGCTTCTTCAGAAATATTATGTTCCAATATTTAAATTTCAGCATGGCACAGTATTGGCACTAAGGAATGAATCAAATTAGCTTCCCTTTATAGTTTATACTGTGCAATTAGTTATAAATTTAAAGTTTGAGTTATGCTAATTCGGAAAGCTTATTTTCCGATTTAAACTTCACCATGAAACTAATCAAATTAGCTCCTACCCTTTTATATTTTGTGCAGTTAGTTATATTTATTGTCACATTTTTAAATATTTTAATATTTATAGACGTCAAATATGCCATAAGGTTAACTTCGATATCTGAAAATGACACAAGCTGAGAGAGATAGTTTCAGTATTCCGAACTAAACCCTTGTTCATAGAAGCTGCCAAAGAGACTTTATTTTTATTTTAATGCACATTTATATATTTCTATATATGTTTGTTATTTTTTATACATTTTGTAGTTTTTTATTTGATAATAATACATAATGCATAGTTAGTTATATATACATGTTTTATATATACATTTTAAAATATTTGTTATGTATAACGGCAATCAAATCTTATTCCTACAAAGTGAGATTGATTATATTAATTGAACAATGTCATGATGCTACATAATAAATCATGTTCATTAAATTAAGAAAAAGAAATACATGTATTCACAGTGTAAAAAAAATCATTATCAATTCATTATAGGTCATTCATTTTTAATTATTATTAATCATTCAATAAAATAATCTAAATGAATTATGGATGATATAATGATTGTGTATAAATTTTTATATATACAACGTATATATTACACTCTTAAAATAAAATATTAGTCTATAAATATTTTATAATTATTTTGCATATGATATTTGTTATATACATGAATACGAAATGACTCAAATGAAAATAATTCTTATATAAAAATTATGAAAACAATAAATTTAAGTTTTACACCCATACATGAATGATAGGAGTCTAAACCAATGTTATTAAAACCGTACCGGTTATCAAACCGGTCAGGGTACTGGTATAGTGGTACAGTGGTTCAACCAGTGGTTCAATAATTAAACCGCATGCCGGTTAAACTGTACATACTTGCTTATATATATATATATATATATATATATATATGTGTGTGTGTGTAAACATATAACAAAAAATTTCAAATAAGTAGATATTCATATTTATAATTCATATTCATAATTTACTTCAAATTCACACAAACAAACAACATTAAGTTTTTAATAAAATCAAAGTCTAAAGTGCAAAACATATATTAATCCAAAATTATCACTTAACAAACGCAAAATACAAATAAATGACCCAAGTATCAATCATTGAAGTTGAAGAATTGAAAATTTGAAATTTAAAAAAAAAAAAAATTAATGTACAAACCGACCGGTTTACCGGTTTTGACCAATTTTGACCGGTTTTCAACCGGTTTTGACCGGTTCTATTGCATATGCGGTATAACATACGTACCGTACCGGTTAGGGGTCCGGTTCACCGGTTTTCCGGTTGAACCGGCCGGTACGGCACGGTTTTTTAAACACTGGTCTAAACCCTAAAACAAGAGTAGTGGTGTTTATTTTCTCTACAATTTATTTCAGTTTTTCAATTTTCTAGTCTTTAGGAGTTAATTAGCATTTAAGTGATGCAGATCATTTAGATCATGGCTCCTATTTTAGTGTTATTTCAGTTTTTGTACTAGCCTATATATCAAGGCTTATGTTTTTTAGAATTATGCAGTAAAACAGAGACTTTCTAACAGTGGTATCAGAGCAGGTTACGTGAGAGGGACTGCACTGTGAGAAAAATAATGTGAGGGAGAAGCATGAAAAGCTGTAGCTTTCTTTTTTCTCTTTTTATCACACATGGCTTCAGACAATAGCTGTGTGCAAGCAGCTTTTCCAAGATTTGATGGTCACTGTGATCATTGGAGTATGTTGATGGAGAATTTTCTACGATCAAAGGAGTATTGGCCAATCATTGAATCTGGAATTCAAGAACCAACAGGAAGAATAGCTTTGAATGATAATCAAATAGATGATTTGGAAGCCAAAAAACTGAAGGACCTAAAGGCAAAAAAATTATCTCTTTCAGGCTATTGATCGTCCAATCATGGAAACTATTCTTTGCAAAGAAACTTCCAAGGATATTTGGGATTCTATGAAGAAAAAATATGAAGGTTCTACTAGAGTGAAGCGTGCACAACTTCAAGCCTTAAGAAGAGTTTTTGAGACTCTTTCAATGAAGGATGGAGAATCAGTCACTAGCTATTTTGCAAGAACATTAGAGATCAGCAACAAGATGCGATTCCAAGGTGAGAAGATGGAAGATGTCACCATTGTAGAAAAGATTCTACGCTCTCTAACATCGAAGTTCGATTATGTTGTTTGCGCAATTGAAGAATCCAAAGATATAGATACATTTTCCCTTGATGAGCTACAAAGTTCTTTGTTGGTGCATGAACAAAAGTTCAAGTTATGCAGTAGAGGAACATGCATTGAAGGCTTCTACTCATTCCAACAGCTTTAGAGGAAGAAGAAGAGGTAGAGGACGAGGAGGCCAAGGAAACAAAGATTCCAGCAGGAATTACAGAGGCAATAATGATCAATTTTACAAAAAAAGCAGAGGAATAGAGCATGATAAATCTAAAATAGAATGTTTTAGATGTCATAAATTTGGTCATTATGCTTCTGAATGTTATACCAGGTTGGCTCATGACAAGGAAAAAGGGGAGAGTTCAAATCTTGCAGAGATTAAAGAAGAGGATACTCTGTTAGGGTTGTTCAAGATGCAAAGAATATTGAACCAAATGTATGGTATGTGGATACAGGCTGCAGCAACCACATGAGTGACAATAAGTCCTCTTTTTCTTATTTAAATGAAGGCTTCCATTCTACTGTGTTTTTTGGTGATTGTTCTACTACAAATGTGATGGGAAAGGGTGACATTACTATAAAAACCAAGAACGGTTTTATAAAAACAATCTCCAATGTTTTTTATGTTCCTGAACTGAAAAGTAATTTGTTAAGTTCTGATCAATTGGTAGAGAAGAGTTATATAATAACTATAGAGAAGGGTACTTGTGAAATATATGATCATTCTAGGGGAGTTATTGCAGTTGTTCCAATGAGTTCAAATAGGTTGTTTCCATTGAAGATTGAAAGTGTTCAACCTTGCTTGATGGCCAAAGAGAAAGACACATTATGGCTTTGGCATTATCGCTATGGCCACTTAAACTTTGGTGGGTTAAAGACCCTTCAACATAAAAATATGGTGACAAGTCTTCCTCAAATAACATTTCCTTCCAAAGTTTGTGAATAATGTGTTGTTGGCAAACAACATCGTTCTCAATTCCCTCAAGGCAAGTCATGGAGAGCAAAATGTATCATTGAGCTAGTCCATTCTGACATATGTGGACCAATAAATCCATTTTCTAATGGAGGTAAAAAATACTTTATTACTTTCATTGACGATTATACTCGAAAAATGTGGGTTTATCTTTTGCTGGAGAAATCAGAAGCTTTTAGTTCATTTAAAAGCTTCAAAGCATATGTTGAAAATGAGACATGGAGAACCATTAGAACTCTACGAACTGATCGAGGTGGACAATATTGTTCAAAAGAATTTGAAAGTTTTTGTACCTCCCATGGCATCCGGAAAGAACTAACAGCTGCCTATACACCACAACAAAATGGTGTATCGAAGAGGAAAAACAGAACCATTCTCAACATGGTGAGAAGTTTGCTAGCAAAAGGAAGAATTCCAAAGAGTTTTTGGCCAGAAGCAGTACATTGGAGTATTCATGTCTTGAATAAAAGTCCTAATTTTGCTGTTCAAAACATGACACCGGAAAAGGCTTGGAGTGGGAGAAAACCAGTTATAGATCACTTTAGAATTTTTGGGTGCATTGCATATGCCCATGTCCCAGATGTGAAAAGAAAGAAGCTTGATGACAAGGCCGAAAAATGTGTTTTTCTTGGTGTAAGTGAAACATCAAAAGCATATAAATTAATCAATCCATTGACAAAGGAGATCGTGATCAGCAGGGATGTGATTTTTGACGAGGAAAACACGTGGGATTGGAATGATAAGCAATATGTTTCAATAATTATTAATACTGAAGCTAAAGAGGAAATGCAACAACCTTTAAACACTATTCCAGCACCTTCAACACCACCAAATGAAGCTCCAATAGCTGCTGAAATTCCTAATACAATAGCTGAATCTAGACGTGTTCGAAGAAGGCCAACATGGATGTCAGATTATGAGGTAAGTGGGATTAACCAAATTGAAGATCCTATTACTCACTTTGCATTATTTTCAGATTGTGACCCTACAACTTTTGAGACTGCTTTCAAAGAGAAAAAATGGTAAAAGACGATGGATGAAGAAATTGATGCCATAAAGAGAAATGACACTTGGGAGCTCACTGATCTCCCTAAAGGGCACAAGACCATTGGTGTAAAATGAGTTTTCAAAACAAAGATCAAAGAAAATGGGGATGTCGACAAATATAAGGCTCGTTTGGTGGCTAAGGGTTACAAACAGGAATATGGGATTGACTATACATAAATTTTATCTCCAGTTGCAAGACATGACACAATCAGATTGGTTATTGCATTGGCAGCACAAAACTCTTGGCCTATCTTCCAGTTAGATGTCAAATCAGCATTCTTGCACGGATACTTGGAAGAATAGGTATTTATAGAACAACCCCCTTGGTTATATTGAGATTGAAAATAAGCACAAACTGTATAAATTGAAGAAAGCTCTTTATGGACTAAAGCAAGCCCCATAGGCTTGGTATAGTCGCATTGAGGCTTATTTTCTTAAAGCTGGTTTTCTGAAATGCCCTTATGAACATACACTGTTTATTAAAATTGGAGATGGAGGGAAAAATCTTATTGTTAGTTTGTACATTGATGACCTCATATTTACTGGCAATTGTAACGTCATGTTTCAAGAATTTAAGAAGTCAATGATGGATGAGTTTGAAATGACAGATCTTGGTATACTGCATTACTTCCTTAGCTTAGAAATAATGAATGCTGGTGATGGGTTTTTTATTTCTCAAAAGAAATACATTAGAGAAATTTTGGACAGGTTTCAGATGAATGATTGTAATCCAGTAAGTACACCAACTGAGTTTGGCTTGAAGCTAAACAGAGATTTTGAAGGAAAGAAGGTGGACATCACTATTTACAAACAAATCGTGGGAAGTTTAATGTATACAACTGCAACAAGATCGGACATAATGTACTATGTGATTTTGATTTGTAGATATATGGAAAGTCCGACAGAAATGCATTTGTTAGCAGCTAAGAGAATTTTTCGTTACTTGCAAGGGACAAAGGATTTTGGACTATTTTACAGAAGAAGTGGAAAATCAATTATGTCTGAGTTTACTGAAAACGATTACACAGGAGATCAAGATGATAGAAGGAGTACTTCGGGCTATGTCTTTATGCTTGACACATGTGCAATTTCATGGTCATAAAAAAAACAACCAATAGTCACCTTGTCAAGCACATAAGCTAAATCCGTTGCTGCAACAGCTTGTGCTTGTCAAGCTATTTGGCTGAGGAGAATTTTAGAGGAGCTGCAATTCAAGCAACAAGGAGCTATTACAATTTTCTGTGATAACAACTCAGCAATAAAACTCTCCAAAAATCCAGTGTTACATGGAAGAAGTAAACACATTGATGTCAAGTTTTATTTTTTAAGAGATCTCACCAATGATGGAGTAATTAGCTTGAAGTTTTGCAGAAGTGATGAGCAATTGGCTGACCTATTTACTAAACCCCTTAAGGTTTCAGTTTTTCAAAAGTTGAGGAGGCTACTAGGAGTTTGCTCTTTGGAAGACTCTATTATTGAAGGAGATTTTGCATAAATAAACTGAAGCTCAAACTCTTCAGTTTAAGGGAGAGTTTGTTAAAATAAATAAAACAAGAGTAGTGGTGTTTATTTTCTCTGCAATTTATTTTAGTTTTTCAATTGTTCTAGTCTTTAGGAGTTAGTTAGTATTTAAGCGATGCAGATCATGTAGATCATGGCTCCTATTTTAGTGCTATTTCAGTTTTTGTACTAGCCTATATATCAAGGCTTTTGTTTTTCAGAATTATGCAGTAAAACATAGACTTTCTAACAAATTGTTAGTTTGCTTTCTCTTATAAAGTGTCTAAAGTTATCCCAAAAATTGTTGTTGATTTTGTGGTTGAGTCACTATGTCAGATACGTTGAGCAACAACGCTTTTTTGACTTTAGGACAGTGTGTTCAATCGATGTATGTTTGACCACAGTTGTAATGACCCGATTTTCATAACTCGAAAATTCTCTTTTAAAATCCTTATTCGTGAAAGTGCAGTGATTACTTTTGAAAGACATTACTCGAACAGTTTGGAAACTTGAGTGAATATGTTTATAAATTTAGAAGGCGGAAATATTCCAAACACCTTTCATTTCAAAAGCATGTCATTACACTTCCGTTCAAATACATCCTTTATACAATTACCCTTTCTCAAAAGTACCTTAAATACAAACATTAGATCCACTTCATTATACACTTACAAGAAAGTTGTTTATACATGAATCCACTTTAACATGTTCTTCATATTACAAATATTTATCATATAACATATCAATTACATATTATTCACTACTCTATCATGTACTCTTCTCCGCAAGCATCCAATGTGCTACCTCCACAACCTGAACCCAAATATACAACACATACAAGGAAAGACAGAGGGAGTAAGAACCAACTACGGCGACCGTAGCGTGGATTTACATGGAGTAATGACATTAAAGTATTAAAACCACACACATTTAATCATCAATCATGATAAGCATATCTCAATCAACACATAATATCCATATTCACCCTATAGTACACATATATCCCATACTATATATGTTCTATAGTGTGCATATTTATTCATCACATATTATCCATATTCACCCTATAGTACACATACATCTCATACTATTTGTGTTCTATAGTTTGCATATTTATTTATCACATATTATCCATATTCACCCTATAGTACACATACATCCCATACTATATGTGTTCTATAGTGTGCATATTTATTTATCACATATTATCCATATTCACCCTATAGTACACATACATCCCATACTATATATGTTCTATAGTGTGCATATTTATTTATCCAAATATACTTATTTCTCATCATTCATATTCACCCTATAGGATATATATCTCATATATTAGCGATTTACTTAAATAGACAGTTTTCCCCACACATATATCTCCACTTTTATGGCTAATACATCATCATGTAAAATAAAGACTCTCATATGGACCACAAACTCTCAATAGAGTTTCTATCCGTTAATATGCTCCGATTCTTGAGGGAAATCGGAGATGATGACTCTAATGAAATACTCTAAGACCACAATGGTCTTCTCCCTCACCTTAGGTTGCGTAAGCTCCGTTGCTCCGCAAAAGAGCCACATCTCCCTTCATCTCCTCCATTGTCACTTTTTCACCTCCAAGCTTTTCGAAATGTGTCACCATGAAGCAAGAGGAAGGTTTTGATGAGTTTTGAGGCTTAGTGGAGGGAAAAATGGTCCATTTGGGTGGAGCCACCGTTGGGAGAGAAAGGGGGAGAAATAAAATGAAGATTAGGGTTTCTAGATCCCCTTTTTTCACTTTTATAGCTCTGACGCTCTCGCCCGGGCGAGAACGGCTCGCTTGGGCGAGAATTTCGCGACTTTTTCACATTTCACACTGGAGGGCTCTCGCCCGGGCACGGATTTCTCGCTCGGGCGAGAATCGGGCAGTATGCTAAGGGCCCCCTCTAGCCTGGGCGAAAATCCTAGCTTGAGCTAGAATTTAACAACTTTTCTAGATTTCACTTTCGCTCAAACGACCACTTCTTCGCTTGGGCGAGGTTCCTATACTTCTCAAACTTAAAACGTTGAGTCCCTCGCTTAGGCGAGACCCTCTCGTCCAAGAGATAATGGTCAAGCATGCACCTCAACACCCTAAGTTTTCCAATCAATCCGAAAACAAAAATTGAGGTGTTACAATAGTCGTAGATGGTATATATTAACCGCATTTTCTTATTTTGCTGTTGTATACCACATTTTACAATAGCGCAGCCTAATTCATGTCTTGTTACGGACAACTCACACTTACAATTGTGTTAAGATAAATATATAACTACACAACTAACACGTAGCGCTGTAAAAGACAATATCGTACAACAACGGATGTTATAAGTTGCGCTATTGTAATATTTGTATACCACAACACATTATTTTAGTAAGTAGTTGCGTTGTCTTAATGGTTGTATACCACAAAACAACTTAAATAATGTGTTATCTTATGGGTTACGTATGATAACGCACTGTATAAGACGCGTTTTCTGATAGTTTACATAAGACAACGCATTATTAAGCAGCCACAATTTATTCAATACTCTCACTTGCCTTGTTACAACAACGCATTATAGATTTCCTCTTAGAATGCGTTGTTTATTAACTGCAAACTATTCTCAACAGCCACTGTTTTTGCAGGGCTCACATTACCAGCGGCTTATTACAACAGTGGTTTATAGATCTCCTCTTAGAATGTGCTATTGATTATTCTCAACTGTAAACTATACAGTAACTATAGCACACACTCAACTAGCAGACTCTCAACAAACTTACTATATTGTATATTCAAGCTAGAACATCACATTAACACAATGAAACAAACAATATTATAAACACAATGCAAACCAAAAATATTATTCCAAACAAACAAACCAAATTATAAACACAATGCTAATATAAGTAAAAGTGTTAATTACAAACAAATAAAATTATGCTATATTTATTCAAAGATATGCATCTAATTTTTCATCTTCTTTGATGGTTTTTGTCTTTTAATATTATTGTCTTCTCCGGTAAGAATTTCATTCATCCAAAGGGCATCCCAAAAAAGAGATCATTTTCAACATCAATATCTTCTTGGTCATCAATATTATTGATGATGATTTTGTTGGTCAAAAGAACAACGAACCATTTCTTATTTGCTGGATCACTAAATAGAATACTTGTTGAGAATATGATGCTAGAATAAATGGCTCATCTTTATATCATGGCCTATTAAGATCCACTTGCATGAACCCTAATTCATCAACTCGAAAGCCATTATTGTTATCAACCCACATACAACAAAAAACTAGCACCTGAAACATTGTGTAATCCAATTCCCATATTTGTTTAATGACCCAAAGTATGACATGTTTGCATATATTGAGTTTCTATCTTTGCCACTTGACTTATGTAGAGTTTGAGTAATAACAGTCACACCACTATTTTGCATTTTACTTTGATTATTATCTTGTTTTTCAGTATAAAATATGAACTCGTTAATAAGGTAACCACTATAGGATAAGACATAAATACTTGGACCATTGACTAACCATTTCAATCTTTCGGAAACGAAATCCGCATTTTAGTTGTTTGATGACCGTGTATATGCACCATATCAAGACAAAGTTTTCTTGGTTTATTATTTAAACTAGTAGGATACCCGTACATGCGCATGAGTGGTAGTGTTTTTCGAATGATATATTTGAAAAAAAAAGAAGTAAATATTAAATTAGAAACATGGTAATTATTAAATCATTTGAAGTTATTTTTATGTATCATTTGTAAATTAGAGATATTGACAAATAGGATATTATAGATAATTTCATATAAATAAATAAAAAGTTAGTATGAACAAAATGTTGGGTTGTGTGAGGGAAAGTAATGAAGTGATGTAGGAACTTTCTTTTTTACAGATGAGTGTCCCAAAATTTTGTCCGCAACACTTTCTCAGCCAATAACATTATGTCACGTCATTTAAAAAATTCACATCACTCTTCAATAAAAGTAAAGAATTAGTAATTTCAAGAAAAATAAAGAATTAGTAATTTCAAATAAAAGAAAATAATTATATGTAGTCCATAACATAGTTATAAAAATCGTTTCATGTCGGCTACTTGAACCAAACACAATATCAGTACGATACAATAATTATAGCGGACACATAATTATATCGGGTAATACCAGTCATATCAGCTGGTTTTCAATTGAACCGTACAAGTCATACTTGTTGATTTTTGTTTAACATTAAATTTTTAATGAAAATAAAAATAATTATTGTTATTTTATTAATTTTTCATCATTAATTTTAATATGTTATACATGTATTTCAAATTTTATCGGTATGCGGTTTAATTAGTGGACCATCATTTAAATCGTTATACCATAATAGCACTACCCCTACCGGTTTGATGACCGATTCTGTATTAATAACATTGGTTCATAATATTGGCGTATGAAAATAGTAACAATAAGAAGAAGAAAAAAATATTCAAAATTTTCCATTTGAATAGTATTCCAATTTTTTTTATAAAAAAGTAAAGAAAATATTTTTTTTTATTTTCACATTTTGTATAAGATGACACAATTAAAAACCGAAATGATTTTGTATAAGAAAATATTTATTTTCACATTAATAACATTTTTTTATTTGCCGTATGACACTTTTTAAAGAAAAACAAAATGATTTCACATTTCAAAAAAGCTATTCAAAATTTTCTATTTGAATAGTAATTTTTTATTAAAAAGTAAAGAAAACATTACAATTTCACTAGTGTAATAATATAATTTCATAATATTATAATTTAAAAAATAGAACTATAACCTTGAAATTATAACCAAAATAATTTATAAATTATAATATATATGTGTGATTTTAAATTTCCCCTGTCAATTATAAAAGTGATCAGTTGTAATTTTTAGGTAATGAATGATTTGATATGATTACACCTAAAATTAGAATAGTAATATTATGAAAATAGTTAATTCAAATATTAATAATATTCCTATAAATTTTATTTGTGATTCCTTAGTTTTTGGCAATGACTAATATAAATTTCTACTCATTTATTATTTAATTATAAAGTAATTAATAAAAAATATGTATAGCTCATAATAAATATGTATTCCTTAATTTTAAAAAGAATAGGAGATATGTATAACTCATAATAATTATGTTGTACATAATATTGCAATATGAAAATACTAGCAATGAGAAGAAGAAAAAACTATTCAAAATTTTCTATTTGAATAGTAATTTCAAATTTTTATTAAAAAAATAAAGAAAATATAATTTTTTATTTTCACATTTTTATAAGATGAAACAATTAAGTATGTAGTTATTCATATTTTGTAACTTGTCAATAAAGACTTTAAAGTATTTTCAAAACTCAAATAAGTATGTAGTTATTATTGACATTTTAGATTTTTATGGTAATTTCAATTTTTTATTAAAAAGTAAAGAAAATATTATTACAGTTTTTATTAAAATTTAAATAAAGTATTATTAACCTTGAAATTATAACCAAAACAATTTATAAATTTTAATATATGTGTGTGCTTTTAAATTTCCCCTAACAATTCTAAAAGTGATCAATTGCAATTTTAAGGTAATGAATGATTTGATATGATTCCACCTAAAATTAGAATAGTAATATTAGGAAAATGGTTAATTCAAATATTAATACAATTTCAATAAAATTTATTTGTGATTCCTTAATTTTAGGCAATGCCTAATATAAATTTATACTCATTTATTTTTTAATTATAAAATAAGTAATAAGAAATATGTGTAACTCATAATAAATATGTATTCATTAATTTTAAAAAGAATAAGAGATACGTATAACTCATAATAATTATGTTGTACATAATATTGTAGTATGAAAATACTAGCAACGAGAAGAAGAAAAAACTATTCAAAATTTTCTATTTGAATAGTAATTTCAATTTTTTATTAAAAAATAAAGAAAATATAATTTTTTATTTTCACATTTTTATAAGATGAAACAATTAAGTATGTAGTTATTTATATTTTGTAACTAGACAATTTCGACTTTAAAGTATTTTCAAAACTCAATTAAGTTTGTAGTTATTGTTTACATTTTAGATTTTTATGTTAATTTCAATTTTTTTATTAAAAATTAAAGAGAATATTATTAACCTTGAAATTATAACCAACGCAATTTATAAATTTTAATATGTGTGATTTTAAATTTTTCCTACCAATTCTAAAAGTGATAAGTTGCAATTTTTTGATAATGAATGATTTGATATGAATACACCTAAAATTAGAATAGTAATAATAGGAAAATGATTAATTCAAATATTAATACAATTTCAATAAATTTTATTTGTGATTCCATAATTTTAGGCAATGCCTAATTTAAATTTATAGTCATTTATTGTTTAATTATAAAATAAGTAATAAGAATTATGTATAACTCATAATAAATAAATAAAATGCGCAATTAAAGAATTGACTTTGAAAAATCCAAGTGTATAAATGTGGTAGTCTATTGTACTAATTGAGGAGGCAATTATATTCTTATATAGATATAGATTAACTGATTAAGTATGTAGTTATTTTTTACATTTTAGAATTTTATTTTAACTCCAATTTTTTTATTAAAAGTAAATAAAATATTATTACAGATTTAGTTAAAAAGTAAAGAAAATATTATTAACCTTGAGATTATAACAAAAATAATTTATAAATTTTAATATATGTTTGTGATTTTAAATTTCCCTACCAATTCTAAAATTGATTAATTGCAATTTTAAGGTAATGAATGATTTGATATGATTACACCTAAATTAGAATAGTAATATTAGGAATATGTTTAATTCCAATATTAATACAATTTCAACAAATTTTATTTGTGATTCCTTACTTTTAGGCAATGTCTAATATAAATTTATACTCATTTATTATTTAGTTATAAAATAAGTAATATGAAATATGTATAACTCATAATAAATATGTATTCCTTAATTTTAAAAAGAATAAGATATATGTATAACTCATAATAATTATGTAGTCCATAATATTGCAGTATGAAAAAAGTAACAATGAGAAGAAAAAACAATTCAAAATTTTCTATTTTAATAGTAATTTCAATTTTTTATTAAAAATTAAAGAAAATATATATTTTTATTTTCACATTTTGGATAAGATGACACAATTAAGTATGTAGTTACTCATATTTTATAACTAGTCAATTTAAAATTTAAATTATTTTCAAAGCTCAATTAAGTATGTAGTTTTTGTTGACATTTTAGATTTTTATGGTAATTTCAATTTATTTTATTAAAAAGTGAAGGAATATTATTACAATTTTTATTAAAATGTAAAGAAAATATTATTAACCTTGAAATTACCAAAAAAAATTTATAAATTTTAATATATGTGTAATTTTAAATTTCCCCTACCAATTCTAAAAGTGATCACTTGCAATTTTAAGGTATTGAATGATTTGATATGATTACACCTAAAATAAGAATAGTAATATTAAGAAAATGGTTAATTCAAATATTAATACAATTTCAATAAATTTTATTTGTAATTCCTTAATTTTAGGCAATGCCTAATATAAATTTATACTCATTTATTGTTAAATTTATAAAATAAGTAATAAGAAATGTGTATAACTCATAATAAATATGTATTCCTTAATTTTAAAAAGAATAAGAGATATGTATAACTCATAATAATTATGCAGTATTAAAATACTAACAATGAGAACAAAAAATAACTATTCAAAATTTTCTATTTGAATAGTAATTCCAATTTTTTTATTAAAAGAATAAAGAAAATATAATTTTTTATTTTTACATTTTTGTAAGATGACACAATTAACTATGTAGTTACTCATATTTTCTAACTTGTCAATTTAGACTTTAAAGTATTTTAAAATCTCAATTAATTATGTAGTTATTGTTGACATTTTAGATTTTTATGCTAATTTCAATTTTTTATTAAAAAGTAAAAAAAAATTATTAACCTTAAAATTATAACCAACACAGTTTATAAATTTTAATATATGTGTGTGATTTTAAATTTCCCCTATCAATTCTAAAAGTGATCAGTTGCGATTTTTAGGTAATGAATGATTTGATATGATTACACCTAAAATTAGAATAGTAATATTAGGAAAATGGTTAATTCAAATATTAATACAATTTCTATAAAAAAAATTGTGATTCCTTAATTTTAGGCAATGTCTAATATAAATTTATACTCATTTGTTGTTTAATTATAAAATAAGTAATAAGAAATATGTATAACTCATAATAAATATGTATTTCTTAATTTTAAAAAGAATAAAAGATATGTATAACTCATAATAATTATGTATTTCATAATATTGCTGTATGAAAGTAGTAACAATGAGAAGAGAAAAAAATAATTCAAAATTTTCTATTTAAATGGTAATTTCAATTTTTTATTAAAATGTAAAGAAAATATATATTTTTATTTTCACATTTTGTATAAGATAACACAATTAAGTATGTAGTTATTCACATTTTGTAACTGGTCAATTTAGAGTTTAAATTATTTTCAAAGCTTATTGTTGACATTTTAAATTTTTATGGTAATTTCAATTTCTTTTATTAAAAAATAAAGAAAATATACTTAACCTTGAAATTATAACCAACACAATTTATAAATTTCAATATATGTGTGTGATTTTATATTTCTCCTACCAATTCTAAAAGTGATAAATTGCAATTTTTTGGAAATGAATGAATTGATATGAATACAACTAAAATTAGAATAGTAATATTAGGAAAATGGTTAATTCAAATATTAATACAATTTCAATAAATTTTATTTGTGATTCCTTAATTTGAGGCAATGTCTAATATAAATTTACATTCATTTGTCGTTTAATTATAAAATAAGTAATAAAAAATATATATAAGTCATAATAAATAAATAAAATGCCTTGAAAAATCCAAGTGTCACAAATGTGGTAGTCTATTTTAGTAATTGAGGAGACATTTCAATACTTATATATATATATATAGATTAACAGATTAAGCATGTATTTATTCTTGACATTTTAGATTTTTATGGTAATTTCAATTTTTATTAAAAAGTAAAGAAAATATTATTACAGTTTTATTTAAATAATTAAAAAAAATATTATTAACCTTCAGATTATAACCAAAACAATTTATAAATTTTAATATATGTGTGCTTTTAAATTTCTCCTACCAATTCTAAAAGTGATTAGTTGTAATTTTATGGTAATGAATAATTTGATATGATTACACCTAAAATTAGAATAGTAATATTAGGAAAATGGTTAATTCAAATATTAATAAAATTTCAATAAATTTTATTTGAGATTCCTTAATTTTAGGCAATGCCTAATATTAATTTATACTCATTTATTGTTTAATTATAAAATTAGTAATAAGAAATGTGTGTAACTCATAATAAATATGTATTCCTTAATTTTTTAAAAAATAAGAGATATTTATAACTCATAATAATTATGTAGTCCATAATAGTGTAGTATAAAAATAATAACAATGAGAAGAAGAAAAAAACAATTCAAAATTTTCTATTTTAATAGTAATTTCAATTTTTTATTAAAAAGTAAAGAAAATATATATTTTTATTTTCACATTTTTGATAAGATGACATAATTAAGTATGTAGTTATTCACATTTTGTAACTGGTTAATTTAGACATTAAATTATTTTCAAAGCTCAATTAAGTATGTAGTTATTATTGACATTTTAGATTTCTATGGTAATTTCAATTTCTTTTATTAAAAAGTAAAGAAAATATTATTACAGTTATTATAAAAATGTAAATAAAATATTATTAACTTTGAAATTATAACCAAAACAATTTATAAATTTTAATATATGTGTGTGATTTTAAATTTCCCTTACCAATTCTAAAAGTGATCAGTTGCAATTTTAAGGTAATGAATGATTTGATATGATTACACCTAAAATTAGAACAGTAATATTAGGAAAATGTTTAATTCAAATATTAATAAAATTTCAATAAATTTTATTTGTGATTCCTTAATTTTAGGCAATGCCTAATATTAATTTGTGATTCCTTAATTTTAGGCAATGCCTAATATTAAAATTAGAATAGTAATATTAGGAAAATGATTAATTCAAATTGTGATTCCTTAATTTTAGGCAATGCCTAATATTAATTTATACTCATTTATTGTTAAATTTATAAAATAAGTAATAAGAAATGTGTATAACTCATAATAAATATGTATTCCTTAATTTTAAAAAGAATAAGAGATATGTATAACTCATAATAATTATGCAGTATTAAAATACTAACAATGAGAACAAAAAATAACTATTCAAAATTTTCTATTTGAATAGTAATTCCAATTTTTTTATTAAAAGAATAAAGAAAATATAATTTTTTATTTTTACATTTTTGTAAGATGACACAATTAACTATGTAGTTACTCATATTTTCTAACTTGTCAATTTAGACTTTAAAGTATTTTAAAATCTCAATTAATTATGTAGTTATTGTTGACATTTTAGATTTTTATGCTAATTTCAATTTTTTATTAAAAAGTAAAAAAAAATTATTAACCTTAAAATTATAACCAACACAGTTTATAAATTTTAATATATGTGTGTGATTTTAAATTTCCCCTATCAATTCTAAAAGTGATCAGTTGCGATTTTTAGGTAATGAATGATTTGATATGATTACACCTAAAATTAGAATAGTAATATTAGGAAAATGGTTAATTCAAATATTAATACAATTTCTATAAAAAAAATTGTGATTCCTTAATTTTAGGCAATGTCTAATATAAATTTATACTCATTTGTTGTTTAATTATAAAATAAGTAATAAGAAATATGTATAACTCATAATAAATATGTATTTCTTAATTTTAAAAAGAATAAAAGATATGTATAACTCATAATAATTATGTATTTCATAATATTGCTGTATGAAAGTAGTAACAATGAGAAGAGAAAAAAATAATTCAAAATTTTCTATTTAAATGGTAATTTCAATTTTTTATTAAAATGTAAAGAAAATATATATTTTTATTTTCACATTTTGTATAAGATAACACAATTAAGTATGTAGTTATTCACATTTTGTAACTGGTCAATTTAGAGTTTAAATTATTTTCAAAGCTTATTGTTGACATTTTAAATTTTTATGGTAATTTCAATTTCTTTTATTAAAAAATAAAGAAAATATACTTAACCTTGAAATTATAACCAACACAATTTATAAATTTCAATATATGTGTGTGATTTTATATTTCTCCTACCAATTCTAAAAGTGATAAATTGCAATTTTTTGGAAATGAATGAATTGATATGAATACAACTAAAATTAGAATAGTAATATTAGGAAAATGGTTAATTCAAATATTAATACAATTTCAATAAATTTTATTTGTGATTCCTTAATTTGAGGCAATGTCTAATATAAATTTACATTCATTTGTCGTTTAATTATAAAATAAGTAATAAAAAATATATATAAGTCATAATAAATAAATAAAATGCCTTGAAAAATCCAAGTGTCACAAATGTGGTAGTCTATTTTAGTAATTGAGGAGACATTTCAATACTTATATATATATATATAGATTAACAGATTAAGCATGTATTTATTCTTGACATTTTAGATTTTTATGGTAATTTCAATTTTTATTAAAAAGTAAAGAAAATATTATTACAGTTTTATTTAAATAATTAAAAAAAATATTATTAACCTTCAGATTATAACCAAAACAATTTATAAATTTTAATATATGTGTGCTTTTAAATTTCTCCTACCAATTCTAAAAGTGATTAGTTGTAATTTTATGGTAATGAATAATTTGATATGATTACACCTAAAATTAGAATAGTAATATTAGGAAAATGGTTAATTCAAATATTAATAAAATTTCAATAAATTTTATTTGAGATTCCTTAATTTTAGGCAATGCCTAATATTAATTTATACTCATTTATTGTTTAATTATAAAATTAGTAATAAGAAATGTGTGTAACTCATAATAAATATGTATTCCTTAATTTTTTAAAAAATAAGAGATATTTATAACTCATAATAATTATGTAGTCCATAATAGTGTAGTATAAAAATAATAACAATGAGAAGAAGAAAAAAACAATTCAAAATTTTCTATTTTAATAGTAATTTCAATTTTTTATTAAAAAGTAAAGAAAATATATATTTTTATTTTCACATTTTTGATAAGATGACATAATTAAGTATGTAGTTATTCACATTTTGTAACTGGTTAATTTAGACATTAAATTATTTTCAAAGCTCAATTAAGTATGTAGTTATTATTGACATTTTAGATTTCTATGGTAATTTCAATTTCTTTTATTAAAAAGTAAAGAAAATATTATTACAGTTATTATAAAAATGTAAATAAAATATTATTAACTTTGAAATTATAACCAAAACAATTTATAAATTTTAATATATGTGTGTGATTTTAAATTTCCCTTACCAATTCTAAAAGTGATCAGTTGCAATTTTAAGGTAATGAATGATTTGATATGATTACACCTAAAATTAGAACAGTAATATTAGGAAAATGTTTAATTCAAATATTAATAAAATTTCAATAAATTTTATTTGTGATTCCTTAATTTTAGGCAATGCCTAATATTAATTTGTGATTCCTTAATTTTAGGCAATGCCTAATATTAAAATTAGAATAGTAATATTAGGAAAATGATTAATTCAAATTGTGATTCCTTAATTTTAGGCAATGCCTAATATTAATTTATACTCATTTATTGTTAAATTTATAAAATAAGTAATAAGAAATGTGTATAACTCATAATAAATATGTATTCCTTAATTTTAAAAAGAATAAGAGATATGTATAACTCATAATAATTATGCAGTATTAAAATACTAACAATGAGAACAAAAAATAACTATTCAAAATTTTCTATTTGAATAGTAATTCCAATTTTTTTATTAAAAGAATAAAGAAAATATAATTTTTTATTTTTACATTTTTGTAAGATGACACAATTAACTATGTAGTTACTCATATTTTCTAACTTGTCAATTTAGACTTTAAAGTATTTTAAAATCTCAATTAATTATGTAGTTATTGTTGACATTTTAGATTTTTATGCTAATTTCAATTTTTTATTAAAAAGTAAAAAAAAATTATTAACCTTAAAATTATAACCAACACAGTTTATAAATTTTAATATATGTGTGTGATTTTAAATTTCCCCTATCAATTCTAAAAGTGATCAGTTGCGATTTTTAGGTAATGAATGATTTGATATGATTACACCTAAAATTAGAATAGTAATATTAGGAAAATGGTTAATTCAAATATTAATACAATTTCTATAAAAAAAATTGTGATTCCTTAATTTTAGGCAATGTCTAATATAAATTTATACTCATTTGTTGTTTAATTATAAAATAAGTAATAAGAAATATGTATAACTCATAATAAATATGTATTTCTTAATTTTAAAAAGAATAAAAGATATGTATAACTCATAATAATTATGTATTTCATAATATTGCTGTATGAAAGTAGTAACAATGAGAAGAGAAAAAAATAATTCAAAATTTTCTATTTAAATGGTAATTTCAATTTTTTATTAAAATGTAAAGAAAATATATATTTTTATTTTCACATTTTGTATAAGATAACACAATTAAGTATGTAGTTATTCACATTTTGTAACTGGTCAATTTAGAGTTTAAATTATTTTCAAAGCTTATTGTTGACATTTTAAATTTTTATGGTAATTTCAATTTCTTTTATTAAAAAATAAAGAAAATATACTTAACCTTGAAATTATAACCAACACAATTTATAAATTTCAATATATGTGTGTGATTTTATATTTCTCCTACCAATTCTAAAAGTGATAAATTGCAATTTTTTGGAAATGAATGAATTGATATGAATACAACTAAAATTAGAATAGTAATATTAGGAAAATGGTTAATTCAAATATTAATACAATTTCAATAAATTTTATTTGTGATTCCTTAATTTGAGGCAATGTCTAATATAAATTTACATTCATTTGTCGTTTAATTATAAAATAAGTAATAAAAAATATATATAAGTCATAATAAATAAATAAAATGCCTTGAAAAATCCAAGTGTCACAAATGTGGTAGTCTATTTTAGTAATTGAGGAGACATTTCAATACTTATATATATATATATAGATTAACAGATTAAGCATGTATTTATTCTTGACATTTTAGATTTTTATGGTAATTTCAATTTTTATTAAAAAGTAAAGAAAATATTATTACAGTTTTATTTAAATAATTAAAAAAAATATTATTAACCTTCAGATTATAACCAAAACAATTTATAAATTTTAATATATGTGTGCTTTTAAATTTCTCCTACCAATTCTAAAAGTGATTAGTTGTAATTTTATGGTAATGAATAATTTGATATGATTACACCTAAAATTAGAATAGTAATATTAGGAAAATGGTTAATTCAAATATTAATAAAATTTCAATAAATTTTATTTGAGATTCCTTAATTTTAGGCAATGCCTAATATTAATTTATACTCATTTATTGTTTAATTATAAAATTAGTAATAAGAAATGTGTGTAACTCATAATAAATATGTATTCCTTAATTTTTTAAAAAATAAGAGATATTTATAACTCATAATAATTATGTAGTCCATAATAGTGTAGTATAAAAATAATAACAATGAGAAGAAGAAAAAAACAATTCAAAATTTTCTATTTTAATAGTAATTTCAATTTTTTATTAAAAAGTAAAGAAAATATATATTTTTATTTTCACATTTTTGATAAGATGACATAATTAAGTATGTAGTTATTCACATTTTGTAACTGGTTAATTTAGACATTAAATTATTTTCAAAGCTCAATTAAGTATGTAGTTATTATTGACATTTTAGATTTCTATGGTAATTTCAATTTCTTTTATTAAAAAGTAAAGAAAATATTATTACAGTTATTATAAAAATGTAAATAAAATATTATTAACTTTGAAATTATAACCAAAACAATTTATAAATTTTAATATATGTGTGTGATTTTAAATTTCCCTTACCAATTCTAAAAGTGATCAGTTGCAATTTTAAGGTAATGAATGATTTGATATGATTACACCTAAAATTAGAACAGTAATATTAGGAAAATGTTTAATTCAAATATTAATAAAATTTCAATAAATTTTATTTGTGATTCCTTAATTTTAGGCAATGCCTAATATTAATTTGTGATTCCTTAATTTTAGGCAATGCCTAATATTAAAATTAGAATAGTAATATTAGGAAAATGATTAATTCAAATTGTGATTCCTTAATTTTAGGCAATGCCTAATATTAATTTATACTCATTTATTGTTAAATTTATAAAATAAGTAATAAGAAATGTGTATAACTCATAATAAATATGTATTCCTTAATTTTAAAAAGAATAAGAGATATGTATAACTCATAATAATTATGCAGTATTAAAATACTAACAATGAGAACAAAAAATAACTATTCAAAATTTTCTATTTGAATAGTAATTCCAATTTTTTTATTAAAAGAATAAAGAAAATATAATTTTTTATTTTTACATTTTTGTAAGATGACACAATTAACTATGTAGTTACTCATATTTTCTAACTTGTCAATTTAGACTTTAAAGTATTTTAAAATCTCAATTAATTATGTAGTTATTGTTGACATTTTAGATTTTTATGCTAATTTCAATTTTTTATTAAAAAGTAAAAAAAAATTATTAACCTTAAAATTATAACCAACACAGTTTATAAATTTTAATATATGTGTGTGATTTTAAATTTCCCCTATCAATTCTAAAAGTGATCAGTTGCGATTTTTAGGTAATGAATGATTTGATATGATTACACCTAAAATTAGAATAGTAATATTAGGAAAATGGTTAATTCAAATATTAATACAATTTCTATAAAAAAAATTGTGATTCCTTAATTTTAGGCAATGTCTAATATAAATTTATACTCATTTGTTGTTTAATTATAAAATAAGTAATAAGAAATATGTATAACTCATAATAAATATGTATTTCTTAATTTTAAAAAGAATAAAAGATATGTATAACTCATAATAATTATGTATTTCATAATATTGCTGTATGAAAGTAGTAACAATGAGAAGAGAAAAAAATAATTCAAAATTTTCTATTTAAATGGTAATTTCAATTTTTTATTAAAATGTAAAGAAAATATATATTTTTATTTTCACATTTTGTATAAGATAACACAATTAAGTATGTAGTTATTCACATTTTGTAACTGGTCAATTTAGAGTTTAAATTATTTTCAAAGCTTATTGTTGACATTTTAAATTTTTATGGTAATTTCAATTTCTTTTATTAAAAAATAAAGAAAATATACTTAACCTTGAAATTATAACCAACACAATTTATAAATTTCAATATATGTGTGTGATTTTATATTTCTCCTACCAATTCTAAAAGTGATAAATTGCAATTTTTTGGAAATGAATGAATTGATATGAATACAACTAAAATTAGAATAGTAATATTAGGAAAATGGTTAATTCAAATATTAATACAATTTCAATAAATTTTATTTGTGATTCCTTAATTTGAGGCAATGTCTAATATAAATTTACATTCATTTGTCGTTTAATTATAAAATAAGTAATAAAAAATATATATAAGTCATAATAAATAAATAAAATGCCTTGAAAAATCCAAGTGTCACAAATGTGGTAGTCTATTTTAGTAATTGAGGAGACATTTCAATACTTATATATATATATATAGATTAACAGATTAAGCATGTATTTATTCTTGACATTTTAGATTTTTATGGTAATTTCAATTTTTATTAAAAAGTAAAGAAAATATTATTACAGTTTTATTTAAATAATTAAAAAAAATATTATTAACCTTCAGATTATAACCAAAACAATTTATAAATTTTAATATATGTGTGCTTTTAAATTTCTCCTACCAATTCTAAAAGTGATTAGTTGTAATTTTATGGTAATGAATAATTTGATATGATTACACCTAAAATTAGAATAGTAATATTAGGAAAATGGTTAATTCAAATATTAATAAAATTTCAATAAATTTTATTTGAGATTCCTTAATTTTAGGCAATGCCTAATATTAATTTATACTCATTTATTGTTTAATTATAAAATTAGTAATAAGAAATGTGTGTAACTCATAATAAATATGTATTCCTTAATTTTTTAAAAAATAAGAGATATTTATAACTCATAATAATTATGTAGTCCATAATAGTGTAGTATAAAAATAATAACAATGAGAAGAAGAAAAAAACAATTCAAAATTTTCTATTTTAATAGTAATTTCAATTTTTTATTAAAAAGTAAAGAAAATATATATTTTTATTTTCACATTTTTGATAAGATGACATAATTAAGTATGTAGTTATTCACATTTTGTAACTGGTTAATTTAGACATTAAATTATTTTCAAAGCTCAATTAAGTATGTAGTTATTATTGACATTTTAGATTTCTATGGTAATTTCAATTTCTTTTATTAAAAAGTAAAGAAAATATTATTACAGTTATTATAAAAATGTAAATAAAATATTATTAACTTTGAAATTATAACCAAAACAATTTATAAATTTTAATATATGTGTGTGATTTTAAATTTCCCTTACCAATTCTAAAAGTGATCAGTTGCAATTTTAAGGTAATGAATGATTTGATATGATTACACCTAAAATTAGAACAGTAATATTAGGAAAATGTTTAATTCAAATATTAATAAAATTTCAATAAATTTTATTTGTGATTCCTTAATTTTAGGCAATGCCTAATATTAATTTGTGATTCCTTAATTTTAGGCAATGCCTAATATTAAAATTAGAATAGTAATATTAGGAAAATGATTAATTCAAATTGTGATTCCTTAATTTTAGGCAATGCCTAATATTAATTTATACTCATTTATTGTTTAATTATAAAATTAGTAATAAGAAATGTGTGTAACTCATAATAAATATGTATTCCTTAATTTTAAAAAGAATAAGAGATATTTATAACTCATAATAATTATGTAGTCCATAATATTGCAGTATAAAAATACTAACAATGTGAAGAAGAAAAAAAACTATTCAAAATTTTTCAATAAAAAACTAAAGAAAATATTATTACAGTCAATTTTGACACATTTTTATAAGATGACACATTTTTATAAGATGACACATTAGTTACTCATATTTTGTAATCAATCAATTTTGACTTTAAAGTATTTTCAAAAATCAATTAAGTATGTAGTTATTGTTGACATTTTAGATTTTTATGCTAATTTCAATTTTTTATTAAAAAGTAAAGAAAATATTATTACAGTTTTTATTCAAAAGTAAAGAAAATATTATTAACCTTGAAATTATAACCAACACAATTCAATGACTTTTAAGCATCTAAAATTATATTTAACAAATCTTTGTTTAACTGATCAATACAAAATATCCGAGGTATTGGGGGCTTCTTTAATTGCATCTTATCATATAATTCTTGATTGAAAACCAGAAAATTCATTATCCAATGAGGTCAAAAAGGAATCAGTAATTAAATCAATGTGTAATTTTCATGTGGATCACATATTCACATTTTTATCTCACTTTATGTCCTCGTCTAATTAAAAATCTCATTTAATTAAAAAGAAATCATAAAAATAAAAGTTAATATTTTTATATTATTTTGTAAAATTTAATTGACCAAAGATTTAGAGACATAGTTTTCTTAGAATAGAGGACCATGTTCATCAACAAACATCAATTTCCTTTACCTATTAAAAACAACTAATAATTAAGAGCAGTCCATTGTTGAATTTGAAACTCAGGATATAAAATTTATTTAATTTCATTCATTTGATGCCTTTAAAATGACATTCATAATTGGCTAGTAGTAATCCTCAACATTTTCGCAGAAATCAATCATTATCCATTGTTTAAGCCCTATATTTGTCTTTCTGAAGTTGAATACATTATTTAATGAAGTCATACAGTAGCAAGGAATTTGAGTCCAACGAACCTCGAAGGTTAGGAATAGCTTGAATTCGGTAAGGCAATTCAAATTCTGACAACCCTCCTTTGGAAAATAAGAACAATAACTTAATTACAAATCTCGAATACTTTTCAATATCTACAATTAAGTTTCAAAACCTAAAATTTCCTACTGAAATTCTGAGTTGGTGAGTTAGTTGCATAACCAAACAAATTTCCTATTGAAATTCTGAGTTGGTGAATTAGTTGCATAACAAACAAATTTCAAGTCTTGTAACTAAATAATGAAGTTGTCCATGAAAAAAATAAAATTATATGGGTCCAGCAAAAATTAACAAAGAAGTTGATTGGATGAAATAAGAGCATTTTTTGTTATATAAAAAATTATGTGATTTAAAAAAATCATTTTTCTAGATTTAAAATACCTTTCCCAAAAGACAAATATTCTGTCTAGCTAAGCCCATGTTCAACATAATTAACGGAAATTGATTCAGTAACTTTAAGACATTACGATTTTGGTGATTTGCATCATTGGATGGTAAATATTTCAATATATTTTAGTGTAATTTGCTGAGATCAGAATTTGCACCCTCTAATTTTCATTTAGCCATATACATCTACCAAAGTTACATATATAACTACTAGCTCAATGTTAAGTGTGAAAATTAGCTTAGATTTATAAAGTTAATTTATAGTTTTTTACTCTAAAAGTTTATATGAATATAGTTCATATTATGTGTTAATTTAAATAGTTGAACAATCAACATTACATTACTTTTATGTCATTTCCAATACAAAAAATGGGAAAAGAGAAAGATTGTGGCATGCACTCAGTGCAAGGAGAATAATTTGCTCAAGCAACAATCATGCTCAATTAATTCAAGGAATATGATTAATTGAACAAATCATTAAATACTCAAATTTATTATGGTTGAATGAATAATTGTTCAATTGATTTATAATTGATTCTCTCATTTGTTTTATTGAGATAATAATAATTGGTGTTCAGAAATTCATAAAATTAAATATTTTCATAATGTCATGCAATATTGGTACCATCAATTCGTCAAATTCAATTCTTAGTCAATGTCTTTACTTTTATTTATATTTCATTAAACAATTTTTCAAACCTCCTTTTTGTTACCTAATTTAATTTAAGTTTGTCAATCAATTTCATATTGCTAAATTTTTTGTGAATATAATTCTCTATATTTCTATTGTCACAACTTGTTTAGTTATTTCATCTACCAATTTATGAGCACTCATTAGGTGTGGCAAAACAGGTCGGCTCGGCTCGGCCCGCCTTTGGCCCGTCAAAATATGGGCTGGGTTGGCCCGACCCTTATTGCTAAAAGGCTCAAAATGTCAGCACGACCCATATTTGGCAGGGCTGTCAAGTCAGCAGGCTGACCCGTTTTTTCTTTTTCTTTTAAAAAACACATTTAAATTACAGTGATATTCCATGAGTTTTAGTGAAATTACACAAACTATCCTTCCATTTTTTACACTTACAAAAAACCCTTAATTTATAAACATACATTACATTGATCAACCACGTATGAGACATGTAATTTTTTAAACAAAAAAATGATAAATGTAATTAAGTTAAACAAAATATGATATATGATATAAATTAAACACCGATATGTAAATGTTTTGTATTACATATGATATAAATTACATTGGTAAGTAATTTACTTATAAATGTATTATATATGAATAATAAATTGGTTGCACACGGTATGTGTAAAACGTTCGGTTGGAAAACAATATTAAATTAACTACATTATTGGAATCACATGTAATTTAAAATGGTAAAGCAATGTTAATGTTGGCCCGTCGGGCTAGCCCGGCCTGGCGTGGCCCGTCTAAAAAATAGGCTTCCAAACTGGGTTGGATATGGACTTTTGGACTAAAATCTCTGGTCTGGCCCGTCAAAAACGTCGATCAAAACAAAACATTTACTAATGTATTATTATGTGTCACATTATCCACATTATATGTGGAGCTAAAAATATTTAACTTAAATATATAATAAGACACGGATCTAGTGATATAAAGTTCTGTTGATCCTAAAAAGACTAAAAGATTAAATGTTTGATTTCTGATAATAACATTTGTTTGGAGCAACCACAAACCCCAAAAAAATTAATTATTTTCCAAAAGGTGGGAAAATATATTTCACAGTACCAAAAAAAAATATACAATAACTTAATATATTTTAACCAATTAAACTTATTAGGAATTAGAATCACATATACAACAAATTTTATTAATCTAAATCATCTCTGATACCAAACAAAGATTATGACACATAGCATGAATAAAATTTTAATGATTGCGTTTTTAAATTATTTTTCATTAAAATAATTTTTAAAGGGAGAGGATCCACTTACTCAAAGAGTAAGTTTTTTAAACTTACTTCACATCTTAGCAATCAATTCTTAGAAAATCCAATGGTTTGAATTAGTGAGTAATCTAAACCATTGGATTTCCCTAGAATTAATGACTAAGATGTGAAGTAAATTTAAAAAACGTACATTTGGAGTAAATGAGTTCCTCCTCATTTAAAATTAAAAAAAAAATTATCTCCTTACTAAATACTAGATTCTCCTGTACTACAGAGATATGAGCTTAAATTTTATCTCATCAACAAAATACTAAAATTAACATTAAGGCTTTTAATCAGTAACCACCATTTCTCTAATTTACGTTATAGTGTAGAGTATAGAAAAGGTGATGATTATATGAGTAAATGAATGGAGTAAATTGATTAATGATCTTTATATTGTTTCTTTAAGCAAGACTATTAATTTAATGAAATAAAATTTTCAGTCTATGTCAAACTACATACTGAGTTAGTGATATAAAACCACTAAATCCCCATGTATCATAATAAGATAAATGTGAAATGTTCGATTTTTATGAGCGGCAATTGTTGGAATTGAAAACCATGTATTCCAAAAGGAATTATTTCTCTACTCATACATTAGTTGAGGGAATACTCTTGATTATACAAAAAAAAATTAAATATGGTGATTTTTTTATTGACTTGAATATAGTTTTGGTTCATGAAAGTTTATAAAGTTTTGATTTTAATTCCTTTAATTTTTTAGTTTTGGTCCTTATGTTCCAAATTTTTTATTTTTGTTTTGTTCATAATGTACCAAGACCACAATTAGTCTATTAAGAGTAATGTTATATTCTCATACTAAATCATTATATTAATTCTCATACCCACGAAAAAGTGACATATATCATAAAATGATACTTTATTTATTAGTTATTGATTTATAAGTAACATATGTCACTATCTTGTGAGAATGATGATTAGTATGAGAATTTAGTAGAATGATATATCATTTTCTGGCCTATCAATAATTAGTACGAACTTGTCACATTATTTCAAGAAACTAAAACTAAAAATTTGATTAAATGTATAGGGACTAAAATAAAAAATGTTGAAATTAAAATCAAAATCTACTAAATTTCGAGGGACTAAAAAGTATGTATCCATACTTTCTTTATCTAACAATAGGTCAAATGGAATGAGTAAGTAAATCAGTAAGTACAATATATTCTATACAGACTAACTAAGAAGTTATATTCATTTTGTACCAATCAAATTTAAAGTGTAATTTTTATGCATTGACAGTGTAAAGATACATGTACTTATACATAGTGGATACATTTTTTTATGATCAAACTAAAGTATTAGAAAGATATGTTCCTCAATCAGCCACGTCTTATATATTATCTTTTCTCTGTTTCCAAATAAACACTGTTTTTTGTATTTGCAAGATAGGGTCAAGGTCTCAACTAGGAATCTCATTGATAGTGATGCTCTCAACACAGTACAAAGTAGTACATGACAAAATTGCCAACCACATATTCAAAGGGTACCCTAGTTTCCACATACTATGAAAGAAAAATCTAGGAACCAAAATTCCAATTCATTCAATCTATTGATAGAAGCCAAAAATCATGTATGGCCAAACAATCCATGATTAAGACACTTATATTTTATACTTCACTTTTGGCCTAAGATCATAATAATGAGTCTCTTTCTAGGAGTAAGATCCAAGTATCCAACATATGTTCATAGCATATTCCAACTATGTTTAAGCACCTATTTTCTTCCTTCTAGACCTTCAATTTTCATCTTTTTCTGGCATGGTAACTTTATAGTATTCAGGTGATTTTATATTAAATATTAACATTTTAGTGCTTTCTAGTGAAATACTTATGAATGTGATCTTCAGGAAAAATATTGTAAAAATGTTTTTTTTTTTGTAAGATTAGTTTTTTTGTGTTACCAATGGTACCATTTCATCATATGAGTAAGGAACTAATCATTTTTTAGATACATGGTTGTCCGTCTCAATAAGTATCTTTCCAGGAATCAAACATTTGACATTTTGATATTTCTACGATCTAATGAAACATTTCACCACTAGATCAACATCTTGCGATAACAAACTATCTAAATGAATATAGACCACAATGATGCATTGATCCTATTATATGTATGGACATGTATTACAAGTTGTAATCTGGTTGACACCCCTTGTGTATTTTTAATATTTTTGCTTATAAAAAAAAAGACCAAAATTTGTTATTGATATATTGAGTTGAGTGTAATGATTTACATCATTAGTGATACTATTTAATGCATATTAACCAAAATATACATATAAGGAATCTCATTCTTTTGACTTGTTTTTGCAATGATAAGTTGTTTCCATAAATCCAAACACTAAATTGTAATGACATTTTATGGGACATAAGTACATTTGATATTTAGAAAAATATCCACACATGAAGAAAACATCTATATCATTTCCATTAACCTTTTTAATAATTCAAAATTTCTGACACAAACTTTGCAAGTTGCAACTAAATCAATCCCTCAACATAAAGAATACAAAAAGAAATTCTACACCACTATATGTCTAAGCCACTTGCTAACACTCTCAATCACAAGGCTACCCTTGTAATTATTGGATACAATGATTTTCTTACCCTATTCACCCACCCTTAATTTAATTTCCAATTTTCTGTCACTGTACTCATAATCATTGACTGGAACAAAAACCTAGGAATCCCATAAACTCATGGTTGATTATCATTTGAATGCTCTTCTCAGTGCCAACCACACCTGAAATAAAAATGTTACAATTAGACCATTGTTTGTAGCATGTATCACTCTAATACTTGTGCAGAAAATTAGGAAAAATTAATTAGGATTATAAATATTATTTACTCAACAAACTCGATTGATTTATACGAGTTGATTTTCTGTTACGAGAAATTGAGGAAACAATAGCGAATTCGATAGCTGCTTAGGTTGATTTTGCTTACCCATGGTGAGAGCACTAGCACAAATAACACCTGAGAGGATGAATACAATGATCGATGCCCTCCCAAGAAATTTAATTAATTTTCTTACAATGAATTGTCCCCAGAAGCCAGCCAAAACAGACACACCTATGAGCCATAATGCTGCAAATGAAGTACAATGAAATAAGTTAATGTTATATTCATATGATCATATCAAAGGTTGAAGGGTTGATAAGGACTATACCATAAGGAATGGGGAACCTCTTAAGAAGGTAGAATTCAACCACAGACAAAGATGAAGAAAACATCATTATAAATGTTGCTGTTGCACTTGCAACCTGCAATTAATTATTAAAATCCTTGAAAAATTAGCCTCAAATTAAGCTATATTAAAACAATTGAAGGGCCGTGTAAGGCCCCACTGGAATTCCAGACAGGCCGAAAGGTGAAAGATTCAATCGCTAAGAACGATATTTGTTAAGGGGGACAGTCACATAAAAAAAATGAAGCAGAAGGAGAATGTTTAATTTACATGTGGGATGACACCAATTTCCAAGAGAAGAGGGCCTAAAATGAATCCACCACCAGAACCAAGTAATCCTCCAACAGTTCCACCTAAGATGCCACAAAGTGCACAAAATGCAAGGTTCAAAGCAGTCCAGTCTATTGAAGCCTCACATATATTTTCTAGGTTCCCCATGCTCATTCTCTTCTTATGCTCCCTGTACAACTTCACTGCTTCATATCCAAACACACCAAATGCAATTGGAAACTGAAACAAAATTAGAACATGTGCATGTCAATTAGTTGAACTACCTCCATTGCTTAATAAGTTCACTAAAAAGTTGAGCTTATATAATAACTGAATTAATATTCAATTTGATCTTATATATTTTAGACAATACTACTTTTATCCCAAAGAAGTAAAAATCCAAATTAGTATTCAAAAATCGAAATTATGAGTCAAAATAGTCTAGTCAGATGTCCGAAAAGATCTTAAAAATGACTAATTTGACGCACATATTTTTATGGGAACTATATTGGGATTTTAATTTTCCAGAGACCAAATGGGTACATACAAAAAATTAAGGTAATTTCTCTTCATACCTGCAAGCTGAAAAGTACCCAATACCATGCACTGCAAACCTCTACATCATTCTGCAGACCAACAACAAAAGAATTTAAAAATTAAAACAAAAAATTACTGTTAGTGACTGAGATAGGGAAAAGGGTAGTTACCTTGATGATTTGAACTAGTAGGAAACAAAGCCACACTGCAATTAGCACCAGAATCCTTTTCAACTTAATGTTCAGACATAGAGTTTGCTGAAAGGGTTTTAAGTGGAAAAAATGGTTAGTACCTCTCATATAGAGCAACATGAAAAGTTTATCAACTAAGAGAATTTTAAATACCATAGTTGACTTCTCTTCTCTAGGGATCAATGGTTCTAAAGATGTGTCAATTATAACTGCAAATTTCAGTGAATATAGTTATATTAACACTTCAAAGAAGAAGAAAATGTTCTTGTTTCCAAACCAATAATGAAGTCTTATGCTCCAAATTTCTGTAATGTATTTATTCATTAATATGAAATGATAACATTTGTGAAAATGTACATTTTTGTTATACCTTGGCCACATGAATCAACCAATGCTTCTTGTTTCTTGGCTATTTCTTTCTGCAGATAGCAAAGAAAATTAGCAGAGGAAAAAAGCTTAGTTACTTTTCCTAAAAAGTTCAGTTTATGGCAAATAAGAATATTCAGAGTCAAAAAATTTATGTCATAATTTTTTTGACCTTGATATAAGTCTCTACCCTCCACATCTCAATTCCCTTGAAGAATGACCTTGAGGAAGTCCCTGTACAAAATGAAAAAGAAAAAGAAAAAAAGTTACCAATAGTATTTTGTGACATAAAAATTGATTCATAATTTGTTTGAGTGATTATAGAAAGAACAAACCAATAAAGAGAATAATGATGAGGATAGTGATAAGCCAGTAAGGGAAGACAACACTGAGAGCAACACCAATAGTGATTCCAAGCATTAGCATGGGTTGGAAAAGAAGTGCTAGATCATAGTCCAATATTGGCACTTCTTTTGTTGGATGTGGCACTCTCAGATTATACCAAACTGATGATGCTGATGCCCCCATTATCATACCTATAACAAATTATAAACAATAATAAACTTATGAATCCAATTTCATACACATCATTGCGCAACACTTTCGCGACACTTTTTTGGGATTAGTACAACACAAAGTAGCTATATTTTGTGTTATAAATTTGAAAAGTGTCGCACGCACTCATACACATATGGGTCATGAGTTTCGATTTGAATACAAATTGTTACAAAATTATGCAAGAGATAAACATAGAGATTGGAGAGTTAGTTACATTTAGAAAGAGCTGCAGCAGATTTACTATCAAACCCAATAAGAAGAGTAAGCATAGGAACAAAAATTCCACCCCCTCCAACCCCACCAACAGTTCCAAAAGCAGATCCTAGAAAACCAATTAATGTGACCAAACCAAGCCTCCAACTTAGTTCCAATTCCTGCACCAAAACATACCCAATAAAAATAACGAACAAAGCATTAATATTTCTTGCAAAACTATATGAACATAGCATGAAAAAGGTAGAAAAAGACATACAGGCCAAACTTTATGAGTTACAGAACCATAGTAATTGGCAGAGGGAAATGAGAGTGATGGTTTGTGATTATAATACTCATGCACATGGTTGGTGAAGAACAGAGAAGAAAAAACAGCGAAAGAGAAACCAGAGATGAGATAAAAGATGAAAGCTTTAGTAGACATTGATTTTGAGGAACAAAGGCAACAAAAACAAACGAATTCACGTTATGTTAATGTGTCTTATGTTAGTGTTGTGTAACGTTTCTGTTTCCACTGCGACAAAGAAGTAACACAGCATCCGAAGAAGAGTTTCAATATTCTGACATATTTATAGGAGAATAAAGTATCCTATCAAATATTTTCAATATTTGTTGGAGAATAAAGTATACCATAAATATTTTCAGGAGAATAAAGTATTTATAAAGTACCTTATTAAAATATTATATTCCTGATATCAGGGATATATTTTATTCTATACATATATTTACTTTAATACATTTGAGATTAACATTATTTAAGAGTTTTTATATTATCAACTGAGCTCTGATAATTAACATATAAATTATATATGATATAATATTATTGTAAAAAATCAGGTTCAGAAGGAATGAAATTCTTCAATATTAATCAAAGTTGAGTCGTAAGGTAATGTATGGGGGCTGACTCCTATCTAGTGTCGAAAGGTTAAGGAAGTTGATGATTTAAAGACAATGAACCTCGTATACCAAAAATGAGAGAAATCATATCCATCTCTCTTTTTTATGTCGCCATAGTGTGGGTACATGGAGTCACAAAAAATAGCTTGTATCAACTTGTTCTAACCTAGGATACTAAGCTTTTTAATGTATCATTTTGAATAAATATGAATTTTCACGTATATTAGTTTTGACCGGTACAATACAAATAACTAGTATTTTTCAATTTTGACCACTTTAATTAAATATCCAATATAATTGTCATAATGATATACGGACCATGATAATCATCATGCTTTCTTTTAATTAGTTTTATTTTGGATTCTCCATCTCTTCCCTTCATATTCCAAATAGATGATAGGTAAAATTAATAAGGTGAAATTATTTCTTAATATATCATATAAATGATTTTTGGGGTAATTAATGCACTTATTCAAAATATAACATTCTTTACTTATTTACTAACATATATGCCTAATAACTTTAACCAACAAAAGATATGAAAAAGGAATTATTTAAATTTTAAATAACAAAATAAAATTCACTACATTCCATATCTTTCTTATTTTTAAATTTGTGTAGTCTAAAGAATCATTAACAGCGATAAAAATTTAGAGTAATAATTTGACTAAAATACCGTTACTCAATTTATATCCATGGATGATATAATATGTTTGACGAGGATTAATTAAAGATAGAAAATATGAAGTGTAAAAAATGATAAATAATTCTATAATTGTAAAAAATAAAAGGATATTGATTTTTTAAAATATCAAATTATTTAAAATAGAGTGAAAAAATTAAAATATCAACCAATATGGAATAGAATGTCTGATAATAAATGGTTTTTTTTATTAAAAATAATAATAATTGGATTTAAGAGATTTTGTCACGTGTCTTTACCATTAATATATTTTAAGAGGAAAAGATGTATACACTACATAGGTAAGTGTTTTTACACTATTAATGCATCATTCACAATTCATGTTTAATGATCATTGACTCTTAAATAAAAGTAATATAAACAAATAATGAATGATACACTTTTACACAATTATTATATAGATATTACATTCATATCTTAATCAACATGTAAAATTTCAATAAGTTAGATGTATCATTTATTTTTTTGGAGAAGATTTTGTTATCCTCCAACTTTAGGCCTAAAGTTAAGAAACTTAAAAAAAAGGATTTATTATCTTAAAACTTGTTGTATTTAAGTAAATAATAATTTCTCTTCCAATTAGGACGTTGAATTCTAGTTGCTTCATTTTTTGTTTGCCTCCAAACCCATGTGAATATTCACTAAATCTACTACCTACATGTCTTTGGGTACCTATTAAATTTATAAGCATCTTAAAATTCAGAAAATATTAAAAAAAAAATGCTAGCAACTTATGTAGTTATGTGGTAGTTTCCTATAATCCTTTTATTTATTTAGAGAAACAAAAATAAATTACGAAACATAATTGAAATTGATTGTTGCACACACTCCTTTCACTCAAATAAATATAAAATACAAAGCCACTGCTTCAATGTTATGCTTGACAATTTATTTACTAAAAATTTGTTTAAATAACGTAACATTATAAATTAACATAATATTAAAATTATGCATTAATAATATATCATAAGACTTATAATTATCATGATATTACATATGTGTTGCTATATATGTGTACATAACTAGGAAGGGATTGTCGTTTCGGGTACATGCAACTTAGTACCCAATCACTCCAATCTATTCAACAATGAATATCAAAATCTCCGATCCTAATTACATACAGTCCAAAAAACATAGATCCAAACCTATTATGGGTATTATTCGCAGGTACATGTTGGTCTGGGTATTGCCACCCTTACTTCCCATATTCTCTTCAAGGAAAAATATATATATTTGAGGTACGTGTGTGGAATATTATATAAAATAATAGCTGAAAAGTAACACCGTAAGAATATGTAAATAATTTACTAAAAATAAATTAATGACAATGTGATATACTTATTAATGAACATTGAACATGAAATAAATAAAAATTTAAAGAGCAAGTAAATATAAAAAAATAGTGGGAATGGATTTTTAATTTTTTATAATACAATATATACTAGAGCAAGAAAGTGTTTCAAAAATGCTTCAATGAAAAAAAGAGAAAGAATGAATGGCTAATTAAAAATGGCAACATGAAATGATATAGAAGACAAGATATAAAAACAAAATAAAAGCATTTTTTAGAAGAAATCCATTAAACTAAGGAATGTAAATAATACAGTTAAATTGTAAACAATGTAATTATTTTCCAAAATCTATTTACAAATATCGAGAGATGCCTTTTTTCTGGTCATATTCAATTACGAAACTTTATTGGTACACGCTCACCAATTTTCTTATTAGTTATTTTGATCTTTTAATTTTGTTGTCATCCTATTTTTTAGAAACTTTTAGTTATTTTGATCTTTTAATTTTTTTGTCATCCTTTTTTTTGAAACTCAAACACATTTATAATTTCTAAATATATGAATTGATTCATACTAATAAAAGTTTGTTTGACCACCGAGACAAATATAAATATTTTAATTGAGTGCCCATAATTTGATACAAAGTTTTAAAACAACCTTATGTTGATAAATTATTTCGAAAACTACAATACTTAAATAAGCTAACCTCATTGTTTCTTTACTCATTTATTTTATTTTTAGTGTATCATATACTATTCATTTTTAATTATTATTAACTTTTTAATAAAATTAATTCAAATAAATGTGTATGATATACTGACTACATATAAATATTTATAGATATTATTGATTTTCTACGTAAGGAGAATGATAGATGTTGAGTATATTTTGGATCCATGAGTTTTGGTTTTTCTTTTGTAACTTAGTTGATGAATATCATAATATCTATCTTCAAACAAAAAGAATGCAATGAGAGTTTTTTCTTCAAAATTTGCTATTTAAAATAATAAAGTTGATTTCTTTATATTATATTCCACTGCATTTATTTCATATCTAATGCTATATTTTTATTTTATATTCTAAAAATTACCACAACCAATTGAATTCATAAATTGTATTCCCAATTACTAACATTGTAGATTGTATGGTATAATAATGTCATTTAGGCCATGTTTGGTATAGATTATTTATGTTAGATTATGCTTATTTTTTAAAAAGAAAAAGAAAATATAAACTATGTATGTTTGACAACCAAATGAAATTATAAATTCGGTTTTTTTCTAAAAAAATAAGCCAAAAGTATAAGCTCCAAAATTATGGGCTGATTTATTTTTCATTAGCTTATTTTTTCCAATTTTTCACTTCTCATTTTACCCCATCATAACTTTATATTTCTTCTCATTTTTACTTTTACACTAAATACCATATTTCTTTATATCATTACTACCAAATTTCATAACTCTCATTTTGCTCTCTTTCTCTATTACACAAAATCCTATAACTACTATAACACTTTCCTTTATTTATACACATATATAAAACGAAAATTATATATAAAATTTTGTTATGTAATATTACAAATTTTGTGAATTATGTATAAACTCCATAAACCACAAAACTTTTGTACAAAACTTAATATTTGATATTATTTATTTTGTGAATTATGTAATTCAAGTTTAGCAACATCTATTTATTTGTGTGTTATATTGTTTTTTAATATTGACATTGATTTTTATATTATATTTTATTTTAATATTTATTTTAGCCTTTGTTATGTAATTTTTAAATTTTATAGTAAAAATATATATGATGGTAAATATTAATAAAATTGTATATTTAAAAATAGTGTAAAAAACAACAAAAATAATCATAACATAAACAAATAATCTCATACAATTTTCTGTAATTTATTATGTAAAAAACAATTTTTCTACCTTATCCAAACAATGTAACATAAAAAGTGGGACATATAATCTCTCTTCAATAGAATAGGTTCTCCCACTCATTTGACAACTAGTTTGAAATATATTTCCTTTTGAGAATTCTCAATAACTCTTACTTACTTTCTAATAGTCTCCTAATAATCATTAACAAATCACCAACCTAAGGGTAGGACTTTATCCATACCCTCATTCTAATTTCTCTTCCATCACTAGGGTTTGAATCACTAGTATACACTCATTCTCCTTTAAAATTGTGACTCTCTCACTTTATGACTATCTTTTATCTTATTCTTAGAGTTTGGTTTCTCGTTACAGGAGAAGACAATATATAATTAGGATATTTACATGTGACAAAAACAATATCTAATGGTTCAGATTTTTTTACTTTTTTTAAATTAATTTTTTTTGAAAATCATCCTCTCACACACATTTCCAGTACTGGAGAGGAATCATTTCCTGTGTTAAATGGCTAGTTTCACAACTATGCAGTAGTGATACTTGGTCAAAGACACGTGGATAAACTTTTAGGATCTATTTGATGAACTCTCTAAAAAGTTGCATGTGAGAATTGCAAGTTACATAATATAATGAGAAGTGAGGTTGAAGGTTAAAATCTCATAAAATATAATAGAACGTAATATGTTGCATTGTTTACAATGGAATGAAGATTACATGTCCCAGATTTTATGTCTTATTGTGTCTCAGTTCAATTGAAAATTGACACCTACTTAGAAAGAAAATTCATAAAAACAAAAAAGTAATTTTTGTATGTTATTTGATGGGATTTGATTGGTTTATGACAGAGAGATAAAAATATTTGGGGAGAGATGATACTGTTTTTTTACAATAATGTAAGGGCACTAAGAGTTGTAATGAAGGAAATGGTGGAGAATGCCTCTTGGAGAAACCAAAATGCTACATATCAATGTCATTTCTAAATTAAACAAATGAAAACCAAGGAGACAATGACAAATTATGCATTATTTCTTTTATTAAACGTTTGATGGGTGAAAATGCTCAATGTTTTGGTGTTGTTTACCAATTGGGTTTTGATAAGAAAAACAATCTGATGATGATGGCATAGAATGCTAACTAGATTCTTCTGTCCCAAAATTTTATATTTCAGTGTTACAAGTCAATCATATCTCACCAAATAACACACAAATGTTATTTTATATTTTTCTTTTTAAATAGATGTCACATTGCAATTGAAGAGAGATACAATAGGACATGAAAAGTGAGATAGCTGATCCTCATTCTATAAAAAGCCTCTTGAAATGGTCAAAAACTATATATATATATATATATATATATATATATATATATATATATATATATATATATATATATAGTTATTCCTTTATACAAGACAAAACCAATAATCTTCTTGTTTCACTTTGTGTTACCATCCGATTAAAAAATATTACTTAACTAAAAAATTCATAAAAATAGAAACAAACATTTTTATATCATTTTATGAAGAGAAAACCAAGAAAACAAAACGGATGGTGCAACTTTTTAACCATCCAAAGCATGTATAACTAGCATTAAAATCATTTATTTTGGTCTATTTTGAATCATGTCTTGATCAAAGAAACAACTTGAAATTTCTCCTTCTTTTGAATACAATGGAAAGCACAACACTGAAGTCAGAAACCCTAAAGCCAATTATTCTACAAGCTGGTGTTCCTCTAGCTATATCTTTTGCTGGTTTCATCTATGCATGGATGGTGTCAAAGAAAACCTCTCCTTTGTTACAAAATAATGAGTCTAATTCCCATGAAACCAATTCTCATCAAGGAACAACACATGAAGAAGTTTCTCACATGACCCTTCTTCCTTCTATAATAAATGAAGAACCTGTTACAACCTTTGCTAACAGTGTCTTTTCTAAGAGAGCACTAATCTATGATAACCCAAATTTGGAACCATATATTATTAGCCTAAGAAACCGGATTAATGAGCTTGAGTGTTGCAAATCAGAGAATAGGAAACTTCAGAAGAAGGTTCAAAAGTTACTTAGAAGATCAACCTACCAATTTCGCTTAATAAAGGATAGGTGCAGTGCCTTGCAAACAAGGGTTAATGCCATTAACAAGTTAGAGGATGAAAATAAAGAGCTACAAAGGGTCTTGGATCAATTGCAAGAGGATAAGAATGAACTTCTGAAAAAGCTTCATACAACAAAAACACCATATGCATCTAAGGTAAGAAACATTATTTAACCACTTATATAATGGTTTGTTATTTTCATTTTATTTAACCACTAAATATCACCTATGCCACAAAGTAGTTACCATAGCAATATGAAAATATCACTTAGTGTGAGCTTCACTTTATGATAAGTTGTTTGTCATGAATTTAAAACTTCAAAATAATATTTTCACTTGTAAGGATATGACCCTCTTACTTATATTTTTAGCTTCTTTGTATTAATTTTTACTTATTTTATATACTTTTGTCATTAATGTATCTTTGCCATATCATATTTATGAGGTATCATATTAGATAGAAAATATAATCAGATGTTAATTTTCAAAGATGAACACATGAGTATAAATACAACAATGACTAGTAATTCTGATCATATAAGCATGCTAGTCATCATGACAATAATCCTATAATGATTACAATTGCAAATGTTATTTATTACATGCATGATATACTATAATAAATAAGGATCACTTGTCCCAAAAAAATTCTTGTTTCCGTGTCCTAAGTCAATCACAATGCACCAAGTAATTGAGATAACAAAAATGAGACAAGTGATCTCCATTCATACCATAATTATGCTAATAGCATAATTATAGAGATTAACTATTCAACCCATATTCATATTCATATAGATATGGAATCCATATTGGTAGAAAGGATATATCATTATTGTATTTGTATTCATGTAATAATTAAAAGGCTTGTTCCTAGGGTAGGTTGAAAGAGAAGATGCAAGCAATGAAGATTGTAACCAGCTTTTGGATGAATCGGAGCAAGTAAAGAAGGAACTTGCAGATGAAGTTGAAGAAATGATTCAGTTAAGGGAGAGCAATAAAGAACAACAGAATGAGGATAGAGACCATATAGAACTAGAATTTGAAGGAAATGGTAGTGTTAAACATTATGACTCAAAGCATGATTCATTTTTGGAGAATCAGAGGCCTATTTTTAGTTCATCTTATAGGGAACGTGCTTCTTCCAAAAAGACAATGTTGCTTAAAAGGCTGAAAAGATGGGCGGAAGGTAGTGAAAAGGTAACAGTGAAACCCTATAGAAATAGTCATTAGATTAAGTCCATCCTAAGAATGAAATATAGATATGATATCTCATATCATATGTGTCCTATGTTTCGGACTAATGATGATGAAGCAAAAACAATAATAATAATAAAAAGTCGAAATATTTAAAGGACATAATATGTTTTCATTATTCCAAAACAGGATATGGAACGACAAATCTCTATTCTGGTTGAACAGACTATAGTTCGGTTTTAGGTTTCCATATCCTAAAATAGTTATGAAAATAATTTAATTTTTACCATAATTAATATTATTGTGGACGATAAAATACAAAAATAATATGTTTATAGGTTTAAAGTATAGTTACCATCAAATGATGCATTTTGTTTTAAGAAATAATGTAAATATAGTATTTATCACATTTAATATTTAATAGCAACTCTCTCTGCATAGAAATAAGAAATAATGTAAATATAGTGTTTATCACATTTTGTCTTAAGAAACATTATTGGACTTCTAAGTCATGGTCGTGGTATGGATACTGATGATTGATACTAAGATAATTGATAATAATGAAACTTCCATTTCATGCTGGCTACAAAAAATTCCAGAGTTTGTTCCCAAAAAAAATTGATGATTTCATTTAAAACTTGATTAACATTTATAGGGAATGGACCCCTAAAGTGATGATAATTGCTAACATGAAACTTCAATTCCATTTAATTTCATAGAGTTTGTTCCTAAAAAAAGTGATGATTTTATTTTAAACTTGATTACATTATAGGGAATGGACCCCCTCAAGTGATGATAATTGATGATAATGAAACTTCGATTCCATGTAATTTCATAGAGTTTTTTCCAAAAAATATTGATGATTATTTAAAACTTGATTAACATTATAGGGAATGGACCCCCTCAAGTGATCCTGTTAAATCATATATAAAATAAACAACTTTGGTATGTTAAAAGGGTTTAAATTTAGAGTCATTTTGTATTTTATATTATGAGGGGGGAAATGTATGCAGTGAGTGACATAAAAATTTTATATTCTATTATTCAGTTATTCATTTTCAATTATTATTGACTTTTAAAAAAATAATACAAATAAATGGTGAATGATATACTGATTACGTATAAATTTTTATATTAACAATGTATAGATTTTACACTATTATATTATTTCAATATTAAACTTTAAATTTATGATTTGTACAAATTATATAAGCTAAGAAAACTTAACCAAACTACAGAAGTTTAATTCTTAAAAAAATTATCGCCTATATAGGAAGAGATATCATGGCGACTTTTAAAATATCAACCGTAAATCTATAAAATTATATTTTGACTAGCATATGCAACCCACCTACGCATGAGATGCTATTAAAACTTAAAGATAATGATATAAAATAAATAAATCATTTAAAAAAAACTAAGATCAAAACGTGATTGATAAATTAATTTAATAAAATTGATTTAGTGAGTAGGGAAGTATTATAATTTTAAATGACCTTAACTTGTAAATTTTGTATTTCATGTAGTCCTGTTTATGAGACACTTCTAATTAGATTGCACATGTCAAAACATATAGTTATTTTTCTTTATTTTTAAAAATTATATTATTAAAGGAAAATAATGTTGTTAGTTTGATATGATTCTCTCAAATAGAATATAATGTTGTTAGTTTGAACATCTAAAAACTTTACAAATATAAAAAATCTCAACAAAGCAAAAATAAAAATTATATTATTAACTAGTAAGGCAAAAAAAAATTATCAGTCTACAAAAATATGAAAACCTTTATCTTTGTCATTATTATCATTTAAAATGAATTACTATTTTTTCTGAAAAGTAACTAAATATGAAAAATAACATCAATAGTAGAATACTAACAATAAAACTCATAATTTGCACGTATTTGGTTCTTGAATGTGAACTTGGTCTAAGAAGTTGAATTTATAGGGCCAATGCAAAATTTGATAAAGGAGTGATGGTTTTATTAAAGTGATAATTTTACATTTCCAATGTCTCAGATGTTTGGATGCTTAAGCCACTTATGATAGAAGCTTTAGACAACACATGACAGAACATATAAGCTTTTAGACAACAAATGACCAAAAAAAATCCATCATTACCAAAAAGGATCACATATCTCAAAAACTTATTGTCCTTATGTCCAAAATCAATCATATTATACTAATTAATATAAAAAATTTATTTATTGTTTTTATGATTTTACTTTTTAATTGGATTGAGACACAAAAAAGAGGACAGGTGATTTTGATAGTTGGATTCCGCTTTTATATTATGTATGTAGAATGTTGGTGTATATGTATCTAGATGCATGTAGATTATTTATCTCTTATCCAACATTCACAAAATGTTTTTATAATCAAACACCTATTATTATGATATCATGCTTGGTTCATGCTAAGAAGCACCACCTTACTCACTGTAGCAACAATTGCTTTGATAAACAACTCCAAAATTTTGTTTCAATGGTGGAAAGTGATAAGCGAATGAGTGTTGGGAATAAAGTCTCACATCGCCTATCTCATTGTCTCGAGAATGGTTTAAATATCTATTGGGTTACTCCTTTCATTGCCAATTGGTTTTGAGATTAACATGGTATCAGAACCAGAACACAATTTCTTTCCAGTTGTCATGGGCCAAAAGACGCCCATATGGGTCAAAGATAACATTTCGTCTGGTCTAGCAGACTTATGTGGAGGGGACATGTTGTCCCACATCACCTACCTCATTATCTCGGGAATGATTTAAATACTAGTTGAGGTATTTCTCTGGTTGACAATTGGGTTTGAAATGGAACCTTAACAATGAGTTGCTATACATTTAAGCAACTACATGTGTTCATGGTCTAATAAGTACTATTAGTACCACTAAAAAATAGCTTAAAAAACAAGCTGGAAAAATAGAAATTTTGAGTAACAATCCATTTAGGTAGCACTTTTCACATCTGAACAATCACTTATGGGCTAAATTCATTGATTCTGTGTTGGTTTGTATATCACCAATGGATGAAATTACCTTTCTTTTTTAATGAAAAAGAAAGAAAGCATAATCAGCTAGCCCATCATTCATTCATTAGATTCAACTAAAAAGTTGGTATAAAATCTCTCTGTGATGGTAACTAATAGACAAGTTTCTTCCACAAAACAAAGTGACTTGAAAAATGTATTGCTCTAAATGGTAAGCACTACTTTAATCTTTAATTATCATAAAAATAAAATTCCATGAATACCATCCATGATATGCCTTCACCATATGCAAAATTGATTGCTGAAAATCACAAGTCTAAACTAAACTTTTCTGTGCCATCAGATATATAAGTAGAAAAATGTTACCAACTACATAGATGCAAATATACATTTCTGCCAATTCTCAAGAGTCACTTTACAATGAGGTTCGCATTTTCGTCAGATGAATGGAAGACCGCGATTTTGTGAGCATGTCGATTACAATAGAAACAACGACCACTCCCAATCCAAATGAGGAGGGTGTTATAAGGATAATCATTTAAACATGGGCTAACTCAAGTAGGATTCAAAGTGGGGTGGAAAAAAATGAGCTTCTGATTATTGGATTTAACTTACAAAAATGGGGACTTCATGAATATTACTATGTGCATAGAGAGAGCCATAATGCTTGCAGGTAGTAACCTGGAGAGAATGCGTATCCGTAAGCCGCTGACACTCCTCACTTGTCCTGCGTTGATATACTCATCCTTGCTTGTAGTCACAGAGACGTTCACGGCCAAGGAACCTGAGCACCAATTTGAATATCTTTGATGAGAATAGTTCTCATTTAAGAACGTGAAAACAATAAATTCGGACCAAACAAATGTACATGAATTGTTAAGATTAAAATTTGGAAGTTTTAGAACTTCGTTACTGGTGACATGACCATTTAAAAAAGTCATGTCCAATAATCTCTTAAACTTGAATACTCAAATAAGATCAAGGGTCAAAATTCATCATTTTCACTTCTCACGATAGAATGAGTTCATGTGGTAAACTTACAATCATAGTCAGCCCATCCGATTCGTTGACGAGCTAAGTCATAGACAAGAATCTTATCTTTTAGCACAAGATCTGCAAAAGGAAGGGAAAATGAAGTTGATATATTCAATACTAAAAACATCGTAGTGGTTTGCTTGCTGATTTGATACACTAGATCGATATTTAAAAGGGCATAACATGGAAAGGATAATCTATGATTGACATAAGTGATCATGAAGTTTTCAAGTAAGAAATAAAATCAACTTAGTACTGAAATACATCACTTTATAAATTTCAGAGAATTTTTTCTATTTAGATTGTAGCAATTGACAAACATCAAATAAATTCTCAATTAGAAACCAATTTGTTCAGAATCTAACCTCCTAAAATCGTGACTCCCTCCTGAACTTTCTGGAAACCAATGCACCACATTGCAGCACTATCCTGTTGAAGCAAATCGGCACGTCAAAGTATTATCACTATCGTTGGCATAAAATTCTGAAGAATATCTTCCTTATTAAACAATATGACCAACAGTTTGACAGACATACTTACAAGGAATCCATAATGTACAAGGTACTGTTCTGGTTTTAAAACCATTGATGCTCCACCCACAAAGTTTAAACTGACAAAAGGAAATACATCACCTACACTGAATAAACAAATATAAAATCCAATGAGATAATCAGAAATGTAAATAGGAAAAACTCTTTCAATCATGGAAGAGAATTTTAAAAACATCCACATGAAAAATATTTAATTTGTAATAACCTGGTTGGGACAAGATAACACTGGTTTCCTTTTGAAATAATGGGACGGGCTAATTGTGAAACCGTGGTAGTTATCTAGCATACATATAGAAACTCAATATCAACATATCTTATAGGCGAGGTCATTATCGTTTCTTAAATACACGATAAATAAGCAAAGGGAGAATAATGTGCCGAACATAGTACAATGTTCAAAAATTTCAGGCGTGGAACAAAAAAGCTTACAGATGTGACAAGAGGATCATAAGCTTCTTGAATGAGATATGCCAATGTTGTACCAGAGTCAACTATAGTTCCTCGGTTGTTAGATGTTTCAAATACAGCTGGGTTAATTGAGAGGAGTTGTCCATTGACAGAAATGCTCTGAAGATTTAAGTTGTAATGAGGCCTGAAATTTGATCGTGAAACTAATCAAACACACTGCAATATCTCATATAGAACTACAAATATTTTCACCAAGAATAACAAACGGAATAGCATTTTAAGAACCTGATAAATTTATATAAATATCACCAAATCAACATATTACGTTAAATATAGTAAAACAGAACGCCATGAAGAAATCATCAATCCAGGTAAAAGATGACGTGAATTTTATGCACTATACATAACCTTAATAGACTATGAAAAATTAGAAGCTTAGTGTAGAGTGTAAACATTGTGCATAATAAGATGATTAATTAGCTAACTTTCTAGTCATCAAATGGCAATGCTGACTTTTCATTTCCTGACATCCATACTAGTATTTTATAATACTAAATCCAAACTCGATAATAATGGTCTCATGATTACTAAACAAATAACTAATGTGGACAATTGAAAATAACGTAAATAGCTAATTCCCTAAATTTCTTGCAGAAATGCATATTACTTGTACATTATCTTCATGTAACAATTCATGCAACATTAAGGGGCTTTAGTCTGCTAATTGGGGAAATAAATTGAGAAAGGGAAGGCAGAAGAGAGAACATACTGTGATGGGACAAGTGGACTATAAACAATACTTGGCTCGACAATCTCACCAAGAACTAGTATGCCTCCTCCATTGCTATCTCCTTTCAGGCAATGAGAGAAAACTTTCGGTATTATTCCTCGTGACGATAATTGTGATACAACAGATAGAGCACCAGGGCCAAACCCAAAGATTCCATCAACTGCTTTATCTGACTTAGTCAAATCACCGGACTGATGGGTGCTACACCTATTGCCAAAAGGCCCAAAATAACCATCCGAAACAAAAAATTCATTTCAAACCAAAACCCATATTAACATTAGCATAAACATTGGAGCAAATGCAAACTACAAAAAGAGAACCAGTAGGCAAAGAGAAAACAGCATCAAGATAAGCAAACCCCATTTTACTTTTCTCTCTCAATAAAAAATCCACCTATTGACAAATATACATTGTCAATTTAACCTCCCCCTTCCCATTCCTATGATTTTCATCCCTACTAAGCATGTCCTACGATTCCCTATAAAGTATTCCTGTGATATTCTCATCTCTACTCTCTTTATGTTCCGAACCCCACGTTGGTTGTACCTTACACACTTTATTCACACAAGGGCTCACCCAAAAACAATGGTAGCAGAGGAGTTAACCGGCGAAGAATGTCCCATGATCATGTCAAAATACATTGCGTCAGACACATAATAACCCGATGTAGCACTTCCATCTCCATACTGAAAGGAGTAGGTGCACTGATTAACCTGAGGGGAACATTGAGCTGCTGCACCTTGAACCCCAGAAGTGCATATTTGGTCCGAGCAAGAAACCAGCGCGACTGTGGACGAGCGAACAGTGTCAAAGAAACTGAGCTCAATCTGTACATTGCAAAACACAATCAACAATAAGAAGAGCAATTCATTCTGCTCCAAAATTAGAACCTTTTTTTCCATGTCATGAATAATCTCTTTCAAAAGTATAAGCTATTAGGAGAAGATACCATTAATTTTATATATCTAATGGTTACTACAAACATGCATGAGTATGATCCAAAAAACAAGTATCAAAATTCTCACCCCAAGTCCACTAGATTGAGGGCAATCACTGCAAGTGTTGCAATTAACCCACAAAACATCGCTCCCAGTATCAATCTGCACGTTAAACTCTTTCGGAGGAGAACCCATCTTCACTTTCGTAAAATACAGCCTGCACAAGAAAACCAAGATTACCCACATGTCCATAGTGTACTTTTTTAATTGAAACTTGATAACATTACCCTTTAAATAAAATGAAGAATAAGTCAAATTTACATCAAAAAATGATTTACAGGCATTAAACTAGATGGAAGAAAACCCACAGCACATAAAAAATATAGTGAAATATAGCAATTAGCCAATAAAAAATATAGTCAAATGTAGCAACATACTTTTATGAATAAATGAGTATATAAAAAATGGTAAGGGTTCATAAATTCTGAGACCAATAAATGAAGAAGGGTTGATTTAAAAAAAGAAACTTTAGTCGAAAATAAGAGAACCCAGAAAGAGAAAATTGAAGTTACCCATACCCAACAAGAGCGTTGGGATCGGAGGTTCCTTGAACTGAGAAGTCAACAACGCCGCCAGCAACACCGCGCAAGATTCGAGCGTGGCGGGCCATATCATGAGCCCTGAGGGACTCCAACTCCACACGGTGGCTAACAGGAACGGCACGTTCTAAAGGGAGGATAAAGCTGTACACCACCGACACTGGCGCCACCGCCACCGCCACCGTGGTGGCTATGGCTAACAACGTCGTAAGACAAAAACGCATTTTTATTAGTGTTTTTTTTAAATCTCCGTTTGGGTATTACTCTTATGAGGTCGATAGAGTTTGTGCATTGGAAGTTGAAACATAAAGTGAGAGGTGTAGTTTCTTTCAGGACATGGGAATTGTTCATCACTCTTATTAAAGCAGAATTAGTGTTCGATTAAACTTACTAACTAACATTAATAATAATAATAGCAACCAGAGTTGGAGACACACCCTTTATCCTTATTTGGATTGGACATTAATTATTTTTAATAAAATGCCAATCATAAGTATCATTCCCACACCTTCATACTTTTGTATTTTGCCATAAATCTAACCAAATATTAAAAGAGAACATCGATAATGTAAAAGTTTTTATATTGTTATCATATCATTCATTTTTAATAATTATTGTCTAATAATAAAAATAATACAAACGAATGGTGAAAGATAGGGTGACTATGTATAAATCTTTACATTGTCAATGCATAAATATTACACTCATAGAAAAATTAATTGCATTTGGAAAAAATCAAATCGGACATTTGAACTACTTAGAAGCCAACCAACATGACTTCTAAGTCTTTCTCCTCCTTCTTGTTATATCATTCGAATGATTAGGATTTGACTCTACACGTTTATCTCGTTTGACATAATTATGATTGGATTCGAATGTGAAAAACTCTTATTAGATCTAGGGTCATGTTCGAGTTAAAAAAATTAGACTCATAATATTTATGATCGGGTAATAGACAAACATGAGACGTCACAGGGTCAATCATTCGTCATGTTTATACGTACATATCCAATTATTTATAAAGTAATGACATATCCTTAGTCTAAAATATCATTGATTTTCTACTTTTTTATCATATATACAAATATGTAAATGATTAACAAAATATCTACATATATGTATCATTTCATATGTCAAATTATATATCTATAATAATAATTAATATTGAGAAGACATTATCTAAAAAAATATGCATTATATTTAATCATGCCTAAGTCAAGTTCAAATTTAAAAATTAGTTCAATCAATATTTAGGGTCGAATTAACCTTACGTCGTACACGTAAGGACCAAAATATACCAAAAGAATATATTATTATGTACCATTAAAAAACATATTTTCCTTTAAAAACTATCACACCAGAAAATAAGCTAATAATGCATTATTGTGCTCTAAGGTGTCTATGGGTATAAGAACAAGACACTATAACCTAATTAGGTACTTAGTTAAATTTTCAAGATTAAATTTAAACTAGTTGTTCTTTAAGTTGAAAGTTGACCTATCAAAACGGATCCGGTAAATTGGGTCAGACCGTCAAAGTCCAAAACAATATAAGTTTTGGATATTAAATTTTGAATATTTTGCTTAAACAAGACTTTTAGCCTAATTTGTCCATGCCACAATAAATTCCAGGCTCAAGCAAGCCTTACCTATCATGGTTAAAACCTTTGGATATCACGTTCTATTTGGTTAGTCAATTTCCCCCATATCTACTATTGTAGTCTCACCCTTTAGCTTTCCTTTTTCACTTCCCCTTCTAATTCTGTGAAGAAGATCTAATTCTTGAACTTGACTAGGTTTTGATGGAAACATCAACATCAACAAAAAGAAGACAAATGATTGAAGACTTAAAGCATAGAAAGCAAGCACTTCAAATAATTAAGATTTTTTTGCTTTCTAGGTTAAGTTCTTCCTTCTCAAGTCATTTACTTAGTTGTACCTCAATGCTCATAGGAATGATTTCCAAAATGTTTTTGAAAACTTTAACTTGGTTTAAAAATGAGTTTCAAAAGGTTTAAAATGAACATTGAGTAACGGGTTACTCGAAACTAGGTAACATACCACTCGAAACTAACTAACATATTACTTGATGTTGTGCAATGGCTCGTATGCAATGGATCATGCCTTTTCTCATGATAATAGCAATATGAGTTAAGAGTTTGGGCGAGTGTAAAGGAGTTGTGGTAGATGACTATATATTTATGTTATGTAAACCTAATGTAACAAGGAAAACAATAGTCATAAAGCACAAATCTTAATTATCTAATACATAGTGACAGTCTCTCATCGCTCTCGGTGACGTAGACATAATTAGTTGAATCTCATTACCAAATTCTTTGTGTTATTATCTTATCCATATTCTTTTTTACTATTGGATTGCTCGCTTGCTCCCAACAATTAGTATCATATGACTCTTAACCTAGATGTCAAATTCCAGGTAGGGAAGTTCGATGGAACTAGTAATTTCGGATTGTGACAGATGATGGTTAATGATGTGTTGACTCAACAAGGCCTATCAAAGACGTTGTGTGAAAATAAATCAAATGGTATGGACTAACTAAACATGGATGAGTTGAAGGAGAAGGTTGCGAGAATCATAGGACTCTGTCTATCAGATGAGGTAATGTATCATGTTACGAATTCAATGTCACTAATAGAGGTATGGAAGATTAGAGAAGCAGTTCATGTCCAAGTCTCAAACAAACAAGTTGTATTTGAAACATAGACTCTATGACCTTAAGATGCAGGAAAGTACTGATTTGCAATAACATCTCAACACTTTTAATCAAGTGATCAATGACTTGCAGAAACTTGATGTGAAGGTTGATGATGAAGATAAAACAATAATATTATTGTGTTCTTTACCAAATTGCTATGAACACGTTACAATATTAACGTATGAGAAAGACTCAATTAAATTGGATGAGTTCTACACTTCTATCACACACTCAAAGAAGATAGATTACAGTGGAAGGGTTTCAACGTGATGATCTATATGTGAAAAAAATTATTAACTTAGGGAAAAAGGATATGTAACTCACCAAGTCCAAGTTATGTCTTTGTTTAAAGATATCTCTAAATAGCTTATAAATTAGTTAAAAGATTATTTAAAAATAAATAAATAAATTACTTATATTTGACAAATAAAGATATTACTTAGCTAAATTTTAATTTTGTAACCCTTATAAATTGTTAGAGTCTCATGTAGGGATGACAATGGGTATCCGAACTTATGGGTACCACCAAATTATATTTGTAATGGGTTTGGTCTAAGTCCATGTTTTAGACCCATCGATAATTGAGTCCTGAGATTTTGAGACCTGTTGTTGGATGACTTTAAGTCCAAGTAATGAGGTACCCAGACATGCGGGTACCCGCATATGCTATTCCTTCCTAAATATATATATAATAACGTAATTGTAATATCGTATTAATTCATAAATGTAATGATTATGTTATTAAAGTATGATATTATGTTGTTAATTCATAAGTATGATGTGATGTTATGTTCTTACTAAATGAATTTTTCTCATAATGTTGAAGTTGTTTTTTATGTTTGTTTGAGTAAAATGAGTTGTATTTAATAGTCGAATTAAATTGTAGTAAATAAACACAAATGCATAAATTACTCATAATTATTTTTTAATATTTTTGAATTTACGGGTACCTATAAATCCGCTATGTACCCAAGAACCCACAGATAGTATACCCAACACGTATTAGTATGGGTATGAGACAAGTTTGGATCTAGATAATCCACTACCCAAATCCACCTAAACCCACTACTATCCCTAGTCATGCCGCAAAATATATATATATGATTGCTAACATGAGTAACTCTATTTTTTAGTTAGGTACATGTTAGCATTGAGTATCATAAAAGTTGGACAAAAAATACCCTTAATGTCATTGAAATGAGTAGTAATGATAAAAGTATTTTGTTAAATTTTATTCTAAAAATTAAAAATAAGAATTTATTATTTTCTCTCTCCTCTACTCACCATCTCAAACATTCAAACTCATTTCTTCAATCCAACTAAGAACCATAATCCTCAATTTTTTCAATCCCAATTTTTCACTCATCTCCCACCTTCTACAATTCTAACCTTTCATTCATTTCCTTCTACAAATTTTAAAGGAATTTCTTTACACAAATACAACCCTTACAACAAAAGTCAACATAATTCAATATTCCATTATTGCATTATGCAAACTGTATAATTAACGTTATATACATATATAATTCATTTCCATCACTATCATATTGGTTATTTTTTCTGGATAAAGTTTCAAAATGACTAATTAGAGTATTTGACTTATAATAGAGGGATGATCCATTGCAGACTTATTTTTCTCTTGAACATTTTTCATCCCATCTTTTAGCTTTTACTATTAAATAGAAACAAACCTGAATTATTATACAACCCTGAATTTACATATATTGGCATATATGAGTAACTTTCTTACATATACTAGTAACTTTGTAACCAAAAAAGAAACAAAAGGTGAGAGATAAAACACTCATAACCAAAAAACCAATACCACAAAACACTACATCAAGAAACTCAAGAATCAAACAAATATCATTTAACTTTGTAACCAAAATAATCAAAACTGAACACTAGATTTAGAAACAAAGGCCATGTTTGGGATAGATTATATTTTGTAGACTCATAAACAAAAACCAATACCACAGAACCAACACTATACTCAACACTAGACTCATAACCAAAAACCAATACCACAAAACAAAAAAGAAAGAGTGAGAAATAAAAAAGGAGAATAAAGAGGAGGATGATATTACCAAATAGTGATTGTGTTATGGAGATGCGAGGATGACTAAGTGGAGATGGATCAGCATCAATGAGGTTTTGGTTTTAGAACTTACGTCTGGTGATGAAAAGGAGAAGGAGGAAAATGGGAACTGTCATTGAAGAAAATGAGGTTGTGGTTTTACTTGATTTTATTAGATATGAATACACGTAGTTATTATTGCCAACCACTTATGTTGCTATCTCTTCATATTAGTACTTGTTTGAAGTAATATTCTTATTAGTGTTCATATAGCTCTTACGTAATTGTTAATTGTTCATTGTTCATATATTTGCTATATGTTCATATAACAAATTAAGTAGTAATTAATGAAGTTCGGTGGTGGTGATAATGTGAATAGCTATGTTGAGAATAAAAAGAGGAGAGATATAAAGTTATAATGAAGTAAAATGAGAAATAGAAAAATTGGGAAAAAATAAGCTAAAAAAAATAAACCAACCCATGATTTTGGAGCTTCTACTTTTGGCTTAATTTTCCAGAAAAAAATCTAAATTTATAAACTTTTGATTACCAAACATACATAATTTACATTTTCAACTTATTTTTTAAAAAATAAATATAAACTACAAAATTTAAACTATACCATTTGGTTTGTAAAATAATCATCCCATTTAAAATTAGTGGAGTTATTAGCATATTTTTTTCATACCGTAACAAAAGAATAAGTAGAAATGAATGGATATATAAAATTTAGAAATATATTGTATTGGGATGTTAAAAAATTGAAGTTTCTATTATCACGGTCACCTTTTACTTCCTTTTGGAATTGCAAACTTGGAAAACCTTTTTTACTTTGACACACACTATCTCTTCTCCATTATGTCAGAACCAACCACCGTTCCCCCAACACCGCCGCTACCGTCTCATAAGAGTTGGGCCGACGAAGCAGACGACGAAGCTGCCGATGAATCCAACGCAACGGCGTCGTCTACTTCAGCAACACCACAAACCTCATCACTAAACGAATTAACCATCGATGAGAACAAAAAACCTCCGAAACACTTGGATGACCCCGACGATTCCAACATCCAAACGGTTTCATCTCAATTTCAATTTCTACTTTTCCATATCTCCAATTTCTCGGCGAGAATTTGACGGTTAGGTTTTTTGTTTAACAGGTTACGAGTGGCGAAACGCCGTACACTTCTGCGGCGACGTTTGAAGAGTTGAATCTCTCGCCGGAGCTGCTGAAGGGTTTATATGTGGAGATGAAGTTTCATAAGCCTAGTAAAATTCAAGCTATTAGTTTGCCTATGATTTTGGACCCTCCTCATAGGGATTTGATCGCACAGGCGCATAATGGTTCTGGAAAAACAACGTGTTTCGTGCTTGGGATGCTTAGCCGCGTTGATCCTAAGCTTCAGGCTCCTCAAGCTCTTTGTATTTGCCCAACTAGGGAGTTGGCTATTCAGGTGAGTTTCTTTGCTTTTTTGATTTTATTGTTAAGAAGAGCCGAGATTAACTTCGCAATTTAATGAAGATATTAATGAAACTATGCCACATTGTTTGTCCATGTCATTGAAATTTGTCCAAGTTTTACTTTCACTGTCGACTCCTTGATCCAGGATTGAGACCAGCTATTTAAGAAATTGTGACAAAGCATGATATAGGCAGAAACGATTATGTAAATGATTTTTCTATATAAACATGATTTATGTCGGGACTTTATGATGTCATTTGGTCCTGATAGAGATCACGAGATGAAAAATGAAAAAGAGAGAGTACTATAACGTGAAATTGAAAGGAACATATTTTTAATTGAGTAAACTGTATTACAGAAGGATAAACCCTGCTATCCCCATAGAGGTAAGCCCTCTCCCTCAGCCCCCCTTCCTATGTATTAGGGATCACACTAGTAACTAACTCTCACTATCAACATTCCCTTTTTTATTTTTTTCCACATGTCATCCAAATCCACAATAGGAGTATTGTGTTGTAAGTTGTAACAATAGGCCCTCGACCGAATTGTGCTATTGGGCTTTTTACGCTTTTATACACCGGGGTGGCTGGGACCTTACAGTACTGCCCTCTTGAATTTAAGGCTTATCCTCAAGGTTGGAAAGTGGAAGCACTGTGCATTGATTTTTAGTTTGGAACAGAAGAACTACTTTTAGCAGCATCTTTCCATGCAACCTCTTCTGTTAGTTGCTCTTCCCATGGTGGGCGCCATCTTAAAAACACTCAACCCCCTTCCTCAAAGCTTGGACCAATGCTCTCTCTATCAACTTGTTGCTTCATATTCTCTTTGCCTTTTTTTTTTAAAGAAAAGAACAGCTGCTGTCCTCTGAAGTTTTCTCCTTGTTGTTCATCATTGAAATATGTTTATGTAGACCATAAAAGACCCAACCGTTTTTCTTGCTATTTGCCCATAGTCATGATTTTACTTGACATTTGGCCTGCATCTAAACTGCATTATTTTGTCTCCACATTGGAACCCGATCAGCTTCCACATCCAATCTGTCTAGACCTCTCCCAATGTCCCCATCCAAGTCATTCCTAATATCAAATCAAGTTCCCCCAACTCAATGACAAAGTGATCAATTGAATTACTAAAACTAGCCAATTCTACTACCAGACTATCACATTTCCCCCGTAGCATCCTCATATGATTGTTATCAAATTGGACTTCAAGTGTTCTGTTCTTTCTAAGTTCTAACCCCAAAGCTTTCACCAACCTCCGATATGAAATTATGAGTAACTCCACCAACACCCCTATAGGTGTCCCTCTAATTTTCCAATCTAATTTCATGGTTTTTGGACGGGTGTGCGTTAACCATGCTATCAGATTCAGAATACGACACTCCATCTCTTCCTTCCCTTTATCCTCCATTTCCAAGGCAAGGATCACCGCTTCAGACCTTGAGAACTGATCATCCTCCATGATCAATGATTTCAGTTGGTGATCAGGGCATTGATGGCTTGATGCATTGGATGGAAAGTTCCTCTACATTTGTAACACCCTTTTTGGTTCATCTCCATAGGCTTTTGATAACTCAGATGGCGAAAATTCCTATCCCAGTTCTGCTGTCGTCTTCTTTCTCCCTGTATTTGTCCCAGACTCCCTTCCTTGTCCTACTGTCTCCTTCATCTCTACCAAACTCTTTCCCATTGTTGTAACCTCCCATTTCTCCTTTGCCAGGTTTATCATCACCTCCTATAAAAATAAAATGCAAACTCCAATGCCTTTCGATATACTTCACCCTTGTCCCTTTTTCTCATAAACTTGCTGGCTAGAGTTTCCTTAGCATTTGCAATGAAATTAGCTTCCACGGATTGAGACAATCTTATACCTTTTGACAGATATTAGATCGCAAACCACACATAAAGTAAGCCATAAATTGCTTCCGGTGACTGAGGAACTTGGGTGACGATGAAACTCAAACAGTTTGATGTACCTCAGAGAGGCTCTCGAATGGGTTCTCCACTTGTTGGCCCCCAAATGGAACCAACAACGACTTTTTGTGATGTTCCCAATTTGGATTCATCTCACATTCATGCCACAGTGCCAAATGCAGTAGGTCTTCGAATGCCTGTCTCTGATGTGAGCATCAAACCTCCTCTGATATCTCCTTTGGAAGAACCCAGACTTCCAGTGTGAGATCGATCTGCTCCTTTTGCCAAATAAGCCTCCTTTTTCTTCAACTCCTCCATCACTGCCTGAAAAATACATTGACATTCACTTTGTGTTGGGATGCTTGATATATATTATTAGATTAGTCCCACACCGCCTAGTATTGGAATAGAGTAGAATAACCAATGTTATATATTGGACTCAAGTCCCTTGTTGTAATGTGCACCAGATATAAGCACCAAATAGAAACACCCCATGGGCAGTTGGGCCCATGGGTGTGATAGGGTTTGTAATCCTTATTTTCTAATAATATATTGGTAGCCGCTCAGCGCTCCCGGGGACGTAGGCACAATTGGCCGAACCCCGTTACCAAATTCTTTGTTTTTTCTCTTCTATTTATTCTATGCATTATTTGATCTGCGCAACGATCGCTTCCGCTGCACCAACAATTGGTATCAGAGCCAATTGGTAGAGGGCTCTTAACCCAGGTGCTAGATAAAGGCAAAAGAGGGTGAAGACATGTTGGTTAGACAATGTGCATCAAAGGTATGCAAGGATAAAGGAGATGAGTTGAAGGAGAATAAAATATGGCGGAATTATGGTGGAGCGATATATGTGTTGATCCAGAATCCTAGAAGTTCATGTATTAGATTAGGATCAAGGTGGAGATAGGGACTCAGATATTGAGTTTGACCCTGACACAGGTGCTGGCTGACTTTGATGCAGGGTGTAACATGGACATTGGTTTTGATACAAGATGTGACACGAGCATTGGTAGAGATGCAGTGTGTGACATGAGCATTGGCTTGGATGCAAGGATGTTGGCACGAGCATTGGTTAGCATTAAGCAAGGTGTGTGCTGTGGGTATACTCCTTATGGTGGAGTATGATAGTTCTTTTCAACTATGATTGTCGGGTTAGACAATGGTGGTAGCAGTTGAGGCTTTCCAAGGAAGCTTCAAGGTTCAGCTTGACTGAGTATTGAAGAGAACGGTTGTTGGTGAATTTTTGTGTAGAGGTTCCATATATCGAAAGACTTCTTAGTAATAGGTGGCTAGGCGGCGTGTTCTATTAGATGGCGGTACGGGAATGTGCACTAAAAGTTTAGAGAGCTAGGCTCTTGGTAACATCGTCGAGGATACTCAGAAGGTTTATACTGAAGGGGAGCAGACTCTTATGTGGAGTTGTTAGAGAAGATTATGCATTGAGCAAGGTGGAGTCAAATATTCGCTAAGGTGAAGAATCTTGTGTAGATTTCCTAAGGGGTGAGATATCCGTCTATTTCAATCAAGGTGAAGATTGTTGGGATGCTTGAAATATATTATTAGATTAGTCTCACATCGCCTAGTATTGGAATAGAGTAGAGTAACCAATGTTATATATTGGACTCAGGTCCCTTGTTGTAATGTGTACCAGATATAAGCACCAAATAGAAACACCCATGGGTAGTTGGGCCCATGGGTGTGATAGGGTTTGTAATCCTTATTCTCTAATAATATCTTGGTATTCGCTCAACGCTCCCAAGGACGTAGGCACAATTGGCTGAACCCCGTTACCAAATTCTTTGTTTTTTCTCTTCTATTTATTCTATGCATTATTTGATTGCTTTGTAACCAATGTTGCGCAACGATCGCTTCCGCTGCACCAACACTTTGTGTTTGCTCTTGTGCCTTGGCTGCATTTTTTTGTCAATGTTTTAAAAGTAGCTTCCAACATACCTGCTCAGGCATCAATGGGCATTGGAACTAGATCTTTTTGTCTAGGCATACACTTTTCCTGCGAGGGAATCTGGCAGGTCGGACCAGTTGATTGAGACCATAAGCTGAAAATGAAAGAAGAATGTATTATAAGATGAAAGAGTGATGACACTGGTATCAACAGTAAGTAGAAAAGATAGAAAGAATAGAAAAGAAATGTCCCTACGCCAAACCTAGAGGTTTTTGGCAGGGCTCTAAAGGAAGTTTTTATTGATAGAGAAGAAGAGAATACAAGGTGATGAATTACAAGGATCCCACGATCCACTAATTCCACAATCAGTTGAGTTATTCTATAATTGCCTAAGTTACAATTACAGCTAATGTTATTTATTAACAACTCAGAAACTACAGCTAACTAACTAACTAACAATTCAGTTAGGAAGTTAGTTATTTAACTTCCAAACCTTCCTAACTCCTCTTTTATACACGTGCCTAATCTTTTGATTGGCTTTGATCTTATCAATACTCCCCCCTAAACTTTCTAACTTGTCCTCAAGTTTGAAGTTAGGAAAATTTTCTTTCATAGTGGTTGCCAATTCCCAAGTGCAATCATGACTAGGAATATTCTGCCACTTTACTAGGACTTCCACATCTCCTTGCTTATTAACCTTGCTTTAGTGATGTCTTCAGGACTCACTTCTAGTTCCATCTCTTCATTTAACATAGGAGGCAATGGTTGTGGTTGCTGAGTATGCTTGAGGGCCTTCTTTAAGAGTGACACATGAAAGACTGAGTGAATTTTAGCATGAGCAGGCAAGTCTAACTGATAAGCCACTGCTCCCACCTTCTTAAGTATTTGATAAGGGCCAAAAAACTTCTGAGCAAGCTTAGCATAGGGCCTGTTGGCTAAGGACTTTAATTTGTATGGCTGCAATTTGAGGAACACCCATTCTCCAATTTCAAACTCCACCTTCCTTCTATGTTTATCTGCATGCTGATTCATGGAATTCTGTTCCTTTGCTAGATTACTCCTTAGTTCATCTAAAATTCCATTTCTCTGACTCATGAGCTGATTGATTTCCTCCACCTTGGAGGGTATAGTATCTGCTCTTAATAAGATAGGTGGATCCCTCCTATACAAAGCCCTGAAAGGGGTCATTCCAGCAGATGAGTGATAGTTGGTGTTGAACCAATATTCTGCCCAGTGCAACCAATCCAACCACTGTTTGGGTTTAGGACCTGCAAAACATCTCAAGTAGGTTTCCAAGCATTTATTTGTGACCTTAGTCTGCCCATCTGTTTGAGGATGATAGGCAGTGCTCAACTTGAGTTGAGTCCCATCCATTTTAAACAGTTCCTTCAAGAATAAGCTAAGGAACAATGGGTCCCTATCAGATACTATAGTGGGTGGAAACCCATGTAGTCTCACCACCCCTTTTTGGAAAATCATAGCAACATCCTTGGCTGAATAAGGGTGTCCTAAGGCAAAGAAATGAGCATACTTAGACAGCCTATCTACTATCACAAATAATAGTGTCCTTCCCTTGAGATCTGGGCAGCCCACTAATGAAATCCATGGATATATCCATCCATACTTGTTGAGGGATAGGTAGAGGCTGTAAAAGTCCTGCAGGGACTAAGGTAGAATACTTGTTTTTTGGAAAGTATCACATTCAGCAATGAAAGCCTTGATATCTATCTTCATCCCTTTCAGCTTGATATCTTCTTGTAGGTTTTGAAGTAACGAGAATGTCCCCCTGTTGGAGTCTCATGGCACTCAGAAAGTATGATAGGAATCCTATTAAAAGTTTTAGCCAAAACCAACCTGCTATTGTAGTACAAGATCCCTTGCCTTAATTCAAAACCAGGGTGACTGGTAGCAGAAATTAGCAAGTCCTGAATCACCTTCTTCCATTCAGGGTCCAAACTTAAATCACTAACCAAATTATCTATGTCATCATGAGATATCACAGACATGACAGTGTACACCAATCTCCTAGAGAGTGCATCAGCTGCTGAGTTGTCCTTCCCAGGTTTGTATTGAATTTCAAAATCCAAACCCACCAATTTCACAGCCCATTTGAATTGTTCATCTGAGAACAACCTCTGCTCTATAAAAAATTTGAGGCTCCTCTGGTCAGTTCTGATAATAAAGTGTCTGCCCAGGAGGTAATGTCTCCACTTTTGAATAGCTTGTACTAGAATCATGAGTTCCCTTTCATAAACTGATTTTTGTTGAGCCTTTAAGGATAAACCCTTACTCCAGAAAGCTAATGGCCTCCCCTCCTGCATAAGCACAACACCAAGCCCTTTACTGGAGGCATCTGTCTCTACTACAAAAGCCTTGTTAAAATCAGGGATGGTCAGCTTTGGTAAGTCCATCATAGTAGCCTTCAACTGTTCAAAAGCAGAATTGGCCTCTGCTGACCACTTAAAAGAGTCTTTTTTAAGTAAATCAGTGAGGGGGGCTAGCCAATTTGCCATATCCTTTCACAAATTTCCTGTAGTATCCTGTAAGCCCCAAAAATCCCCTTAAGCCCTTGAGATTGCTAGGAACAGGCCATGATTCTACATCTGCCACCTTAGAAGAATCAGCAGATACCTTCCCCTCTGAAATGATGTGGCCCAGATACTATGTCTTTATGTCCAAATCTGCACTTCTTTAGGTTAGCCTTCAGAGAATTCTCCATGAGTAGGGACAATACAATCCATAAATGTTGACCATGAGTACTCAAATATGGGCTATACACCAAAATATCATCAAAGAAGACTAAAGTGAACCTTCTTAGATGAGGTTTCAGAATCTCATTCATTAGGGATTGAAATGTAGAAGGAGCATTGGTTAGGCCAAAAGGCATAACCATGAACTCATAGTGGCCTTCATGAGTTCTGAAGGCTGTATTCTCTATATCTTCAGCCTTCATTCTAATCTGGTGATATCCAGATTTAAGATCTAGCTTGGAAAAATCCCTAGCTTGCCCCAACTCATCCAGCAACTCATCAATCAATGGTATAGGCAATTTGTTAGGTATAGTGACCCTATTCAAAGCTCTATAGTCAACACAAAACCTCCACCCACCATCTTTCTTTTTAACTAGAAGGATAGGACTTGAATAAGGACTGATACTGGGCCTAATTACCCTTGCTCTAAGCATCTCATCAACCAACCTTTCTACCTCAGCTTTCTGGTAATAAGGACATCTGTATGGCCTCAGGTGAGGTATGTCAGCCCCTTCCTTCAAGTGAATGGCATGGTCATGAGATCTAGTAGGTGGTAATCCCTCAATATCTTGGAAAACTTGGTGGTATTTCTGCAAAATCCCTTCCAATTCAGTAGGTACCAGGCTGCCTTGCTTAACAGTTCTATCACACTGCATAAATAATCCTTTACCCTCTGCTAGTAGTACTTGCATGAAGGCACCAACAAATACTTCAGCCTTGGTTAGAGCAGGATCACCCATTATGGTAATGATGGCATCTTCCCTCTTAACAGTGAGCATCATCTTACCAAAATCTGCCTTTACTTCCCCTAAACTGGCTAACCATTCCAAACCCAACACCATATCAACACCCTTTAAAGCAAGAAGGTAAAAGTCTTGAATTACCTCTAGTTGTTGAAGGAGTTTGAGTTGAGTACATTTGCCATGACACTTGATATGGTGTCTATCACCCACCTCTACTATATAAGTTTTAGTGGGTTCCACCTTAAGATGCAAGTCAGCAGCTAGATCTTGGGAGATAAAGTTGTGGGAGGCACCACAATCAATCATAACCACAATTGGCCTTCCTCCCACCTTCCATGACCTAGTAGAAGTCAAACCTGTCATGGAATATAATGACAATTGCAGGGAATTAAACTGTTGAACCTCTGCCTTTTCTTCCAGCTCCTCTTCATCTTCATCATCATCAATTAGGAGTAACATCTTGAACTGCTTGTTTTTACACCTGTGCTCCCTAGAGAAGGGTTCATCACATTTGAAGCATAGTCCATTCTCCCTTTTCTCTCTCATTTCAGCACTAGAGAGTCTCTTATAATCACCCTCTAGAAGTTTCTGCCTCTGGTAGGAATTTGGAAGATCCTACCACACTCACCACAGAAGAAACTTCTCTTTTGTTGCTGTTTGTTGCAACATTATCCAAGGTGACAACCCTATTGTAGGAATTCCCTCTAGTAGCACCATTATTCCTACCATAACCTGTTGTAGCCTCCTTCTGCATACTCAGGTTCTTTTGCTCAATGAGGATAGCCTAATGGATGATATCTTGAATAGTGGGCAACTTATAAAGTTTGACTTCCATCCTTATAGCCTCCTTCAGCCCATTCAGAAACACCCCCCTCAAGAATTTTTGATTAGTTCCTCCTAGAATTCCAGAGTACTTCTCAAATTCTTCCACATAAGCTTCCACCCTTCCCTTTTGCTTAAGAGACAACAACAATTCAAAGGGATTCTGGACCATAGAAGGTTGAAACCATCTAACTACTGCCAACTTAAAACTGTCCCAAGTGGGTGAGTGGTTACAACCTTCTCACCACTGGAACCAACTCAGAGCCTTACCTTCCAAGGCTACAACAGTGGCTCTCATCTTTTCTTTCTCAGCCACATCTCTCATGGAAAAATATCTTTCCAACTTCTCTACCCAACCATAAGCATCCTCCCCCATAAAGATAGGGATTTCTAACCTTCTCCATTTGTCACCTGTTGATTGGACTGTGTGGCTCTCCACTTCTTCATTGTCTCCACTGTTTTCTTCCCCAACAGTGATTCCTAGCTTCAAAACTATAGGAGCAAGTAAGTCCTCAGTTTTCTTTGTTCTAGCTTCATTCAATTCTATCCTGCTTCTCATCTCCTCCTTTTCTTGTACCCAATTTTCCATGGTTCTTGTTTGACTTCTTGTAGAGACCATAAACTTGCAGCAGCTTGAATGGTGGTGGTTCCTTTTCCCTTGCAGGCACCAAGATGGTGCTCTGATACCAGTGATGACACTGGTATCAACAATAAGTAGAAAAGATAGTAAGAATAGAAAAGAAATGTCCCTAAGCCAAACCTAGAGGTTATTGGTCGGGCTCTAAAGGAAGTTTTTATTGATAGAGAAGAAGAGAATACAAGGTGATGAATTACAAGGATCCCACGATCCACTGATTCCACAATCAGCCACTGATTCCACAATCAGTTGGGTTATTCTATAATTGCCTAAGTTACAATTACAGCTAATGCTATTTATTACCAACTCAGAAACTACAGCTAACTAACTAACTAGCAATTCAGTTAGGAAATTAGTTATTTAACTTCCAAACCTTCCTAACTCCTCTTTTATACACGTGCCTAATCTTTTGATTGGCTTTGATCTTATCAAAGAAATGTATTATTAATGGAGGGAACTGTATTAAAGAAGGATAAACCCTGCAATACCCACTGAGCTAAAGTCTTACAAGGTTCACACTTGCCCACTTCTAACAGAATGCAAAGACAGGCTCCCCCTCCTTCAGTTGCCCTTCCTATATAATAAGGATCACACATATATACCCCTCTAATAATTGACTCCCACCCTCAATACCCATTCTGACCTTTTTAATTTATTATGCTGCTATATGTCATCCAAATCTACGATAGAGTTTCGTATCATGGCAATAGGCCCCTGTCCAAATTGTGCTATTGGGACTCTACACGCCTGGGTCATTACAGATCCTTGTAGTCCTAGTAGAAAAATGCTTGCTCGATTTTTTATAAATAAATAAAAGGTTTGGTTGTTTATGTAGTATAGATTGAACTGTTATTAACACTGCGATTTAATAAGATATTTATGAAATTATGTAATAAGATATTCTCATAAACTTACTCACTCAAAAGCTTAACCTGATGAGTGAAGGCACATACATGAACCAAATTATTGTATATATGACATGAACCCCACACAAGAGCCCATCAACAAGGGTAATGCACAAGCTCATCTTTATCATTTGTTAAAATGAAAATAGACTTTTTATAGAAGCATGGATGTGGCAAGAAATCTACTTGGTTATAGTAACAATGATATTGTGCCCTGAACGAACTCTTCGAAAAGCTTAAGCTCTTAGGTGAAGATATGAACGACGTTTTATATTCTCTAATAGATATGTATGGTTTTTTTTACTTTTAAATAAGATATTACTGAAGTCTCATATTTTGGCACAAGATAGTAACGAAAAAAAAGGCGGTTCAGAGCATGGGGCTCTGATCTAGTGTAGTCTGGGTAGGGTAGATGTGCAGCCTTACCCTCCAAATGAAGAGGATGTCTCTAGAATTTTAACTCATGGCCTCCAGGTTACAAGGTAAGCAACCTTACCGTTGCGTAGAGGCTCACCCTGTTGTTTTTTATAAGAAAGTAATGCAAATCAAATTTTAATTTGTTTTCAATAATTTATCACATGTGACACTTGGTACAGTGACATGTGTTAAAACTTTGATGAGAGTTGGAGCTGCCACCAGATAGAAGTTTACAACCTGTTTCTCCTTTTTATGTTATATTTATTGATGTGACAGTTGTAGCATAATAATTGTGTGTAATTTGTATTATGTGCCAGAATACCGATGTTCTCCGAAAGATGGGGAAGTATACGGGGATTAGTTCTGAATGTGCCATTCCAACAGACAGTAGGGTCGATCTTCCTATAGCGAAACGGGCGCCGATTATGGCCCAAGTGATTATTGGGACTCCAGGCACAATAAAGAAGTGGATGACTTTTAAGAAACTGGGTGTAACCAGATTAAGGATACTTGTTTTTGATGAGGCTGATCAAATGCTTGCTGAGGTAATTCTAGTATTCTGATAAAATGTACAACTGTTTTTAGTTACTACTTCCATGTACGTCATATACACTAGCTCATAACTGACTATTATTACAATTTATTGGAAAGTTAGCGACACCCTGTTTGATAACAGGTGACAATTTGTATGGTAATTTGTAACTCCTCTTTTTTTGGCTAAACAGGAAGAGAGCACTAGTATACTATATATTTTTTAGTATTTCTAGATGGCAATTCCTTTCATATAAATATGCTTGAGATCCTATGACCTAGTTTTAGTTTCAGGGAGTTCTGTATTTACTGAGTTAGTCATGCTGACTCACGCACATACGCACACACATAAATTACAATGATAAATTTTTTAATATAATTTTGCATCCATTTCCTAAATTTTTGAAAATGTGCTCTTGCAGGATGGTTTTAAAGATGATTCCTTGAGGATAATGAAAGAGATAGAAAAATTCAATTCTAACTGTCAGGTTTGTGAAACTCCTTGTCGCTTAATATTCTTGCATGCATGACCTTTCCATCCGGTATCACATGCACATACACGGCGATAGATAACTTGTAGTGTTGGTAATCCGTGCTTCAATCTATTCAGTTGGAACATCTTCAATGCATAATCATCTTGTTCTCAATGTGACCTAGAAATTGTGAAAGATGTTTGAAGTATAAAGTAAATCCATCCATTAATCATACAAGAAAAGAAAACAATCTTATAATTTTTTGTGCAGTACTTTCTCTCATGATTAAGAAGGATTTGTTGATCAATTCTTTATCAATGAACATCATTCATGATAGAGCATTATGGTGTTGTTTGATCCATGTAGCCGACTCTGCCTAGTGGGATTAAGGCTTGGTTGTTGTAATAGTACTTCCTCTAGTAATATTGCGTAGGTATTGGTATAATCTTCTTTTATTTGATGCTAATTGATTGCTTTAATTAAATTTTAATTTGCATAGAAGGGAAATATAACTATTGCTTGTTACACTTATTAGTTATTATTACTCTTACTGAGGCACTTGAATAAAATTTTACCTAAATGTGGTTGCTATGCATTAGATCAAACCTGTGTCTGCTTGAATGTGATGTAGTTGATATTTTCAGTTTCTTCTCTTATCTAAGAAAAATCTGATTGGTTTGTATATCTTCAGGTTCTTTTGTTTTCTGCCACATTCAATGACATTGTCAAGAATTTTGTTTCAAGGACAGTTAGGAAGGATCATAATAAACTTTTTGTGAAGAAAGAAGAACTATCTTTAGATGCAGTGAAGCAGTACATAGTGCGTTGTCCTGATGAACTCTCTAAGATTGAAGTCATAAAAGATTACATATTTGAAATAGGAGAAAACGTGGGGCAAACTATAATATTTGTGCGCACCAGAGAAAGTGCAAAAATGTTGCATCAAGCACTTGTTGCTTTTGGCTATGAGGTTACTTCCATACAAGGTGCTCTTAGTCATGAGGAGAGAGACAAGATTGTCAAGGAGTTCAAAGATGGTTTAACTCAAGTTCTTATATCAACTGATGTTCTTGCCCGAGGCTTTGATCAACAACAGGTGCTGAATTGGTTCTGCTCTCTATATCCTCCTTCCTGTTCTGGGAATATGTACTCATTTACTTTTCACTTTGATGACATCCTTCAACTGCTTATTTTTTCAGATTAATTTGGTTATCAATTATGATCTTCCATTGAAGCATACTCCTGAGCATACTCGTGAACGTGAGCCTGATTATGAGGTGTATTTGCACAGGGTTGGTAGGGCTGGACGTTTTGGGCGCAAGGGTAATTTTCTTGTTCATATCTCATGCATTTTCTACTTACTATTGTGTAATTATCATATTGTTAAAATTGTTGTCAAGGGAGCTTTCTTTTTTTGTTTTTGGGTAGTGTTTGTGTAGCCTGGTTAAAACTGTTGAATTTCTGCTTGTTTTAAACAAGAGGTCCAACAAACCAGTGTGTTAGCTTCTGCCATGCCTTACATTGTATTATAAATTAAAATGAAGGTTTTAAATTGTGGTTGTGACTGTGTTGTGTTCACAGTTGCATTGCAACTGTTGCATGCTGATACCTACAGTCATGGTGTGCTGCCGTTGTGGCTGCAATGGGTGTTGTGGTCTGAGATATAGAACCGTGATTAAATGATAAACTTGAGCCTTAACTGTTTAGTTGGTATTATTTTCCTCAATGGGGCAATTTTGTTTCTACCCTGTCTGATTGGTTCAAGAAAGGATGTTGGTTATAATTACTCTGCTGGAACTAGTGATATTTCAAGGTAGTTAAGTAGATTTTTGGGAAGTTTTTTCTGGACATAACAAGGTCTAGATAGAGAAATTAAGAATGTACAATTAATTATGTATATAGACTTACTGTGTCAAATTCATTTTTTTAGATACTCAACCAAGCAGATCTTTATTTCAACTGGTTGACCCTGCTCAGTTGGGGTTATGTTGTAACTTGTGCTTGTTGGGCCTTACTTGATTTGTGCTTTATCCTTTTATTCTAAATCAAGCCGATTCTAAATCGCAATTTTAGTCATGCATGCTTTTTTCAGCAACAGTGCAAAATAGTAAAGTTGATTTTCATTTGTTTTGTTTGATTCTACAGGGGCTGTATTTAACCTGATATGTGATGAAAGGGATGAAAGGCTTATGAAAAAGATTGAGAACCACTTTGGCACCCTTGTAAATGAGGTATGATAATGGTGCTTGGTTTTTTATACTCCATGCAGAAGGATGCATTTCGTACTTGCTTGCTTTTATGCACCCTTCCACTTGGTATTCTTACTGTAATATGAAGGATGCATTTCGTACCCAACATAATTTCTCTAATGTCCTGAGATGCAGGTACAGAGAAACAGTGTTGAAGACTATAAAGGTGCTCTGAAGGAGGCTGGTTTACTGCAATGATTTAAATCTGCAGAACTCAAATTGATGTTAAAATCTGTGTTTGACCCAGGAATGTGCTTTGGTTAGTGGCTAAGGATTTTCCCATATTCACCAATTCTTTTGATTAATTTCCATGGACAAATGCTGATCATGATTTAAGTATGGGAATGGAGAGTTCCAGTGTGTTTTTTAATTTAACAATGGTATAATTTTTCCTCCTTGATAATTGATATTAAGGTTGTAATGGGACAACCTACAATGGATGGTTTTGTTATTTCATTGTAGTTTTGTAATCCTTTGAATAATGCTTAGTATAGAATGTTCCTTTTCGGTTGTGTGATATTAATGTTACAAATGTGATGCTACCAATATTCCGGTGGTATAAGAGCAAATGTGTGTAGTTAATTTCACACACATTTTACAGTGTTATTGTATCATAATTCAATTAAACGATAAATAATATGCTGAATATAAAAAAAACCTAAACTTTGATCCGAAGTAAACATAATACCTATAGCATGCTCAATTCTTGACCATTAGACTTTAAGTAAATACTCTTGAACTCTCGATTTATATTTTTTCTTTCTTTCATACTGACTATTTTATATTACTTTTTTGCTATTCATAATTACCAGCTATCTGTTTATAAAATATAAATTAACTTCTATTAATTTTTTTAGCAAGTTATATGATTTTCATAAAGTAGTGAGCATAAAATAGTTATCCATCTGAATGTTGAACTTCTATGTATGTGATGAAGAAGTGTGTGACTCCATAAGGTTGAAGAATGATTTGATTCAGCTGTGACCAATGTGCAACATTAAAATTTAAAAAGGGAACTACACAAGTCATGTACAAGAAATTATCTAACAAAAAGATATAATAGTAATGGGGAGGAGATACACTAACTTCATTAAAGAGCAAGTTTAAAAAACTTAATCTACATTTTAACTATCAATTCTAGTAAAATCCAATGATTTAAATTAGTTAGTAAATTTAAATCATTAGATTTTTCTAGAATTGATGGATAAAATGTAAAGTAAGTTAAACTTACTTTTTTGAGTGTAAGTGGATCCATTAATTATGTATTATTAAATATATGTTATTTATTTACACAATGCACAAATGATGCATTAGTTATTTTGTACTGTAAAAAACTTGACACCATTAAAGAAGGGAGAGATCTTACTTCAAGAGTAAGTGGAAAAGACTTACTCCATGTCTTATTCAATTTTAGAAAATCTAATGGTTTAAATGTACTTATCAATTCAAACTATTTGATTTAAAAAAAATGAATGATCATGATGCGAAATATGTTTTTTCCACATCTTCAATACAGTAGAAAGAAGGAAAGCCAGAAATGATTATAAAAGAGGAAGGTTGAAAATGAAGAGAGAGAGAGAGGTGAAGAAGTGGGGATGGGAAGCACGACATGCCTAAGGAAAAGTATTAGCATCATCAACTTACATAATACGGCGAGACCCATCATCCTTCACGCAACTCGATACTCTTCTTCTTCTTCTTCGCTCAGAGGCCAACGCAACAATGTCAGGTTTATCTCATATTTATATTTCCTCCTTTTTTCAATCTACGTATGCTCTGTGTATAAAAGATTTAGACACGGACTTATAAACTCAATTTCGCATATCTTATCCCATTAATAACCCTATTTCATATTTCTCTCATTACATCACATCACATAAAATTTGCACATTACATTATCTATGTCTCTTCCATAATTCTTCATGTAAAATAGTTCATCACTCTTATCTTCTGATATCTTCCATTTGAAACATATCAATTTATATGGATACAGCAGCTATTTGTTAACACCTAAATTATATTTACCTGATACGTGGTTAGGGTACATGTATATAGTACTTGCTATGATTCATTACTTTTTTACATTAATTTTATGAGACACTCTCTATCACGAACCAGATATGTGGTATATGCAGTACATACCATAAACAAGACAATTATGTATCTATGTGCAAAAATTACATCATTCTGCTTTATGCTGTTGCATATTTTTCTCTCAAAATTTAGTATATTCTAAGTAGATTGCGAACATGCCATTCATTAAGCATATGAAACAAGAAACCAGAAGAACTTCATATTTTCATATGCAAATATATAAAAAGATTAGAAAGTTGAAATGAAACCATTAAACTCTACATTGCACCAAATGCCTGAGTATTGTTCCTCAGGGCAAGGTATTGGTGCACTTGACGCACATACAGTATATCTGGCCTTGAAACCGATATTTTCTGAGAAATTGTTTCATTAGCAACATTTACTCGTATCTACGGCCATATCTTTCCGGCAGAGAAAACTAGTGAGGTGTTTTTTTTTGTATAACTAAGGGTATCCCTCAACCTTATGGGTAAAGAACTAATCCCTTTTAAGGTGTGTGGTTGCCCCTCCCAACAAATGTCGCTCCCAGAAATCGGACCCTTGACCTTTTGGTCTACATGGGGATGTAGCAGGGCCTCATACCACTAGACCAAAGCGTTGTTGGTAAACTAGTGAGGTGTTTGTTTATACTTATGTGGTGTTGATTTAATCAAATAATGAAACTCTTCTGTGATGTAGTGATTGTGTTCACTTTCTCATCATATGGTGTTTAAACATTTGTTGGCTTTTGGACAGGTCAGAAACTGATATAGCGAACGTTGTTGAGCAAAGAATATGGCATTCCATGGAAGAAGGACATTTTGAGAATTTGCCTGGGAAAGGAAAGCCGCTTAAGCTTGACACAAATCCTCATGCAGATCCAGCTGAAGACACCTTATACAGAATCCTGTCGAAAAACGGATGTGCACCAGAATGGACCGAGCTTAACAAAGAGATAAGATACACGATATCCGAATGGAGGGCATCCTTGAAGAATTCATGGGCAGATAAATGCAGAGGAGATCACTCTAAGTGGATTGAAAGTTCAGAGGATTTGAAATTGCAGTTAAAAGAAATCAACAATAAGGTGACTTAGACCGTTTTGATGTGTTGATGGGTATTGCACATTGGAATAAGTTCTTAGCCCTTTCAAACTTGAAACGATGTTTTTGATATTCTACTTTCTGTTTTTGCAGGTTTTCCGGTATAATCTCATCGTGCCTTTTGGTCGCCAAATGTGTGGCCTTAAGTGGGAGAAAGAGCTAGGTTATGTAGAAGAAGAAGAATTAGACTCAATGTTGTTATCTAACTTTTAGCCAGTTAAGTTTCCTATTGTAGAAAATCAAAATTTCCTATTTATATGGTTTATTACATTGGTCAGTGTTCCTACCTTCACCATGTACAACAAAGGAAAACAGAAGAAATTATACTGGATTGAATGTAACACAGTAATCTTTTCACTAGTTGTCATGAAAATTGTACTATACTGTTTATGGCTTTATGCATTGAAATGCTATATTTTTCAGAAGGCAATTGTAGTTCTCGGTTTTCGCGAAGAGGTTATTTGTTGTAAATATTGGCTACTCTGACTTGAGTCTGAGTGAGATTTCTTTTTGATGGCAGTGCAATTCTGCAAATAGTTCTGGTCATGATCATGGAATTCATGTATGGTCGCATTATGTTTTGACCCTTGTAACAGTTTGTTTTTAATATCACACAAGCGGTAATATATGATTTGTAGAGTAAAAAATTTACACAAAAATATAACAAAATGAAGTCCTTAATCCTTATAATTTCCCTTAAATCCTTATTTGCAATAATAAGCTTTGTGGATGGATAACTTTATTTAAATAGCTTGATATATATTAGATAGTTCTGTTAAATGATCAAATTATATAAATTACTCTGCATAGTGCTACCAACCAACTCTAACAGGTGATACTTTGTCTTGAAAATGGTCTACTACCATTGGATAATGCAATGATATTCTCACCTTCAAGTAAGCTACCAACAAGACGATGGTCTAGTAGTATAAGTCTCCGATGGATTCTCGGGATGACCAAAAAGTAAAGGGATTGATTGATGTGAGCGATACTTGTTGGGATGGTCAATTATGCATCCCGAAATAGATTAGTTCATGAGGAGAGATTCATTTACTTTAAAAATAAGTTTTTTAAACTTACTCCACATCTTAGCCATCAATTCTAGAGAAATACAATGGTTTAGATCTACTCACTAATTTAAACAATTGGATTTCCCTAGAATTGATGGCTAAGATGTGAAGTAAATTTAAAAAACTAGTTTAAAAAACTTACTCTTGGAGTAAGTGAATCCCCTTCCTTATTTATATTGTTTAATAAAACAAAAATAATAAAAAGACAATTAGTTTTGTACTATTTAGAATTGTCTACACAATATACAATATTTTGTTTAACTTAATTAACTCATCACACGTTTTTTGTTTAAAATATTATAGTTATATCTCATCATGAATGATCAGGGTAATATATGTATAAAATTTTGGGTGGTTTGTGTAAGAGAGATGAATAATTCGTGTAAGGACAAAAAACGGAGAGATTATTTATATAATTTCACTAAAATTCAGGGTGTCAGTATAATTTGTCAACAAAATATTTATTCACTAACTTTTTAACTGAAGTTATTTTTTTTCAGTCAATTGGATGGTACAAGATATACTTTTTGGTATAAGAGATATAATTAAATTACCAAATTTTATTATATAAATTTATTGGACAAAAATCATTGTTCAGTCACGAATATACTGGACAAACAAGTAGCAACATCTGATATGAAAGAGGATAATAGAATTTTCGTCCATCATCACATGAAATTCTAAAGAGCCCGTAGTTATGGCTTCAACATGATTAAGCTCTTTTCAGCTAGATCCCCAGAACTTTAATGTGACAAACAAAATCCATCAAAATTTCTAATGGATGAAAATAAATACTCTAATAGTCTGTTTGCGAGTTAAATTTTGGGAAGAAAGAATGAAAAGAATGAAAAAAATGAAAACTTCAGAGTTATCATGCAAGTGTATTTCATGATTCTCAAACCTTATTTTCCCTTCCTTCCCCCTCGAAAAGTCAACTCGCAAACAAATTCTAAAGATACGTCAATATAGTAATATGTTGAAATATATTCTGATATACTTGCTCAACTTCACCCATAGAAAAGAGGGGAAGTGGGAGGACAAAAAAGGAAAAGGCAATGCACTATATATATGTGTGTGTCAAACACACAAATGTAGATTCACAAATGCAGACCCTATAATAGAGAAGATATCATTAGCTAGAGCTAATTTCCACAAATCTTATTCATGGCAGAAAAGCAGAAACTGAAGAGAGAAAAAACAGTTATGAAACTACTAAAACATGAAAATACACATAATTTTGAAGATTACAAGCGGCCAATAACTAGAATAGGTGGGTATGTATCTTAGACAGGTGACTACTATATAGACAAGAATGAAGCAAAAAACAAACACACTTGACAAACAAGGAGTAACATTTCAATTTTCGAATTCTGTATGTGATTCTCATATGTTTGATGTTTTAGCTGCAAGATGTATCAGACTTTTTCTGTGGTAAGCGGTGCGTAGCTTCTTGTATTTCTGCAAAAAACCTGCAAGGTCAATCTCTCTGTCTAGGAGTTGCTGGTGCAGATTTTCAGATTCCTCTTCTGTCACATTCATAGCCTCTGCAATCATTATATAAGATGCTCATATATATGAACTCAACCAGATTTTGATAACGATTAAATGAAAATTATCATGTCATGTTATACCTTGAATCCTTTGGAGAAGGGAGGATGGAGAGTTCAACTTCAACATTTCTTCTTTCTGCTTCTCAAGCTCATTCAGTTTCTCCTGAGCAGCAGCTAGCTCAGTTGTCCGAATTATTCTACACTGTTTCCATAGGAGGAGAGGGTCACAATTCCTTTCCTACTTAGAATAACAATTTTAAAATTAACCAAATAATTAAAGGATGGTGATCTTACTTGATTCCTAAGTTCAACAATACGAGGTTCCTTTTGTAGATTTTCCTCTGAATCAAAAACAAAACTTGTCTGAGAAGCTCTGCAATATTTAACAACCATCTAATGGTAGCACAACAAATAAAAGGACTTCAATAACTCACCGACAAGCTGCATATTCTCCTTGCAAAGTTCATCTTTCAGCTGGATAATATCATTAGGTAAAAAAACAGTTAAAAACAGTAGCAGATACAGATTCCAGCATATGCCTCTATCTAAATTTTGATAGCCCAACTGAAGCTTTACATTAACTTGTGTGGTAGTATTAGGTGTATGAAATGTGTAAATTAAAAGCCATTCCAATTGTTTGGACACAGGATGCAGTGTCAACGCAGTTGCTGACATTGACACTTCTAGTGTGCATATCAAAATAAAAGGCAATGTACATAATTTACAGGACAAAGGCAAATCAAGCACCAAGGGGATGCAGCCATAATAGGCACCAATCCACCATGAGTAGCTGAGTTAAGCCCTATCATCCCGAGGGTGATGCAAACCTGATAAGGTTGACAGTCTTCCTCATTCTATCAACAAAAAGGCATAATTCAACAAAACATTGAAATATTTCAAACATAACCATATTTTAAAACGGTATGCAGCAGCCAATTAGCCACCAGACTTTTTTTGGTATACCACAGTTATCCTATACCGTCGAGCCACGCAGGACCACTAAGGGTGGCAAAGCTCTTCATAACAAGTATTTAACACAGTTGAATTCCCAGGGACTCCAACCTGAGACCTCTGCTTTAAGCTAGAACAACCAGAACCGGCTGATCTAAGCACTTGATGGTAGTTAGCTACTAATCTATATACATGTTTTTGTGAACTTACACACAATATTCATGAACACAGCAAAACTAAATGAAAGGATAAATGCCCATTAATCCAGACCAGACCTCCTCTCGTTTTGGGCTAACTAACAACCCTAGGCCTATCATCACTGGGATCCAGTCTAATACACACCCATACTTACCGTACGATGAAGAATTCAGATAATATGATACACACCCATCCATATAAATAGTCTCCAATGCTCACCAGGTAAGAGATTAGATTCTAAGGTACACACCCATCCATAAAAATAGTCTCCAACACTCACCAGGTGAGAGACTCAGATTCTATGACACACCCATCCAATTCCCTTAATGACTTGAGAGTTGGAGCACTTCTGCAGATACCCCATATGCTCCACCACTTGGACAAACATTCCTGGAAGACAACCACCGTACCAGAGCAACCTTGGACCCCCCCCCCCCAAGGCATATTTGGACAGCTCTCTAAAACCCTTCTCATAAAAGGCTACTAGTATAATTCAAGAATTTCATCTATAATGAAATTATTTAAAACCAATAACCACTGAGATGAACAAGACAGTTATTCAATATATCCTTCTCTAGGCTGGATGTCGACACACCCAAACACCTCATAGCTACCTTCAACATTACCGTGAAAGTAACTGTTTCCCTTCTTATAATGGAAAAATATTTCAGCTCCAAAGAGGAGAATCACAGTAGATGAAATATACGAACTAACTAGGGTAAGCAAAGCATGAAACATACAGTTAAGGTTATAAATGACCATGCAAATGTAGGGAGAGTAAATATATGCTACTTACATTATTTTGAATCTTGACCTGATCTAGTGAATGTAAAAACTGGTGATAAGCATCTTTGTCAGATAAAAGCTTCCGTAATTCATCAACACTGGCCAATTTATGAAGAGAAAGAAAAAAACAGAATCAAGATCCTAATAGTTAAAAAGATAAAATAATCCCTAACATCAGACTGAATAGAAGTCAGAGGATGTATATAAATTATAAGAGCCCTTTAGATAAATACTAATATGCAGAATCCACTCAAGAGCAACAAACAAATGTCCGCATTTAAAAATAGGAAAACAGAAAGAAAACTATACTTGAGAATTAAGACAAAAGTTATCTCAATACAAGGAACAATCATCTAAAAGAAATAGTGAAGTGACTATGCAAGCAATCTGGATTTATAGGAAGCTTTGATAAAAGAGATGTCAGTACAGACACAACATTTATCACTTACGGACAGCATGTTCCAAAAGTTTGCCTTCTTACTTCACTTTGATTGAAAACCAAAAGCACAGGAGCATGGTATCTTCAGAAACTCTTACCACAAATTCTTAACTGTGAGAACTGAGCATGAATACATGATAAAGAAATGTAACAGCCCTTTTAGTATCTCCACACAACGAGATACTTGTTTATTCTTCAAATTTTAAAGTAAAAAACAAAAGTCATGAAAGTATCATACATAGTAAAGGGAAAACACACACACATGATTGTGGCGTGGCACCCATACTCCATAAGTTGATTTTCCATGGCAATGCATTTTACACTAAGAAACCCAATGAGCATTCAATTTTCACTTTTTGTGCAATACTTAAATAGTTACCAGGGCTCCACAAGTTGTATTTAGAAAAGAGAGAACCAACCAACAAGTTGTTAATGGTGTAAATACTATAGGCTGTCGAAGTTGAGACAAAACAATAGAATCACTCACATTTTAAAAGTGATACCTAAAATAAAAAAACAAAATTGAAACATGGAAACAAAGTCATGGTGTTCAAGGACGGGTAGGGTGTCCTACCTTTTGTCTTTCAGAACAGCAATAACTCCAGCGGCTTCAGAAGGCGGAACATGGGAAGAAGAGTGCAACGCAAAGGAAGAGGCGTTTGGTGTAGCAGGCCTAGAAGAACTCGGGGAGCTCACAGCGGAAACAGATGGAGGATACCATGACTGCGTCTGTGAAGAACCATCCTGAGGACGTGTCTGAGGTTGTTGTTGGTCTTGCGATCCCCTTTGCACAAACAACATCAATCGTATCAAAAATATTTTGCGAACAACAATTCAAATATACAATTTTGATTCTTATATCCAAAAAGTAACGTAGGGGTGAGTCTCGGCGCACACAATAAGGTTATTTGTCTTTTGGTACGAAGGACATGAGTTCAAATCCCGGAAACACCTGCAACTCATATCCGACCAACATGGGTAGCCTCGTGCACTAGACCGTCATTTTGTATCAAAAAAGTAATGTAAAATTATCCAGAAAGTTGATCAAATTTGTTGTACACATAACAGTGCTCAAATCCTATTTTTTATCTATATACTACTTCCCAATTCACAATAGATATCAAACTAATACTAAGATTTATTTATTTATGAAGCGAATCAAGGATAAAATGAAATTATGATCACAAAAATGAAATATGAAATATGAAACAACGTTGTGAAATAAAAGAGAGGATTACCAAAATCTATTGAACATTGCTGAGAGGTACCAAATTGACGATTTACTGAACAAATAAGAAACGATTCAAATCAGTTTCGAAACTCTGAAATTGTTGTGTCCCTCTTCTGCGATCTAAATCGACGAACTACGCGTATTCCTTTCTCTCCCGCTGAAACAATCTTGGCAGATAAATTTCGTTCTCTTCGTTTTTATGAAGAATGGTGAATATAATAATTTAGATATAATGTATAATGATATTTTGACAAACTATTTCACAAGAATGTAATAATGTATATGGTTAATCTATAAAGATATATAGAGATACTATATTTATCATTCATTTATATTAATTTTTATAATTATAAAATTAATGATAAAGTGACAACTTAAAAAAACTTCTACGTACCTCGTTTTCTCCTTCTTTTTTTTTTAATAATTAGTTTAAATGGGACACCTCATTCTTAATTATTAACTTAAAATAGTTTTAGATGTTAACCAAAACTGCAAATATTTAGTTGTTAACTTTTTATTCTTTTTATTTATTTACTTATTGAGAGGGACATAACTCAAAAGGAAAAAAATTAAATATTTGCCCATTCATATATTATTAATCATTCATTTATATATTTATATTATTTAATCTAAGAGTTATTGATGATTAAAAATGAATGATGAATAATGCAATGATAGTGTAGAAAATTGTTACACCGACAATGCATATATTATTTTCTTAAGAAAAATTTGGCATAATAACTTTTTTTGTATAACCAATAGTATCTCTTACACTATGGTTAATGAACTAATCTTTTTCGGGAAGCATGTCTGTTCATTCTAACAAGTGTTACCTCCAAGAATTGAACCGTTCACCTTTTGATCTAATTGAGAATTGGAACCTTATACCATTGTATCAACGTCTTGTTAATACATAGTAGCCTCTACAATAAAGCTCAATAGTTCTACTTGTTTTATAAAATTACAAGATAAATACATCAAATACAATGGATCTTTTGGTATATTAGAAATACATAGAACAAAAAACAATTAAAAAATAAAGTGGACTAATTTTTATCCCTAATTACCCCTTAAATTTTAACTATTGGTGAAATTGATCCCACATAAAGATAATTTTAAATTAAAAGCAACATAAAATTCTAATCAATTCATTTTTTTTTAATCTCGGCTGTTAATTTTATTCTATTTTCTATATATAACAATATTCCTTTATTAACTACTTTTAATTCGATAATTTATTGATTTTCTTCTTCTGAATCAATTTTTGTATTTTGATTACGGTTTCATCCAGAAATCATTGTTAACTAACTTGCACCGGTGCAATTGCTATTATTGTGATTGTGAGTCTGGTTGATGCGATTTACTTATTATCCAAGAGTAATTAAATAATATATTTATATAAGGACTAATTTTATTCTATTTACTTATTTTCTTGTTAATTAGGAAGAAAAATATATATTATGAAGTTAATATAATAAAAAAATATGGATTATGATTTGGCAATTATGTGTTTTTTGTTCATGTCAATACCCTTGTAATATTGAGTAGGTTATAATAATGACATATAATAATTCTAATGATCATATATCAAATCCTAACATTAATAAGTATCAAATTTCAGACTTGCACATGTGGTTAATGTGTTATTTTTAACATTCTTTATCGCTGAAGTTTACTAAGTTTACAAAAAAATATATAAACTTTTATGAGCATGAAAAATCGTTGAAATTGAAACTAAGGTTAACATGGGCTTGTAGGACAAAGATGAGTCATATCCAATATAAGTTACTCTCCGAATGATCATTGGTAGGAGATAAGACACTTCTGAAATGATCATTGATGAGAAGACAAATTATCAGTACTATGATTCATGAGTGGGTGAGAAGGCACACATTAAAGAAAATAACTCGTGGTATGATCCATGATCTATAATGTTAAAGTTTTATCTCAAAACCGATTGACAATGAGATGAGTAGCCCAACAAATATTTAAATTATTTACAAGATAATGAGTTAGGCGGTGTGGGACTTACTTCCCAACATGCCCCCTCCATATAAGCCTGTCGGACCAGGCGAAAGGTTACCTTTGACCATAACTAAATGACATCTTTTTGGCTTATGACAACTGAAAAGAAGTTGGGCTCTGACTCTGATAACATGATAAGGTTTCATGAGAGACTTACTTCCCAACATATGATGAGAAAATAAGTTATACTACTAATATTAATATCAATTAGTAGGAGAAGAGTTTGTCAACCAGTTGCATATTTGAGCTCTCAAAGTTGTTTCTTCTTTGTACTTCGCCTTAACATGTTTTATAATAATATTCAAGCATCGTATACTAGACCGTCTTTTTTCCATCCTTTATGATAAACAATAAAAAGAAGAAAGACTATCTTTCAAGAGTAATTGGCACATGATCCGAGTTGATGGCTGATCAACTCGGAACATGGCCATGGACTAACTTGATGAGCAATTCCAGACACATCTGAACACTTCCAAGGTGGAGTTCTAGGTCCATTCATTCCATGAAGGTTGATATCAGATAGACAAATCTCAGTGAAAGGTGAATTTTTCAACCCTTGTATCAACCCTGCTTGTAGAACCTTAACACCCCACACATTCTTAACAATGATACCCTTAACTACTGGAAGAGCATTAGGATCATATTTCTCATCAGGATGGTCCCCAACATTACCTGAAATCTTTATTCCCATCCTTGCATCTTCCACATACACATTAGACACAGTTATATTCTTTATATATCCTCCCCTACCAATATTTGTCTTAATGTGGATACCAATTCCCATGCTGTAAAGGTTGATGTGTTCAGCAAGTACATTCTCCACTCCACCGGAGGCTTCACTTCCGATAGCAATGCCCGCAAATGGAGATGACCCGGTTACACGCCGGATTGTGATATCAGAGCTAGGGCGACCATAAGCAATCCCATACTCATCCCACCCACTCTTCACTGCAACAAGATCATCTCCTGTAGATATGTATGAGTCCTCTATGCATACATTTGAAGTAGAATCTGCATAAATGAGTTACATAGATGAATTAATACTAGGCTGTTTTTTCAACACAGCTTGTGTATTCAGTATTAGTACAAGGCACATTTGGCTTTGACAGGAAATTTGTTACCATAAACAAAACAGAAGAAAAAGTTTGATAACCAATATGCATAACTAACAATATAACATAAATTGTAATGTCAGTTGCTAGGATGTAGTTTGAATATATATATATATATATATATATATATATATATCTATTTGCACAAGATATGACATATTTAGAAAGTAAGCACTTACCTGGATCGATTCCATCAGTATTAGGAGAGTCACGTGGAGCCAAAATTGTGAGAAATCGAACAACAACATTGCTGCAACGAAGCAAGATGGTTCAGAACCAGATATCATGGAGGCTAGTCACAAGCAGGGGAGTAACAAGAATAGAAAGAAATAGTACAAATTTGACTGAATATTTTGTCCACTATCATGGAAAAACAATGTACCAAAGAAAACGGATATTAAACTTCTCCAAGGACTTATATTTGAGGTATACCTGCAGTAAACTGGGTGTATATTCCAGAAGGGAGAATTCTTGAAAATCACATTTGAAATGATAATATTTCTGGAATTCAGAAATTCAACAAGGTTTGGTCTGGTATACTGAAGAGTTCTCTGCCTCCACATGTTCCACCAAATATCACCTTGCCCATCAATTGTCCCATTCTCTCCTATGAAAAAATGAATATGAATCAGAAAGAGAAAACATTTTATTATTCAGTGGTCACTGGTGAGTGTTAAGGTTCCACACAAGTCCCTTTAGACCAGACGAAGAAGGATTACCTCTGGCTGTGATACCATGTTAAAGTTTCATCTCAAAACCAATTGATAATTAGAGGAGTAGCACAATAGGTATTTAAACCATTCCCGAGACAATGAGGTAGGCAATGTGGGACTTAATTCCCAACAGTGAGTATATATATTTTGTGGAGTTTCTTCAAAAAATAAATAATAGATACACACCTGTGATTATCACATCTTGAACTCCATCTCCATGAATTAAACTCATATACCTTCCTCCAGGGAGCTCCCTACCTCTTCCATATGATGGCAAGGGTGCAATTAAGGGCCAATTTAATGAGTCCTAAAGAATCAAGGAAGGGAGAGAATTAAAATGCTTGGTTAAAACAAGTCATTGATCACCTGAAGCATTTGATTTATATATATATATATATATAATGTGTGTTTCCTTTTCTCTTAGACAAACAATTGAAATCTTAGTTTTAATTGGGCTCAGTCACACACAAACAAATCTTCCAAGAAGCTATTAGATCTTGAATCCTTTCTAATGGTATCACTTAGAGTATTCCTATGCCTTTCTTAATTCTTACTCACATGTGGAAAATGAGTGTGGTGTGATTTTGGAAGGGTCACACAACTCTTTAACTGATAACATATTCTTTAAATGTGAATCTAAATTGATTTTGTTTGTAGCTAGCTCATAACCATGTATAAGAATGTATTATCATGTATTTAGCAATTGCATTATTCATGATTATATATGGAACTTATAACTCACCCACCTAAAGGTTTGTGAATAAATTTTCTTCATCTGGAAAACAAAAATATAACCACACCATAATCTGTAGCAAACTATTGAGTACCAAGAATTTGGGTATGTAGCATTATATCAGATCATTGACAATATGGGTCTTTCATTGACACAAGCATGAATAGTACTCAAAATCAATTTAAAACCATAAATAGTAACACCCAGTTCACACAAACTAATCATATTTACATGGTTAAATATAGCAGTAGAATAAGTCACTATCCTAATTCCACTTTATTCCTATCAAAGAAGACAATAATGGCCAGCAATCTAAGCTTCTGACCAACTTGCTTAAGCAATAAATGTTAGCACATGTTGCCATGCAGACAAGAGACCCACCAGTACTTCTTATCCATTCAATTTCGGACCCACTATAGATCGTTGGATTCCCACTACTACCCCGATAAAGATCACTTGTCCCACACGGTGTCACACTCTCTGTCCCGAGCTAATCAAAATGTTACTTTTTTGTTATTTTTTTTTTAATTTTTTTCTTATATTCATGTAGCATAATTCCGATTGGTCTGGGACAGGAAGTAGGACACCGTGTGGGACATATGATCTACATCCAGTACTACCCATTACAATTATTGTATTGTCCATACTACCAAGTGATTAGCATTTACCAAGTACCAACCATATGGACCTATTTCTTTATGACCATTAGCTGTTAATGGGACCTTTGAGTTACACTTACATGCTCTTTCTTTTTCCCTATTCTCATTCTCTTCAATCTTCATTATATTTTGCAGTTTGTGAAGAGTTTTGCAATAAGCAATAGATTGTTTTTAGGGTGGCCTAGTACTCACTCTTACTAGGCTTTGGAGAGGTAGATGTATGTTATATAATCTTCCTAAGAGAACATTTTAGTTTTTAAGATTTGATGCTATAATCTCTAGATTATAAGAAAAAAACAACTATATATTGTAGTGCTGAGTCTCACCTTCTAAATCAAAACAGTAATATGTGACCAAAAAAAATTGATTTATGTGATTGAAGCTAGAAACTTAATTAAGAAAGAAAATCTGCATAGTTGTTTTGCCTTTCCTCTAGTAAATAATAATTTTATTATTTTAATTATGAATTTATTTAAAAGTAACATGAACGTATAGGGATGAATGATATAAGAGAAAAAGTATGAGTTTTATTTATCAGTGCAGTATTCACTGTTCATTTCTGATCATTGTAAAAAATGTAATCCAAATGAATAGCTAATAACCTATATAAATCTTTATATTAACAATGCATAAATATTATATGATCTCGTATCAAGTGATCTAAATTGTGGATCACGTCATCTGATGTGACCGCAATATTGTAGGTGCGGTGACCGTCGCAACCACATCACACCACAATTGCGGTGTGACTCCTAATCACAATAATGTAGCCACATCGGGCCACAAAGCAACCGCATTTGGACTGCATCAGGCTACATCAGATTCAAAAATATTATTTTAATAACCAAATAATTCGCACCACAACGGCCGCAATCCGTATTGCAATGGTCACACTGACCGCAATCCCAGTAGTCACCAACCCTTACTACAAAAACCCCGCAATTTAAAACACTTCTAGTAATATATAATTAGTTTAAAACTAACCTGTGTGGCTTTGATAACAGCACCAGAAGCAAGAAAAAGGGTGAAGTTACTAGTGAGATTAAAGGGAGCAGTTAAGAAGACACCTTTTGGAATATAAAGTAAGGTTCCTCCAACTCTTCCCAAATGTCTTATCATGTAAATGGCTTCTCTGAATGCTTTTGTGTTTAGTGTGTATCCATCACCAACTCCACCAAACTCAGTTATGGAAATGTTATGTTTGCGATGGTTGAACTGTACTATGTTTGAACATGTTACTACCACTTCACCTGAGACATGGTAAGAGGAGTAGTTATTCAATGTTAACAACAAGGTTAACAATGGAAGGAGCATTTTTTGAGAGAGAGAGAGAATTAGAATAAGGATTGGGAAAGAGAGAAGATAGAATGAGAATGGTGAATACACTATGTTAATGGTTGCTTCATAATTTAGAAAGGAGTTAAAAAGCATTAAAACGAATGAAGATAGGGTGTCTTAATATTTAGTGTCTCATTGTGTACCAATATAATAAAAAAATGTCAACTAGTTAAAGAAAAAAAATTATAAAAACATAATGGTGTATTTTTATTACTTTGTGGAATATAATTAGCTAGAGACATGAGGACATGAATTTTTAGGGACATTTCTTCCATTAAAACATTGTTTTCTTTCTGTCATAGACTAGAAATAAAATATAAGAATCTTGGGTAAAAAGAAAACTGTAATTCTTAGTTTTTGGTTTTAAGATTCTTACATTAATTCATGCACTTAATATACATCATAATCATTCATTTTTTATAAATCTAATAGTTTGAACTAGTGTAAACATATAAACTATTAGATTTTCTAAGAATTGATAGTTAAGATTAGAGGTGTCAAAACGGGCTATCCGTGCGGGTTCGGGTTAAACCGGGCCGGGCTAAAAAGTCCGGATACAATTTATATATATGAAAATGTAGCCCAAACCTGCCCTAAGCGGATTTCGGGTTGTGGCGGGCCGGCCCGCATAATATTAAAAAAAAAATTAACATATTTAATATATATATATATAACATTTGATATCAAATGCATAACTTTTTTAACACAATTGTTATACTCAATGCAACCAAACTTATAGATATAATGTCATGTGTTTAAGTTAAGACGTGATGTCAAATCTACGTATATGATTCATAACATAACTCATTTATTAAATATCTTATTGTTATTAGACTCTCAACATCTAACACAATATAATTTGTAACTTCACTTCAATATAATAAATGGATACACTAACAAATAATACTTTGGTTTGTAGTAATGATAATATAGACTCAAATTCAGAATGAAATCTATGTGTCGAATTATAACCACCATCATAATGATTCTTTACTTTGTTATAGATATCTTTTGTATATTCTTTACCAACATTTTCATTTTGAACTATTATGTTAAATTTGGTTGTGTGAAATTCTCTATGGTAAACAATTAAGTTGTGATTCGTTGTAAAAGTTATTTACTTTATTATGTTTTTGTTGTATAAGTTAAATCTAATTAAATATACAATTAGGAAAAGAAAAATGGAATCTATATGGTTTAATGTTCTTATTTAATTTGATACATTATTTTGCTAATGTGCTTAAAAGGATATTAAGCAAAATAAGAAAAAAAATATAATGTTTAACTTGATAACATTATTGTAATTTATAAATATTTATGTTATAGACATTACTCTATTTTTTATTCAAAGTTCATAACACAATATTTATCATCTATTATCTATTTTTTATTATTAGTTATTTTGTAAAACAATTTTCACTTTAAGCTTATTATCAAGCCAAATGTCCAAAAAAAGTTTTAAAATAAATAAAAAAACGGGTAGCCCGAGCCCGCCCGGGTAAGCCCGACCCGAGCCCGGTTTTAATATAGTCCGGCCGGGCCGGGCTAAAAAGTCCGGATCCACTAAAAAGTGTCAAATATGATACACAAGCCCTACAAAACTCCGGGTTGTGGCGGGCCGGCCCGCATAGGCCCGCCCATTTTGACAGCTCTAGTTAAGATGATGAATAAGTTTTTCCACTAAGAGTAAGTGTATCATTCCCCATTAATAATTATAATATTTATTTAATATAAAGATGATTTATCCACGTTCAGTCATTCATATTTATTTGTATTATTTAGTCTGACTAGTTGATGATTATTAAACATAAATAAAAAACAAGTTAAGGCATTAAAGCAGTGTTTTCTTTATGTACCGAAAAAAGAAAACTTGGCTTTAAGATTCGTCTATTAATTTAATCTCTAACAATGATTAATTATATCATTGATTTGGTGGTTCCAATTTGGCTTAATTGAACAATTTGGTATTTGCATAACTAAGATATTTGATTTTGATCTGATATTCAATGGAGTCAACCTGACACTTTATGGGACATCATCCCATTAATTGAACCAAAGCTACAGAACATTTTTTTAATGTTATATTATTTTTATTTTATTACCTTTTTATCATAAACAAATCAAGGATTATAAACTTTCAGTTAGATGGTTTTTGTAAAAATTTAATAATGTAAGGACAAAATAGGAAAATAAAAATTACATCATTATAATAATTATTTCATGTTTTGACTTTATATATAGTATACGATACATGTGAAAATTTTGTAATTATAGTTTGTGTTACACAAATTTATTTTAAAATAGAGATATCATGAAAGAAAATAGAGATAAATATATTTGCATAAGAAAATAGAGATATCATGAAAGAAGTATATCAGGTTAAGGTGATTTATTGTGCATAACACAATTTCCAATTCCTATTTATTTGGTTATAATATTTTCAATTTTTACTTTTTATTATGAGGAAAAAATGCATGTTATAATAATGTATGAGTTTTATATATTTTTATTATATTCATTTTTCATGAATAGTAAATGATATATTGACTATATATAAATCATTATACCAACAATACATTGATATTACAATATTTTATTATTTTGTATGAATTATTTTCACATTTTGGTACAAAGTCTACTTGGCAAATAAGGCCTAATCCTAATTCACTGCAGTATTTATACAATTTTAATATAAAGATTTATATATAATTAATATATTATTTAACATTCATTTTATTACATTTTTTAAAGAGTGAATGATAATAAATGGTAGGTAATAGACTGAAAATCTCGTAGTTAGTATGGTCCGAAGGGTTGTACACTGTTTCCAAACTCTTTTAAGTAATAAATTCAGCTAAAATACACCAATAAAAAAAGGCATTTGGTCATTGACACATTTGTGAGTAAAATCTTTCATAAGAATATAAACCTAATGAGTTTCTAATATATTTGTATTATGAGCAAATAATTTTATTTAAGTAAGCTATCATAAACTTCAATTGAATATTTTCGGTGTTCATAATGTTTCAATTATCAATTTTTCTAATCATTTCTTTTTACTTATCAAGGTGATAGCTAATTATAAATTTCTAAAAATAAACCATAGAATTAATTGTTTTCACATTCTAATCTCTTCATGTTATCATTATTACTTTATTATCTTTCATTCAAGGAAAAAATGAATGTTTTTTATTGAAAGAAAACTTCAACACCAGCTATCAGTCACGATGCTACATGCTTGTGAGGGCCCTGATTTTTTTAAAATAACTATGTATACTACTTCCAATTCTATAATCCAAAATTTACTTTTTGCAAACAATATGAAATGTTTCATGAAAATATAAACATTACTGCATTGAATAATTTTATACTATTATTGATATGCAGCTTAAAAAATTTCATGACCACTTATACTATTTCTTTTGAAGCTAACAATAATAAATGAAAAATTGTCTAGTCACTTATATTAAGCGAGAAGTATTCAATAACATTGACAATAAGTCGATAATTCATCGAATTCAAGATAATTACATTTCTTTCTATAAATTTAACTTAAGTTCTTTCTTTTCTTATTTGAAAACTAATCAATAATAAATATAATATAACCTTGTGACCCATATCAACTTTAAATGTGTATAAGGTTGAGTGAGATAATTTTATCCTCTTAAATGAGTTTATTTAACCCAACTCAAGTTAATTGAATTCCAATATAATTTCTAGATGTAAAGAATGAGCATGCTAAATAACATATAACCCTACCCCACCACATGTAATAACTGATTTGTTGACCCATAATACTCTTCCTTCAAAAACTAGATATTAACAATTAGTACAATAATATATTTCCATAAGGATGAATCCAGTAGAAACCACATCTTCATGGTGAATAACTAATGAAGGTGGAAAGTAAAAAATAAAATAAAATGAGCGTGACCCTTTCTTTTCAACTCTTCCCCACTTAAATTACAAAGGATGTAGTTTTTTCACAACAGCATTTGGCAATGAAGTAGAACTATGTTACAGACTGAAGCGTTGATTAAGACTTTTTTAGTGTCATTTGATTCTAACTTAGATATGATATTGCCAAACTTATATATATCATCTCTTCAAGGCCCATTGCCTATCAATATCAGATAGAACAATCTTCTGACAACGTACAACTCCACCAGCTCCCCCAGAGCACAACCATCTCTCACTACCCTTGTTCATGTTCCATCTCACTTTATGTAATGCTACCATTTTTGAAGGAAAGACTTCCGGTATATTGCTCAAATTTGACTCTTCGTTATCTACCCCGCGAGTACTTGTTGACACGTCATCTCTGCAAATTAGAGTTTGGTTTTCTACTGGTTTTTCCTTGTTGCTATGACTCAACTTTGGTCGTTTGGGATGCTCCCGGGAAGACAATGCTTCTTCAGGTTCAGATTCCAATTCCAATCCATTATAGAGGGCTGCAAGAAATAGAACATGGGATAAATATTCACCAGATACTATGGCAAATCTATATTAGTATCACATCATAATGAGCACGGCTGACCTAAAGTCCGAGAATCAGAATTAGAAGCTTTCGCAATCTGATTATTTGTTTTGGATAATAATTCTCGGAAAGACTCAGCAGGACGTCGACCCCTTTCACATGACTTCAACGGGAAAGGAGCATGTGATACTGGAGTATTGATAACCAGAGTTGATTCTTCCTCAGCCAATGACCCACAGAGGAAGGATGGTGCTCGATTCCGTGGAGAATTATCTTTCTCCACTGCTTTACTTGTAAGCTGCAAATATCAAAACAAAGGTCAGTTTTAATATTTTGTTTTCGGGTGAGTTGGGGAAGGGGAGTGGGTGGTCATAATCAAAAGGATTGCACTATTGCAGTTATGGCACTAGGATTGGGCTAGTACTGAGGAGTTTGAATAGTTTGCATGAGGTTATAGAGCCTAATAAGTTCAAACCTTGTCGCCATCATTGTGCCAAAATAAGAGCATGCAGAACATGATGAAACAAACATGTAGGAAAATAGAGGTGCAGGCAATGGCAGGTGATATCTTCAATATTAACTTACCTGAAAACGGAAGACAGTACCATCTGCACCACAATATGCAACCATGCCTAACAAAATAAAGTAAAACCCATCATTTAGCTAATACAATGGTAATAAATTGTTTAAGTTGCTCATCATGATATTTAGAAAACTTAATATTAGCAAAATTATTATTAATGGATAGATTGTTTGCATAGAAAAACTAACAGTAGTTCATAGATGTTCCTTCTTACAGGTACGAATAATAGCATAAGTTTTTCAATGACTAGTTATTTTCTAATAAAGGAGTAAGATTCAGTAACGATAATGTCAGTATGTCAAGGGAGCAGTGCCCTAACAAGTACCTGTTATACGTGACACTTGAACACTCCATATGGCAAAAGAAGAATAAATAGTAGTGTGCAATCCTGGTTGTTTTTTTCCAGTGTATATTTTTCCGCTGACAGGGAGGTCATTTGCAGCCTGCGATAAGCTAATGGTTCTCATTGTTCCGTCCTCAAAAGACATAATGATGCAACTACAAAAGTATAAACAAAATAACCTGGTGAATCATAATAATGAGCTTCTAATGCACTTGATCCACTCAAAATAATGGATTACCTTGGTTTTGAAAGCCAATCCAGACTGTATATGATTCTTGGCGCAGCATGGAGGTTCCTCAAAGGTCGAAATGGATTACTACATATAAATTTTTATCCATAAATCAAACCATTGCAAACAACTTTAACAAACTCTACTGCTAAAGGTAGGTAATCCATCTGCTACATATAAACAAGAGATCATACACTTCAACATGATGGGATATCAGTATTTGTCTGCTCTAGTCAAGGAAAAGCTAAACTCACATGCACATGCAGACGAAAGAAAGAAATATTGGCTCTAGTATTGACTTAATATGCAAGTGTCACCTTATGAATGCAGGCAAACAAGTGAGATCAAATTGTCAAGAATGCAAGATTAAAAAGACAGATCTATCTTCTTTCATTGCTTGCTCTGAAATCTAAAGAGTAGCTATACAGTGAGTAAAAACAAGGAAAGTTTGCAAATCAACACAGCTAGGTTCAGTGCAACAGTAACGTTGCTTGCCTTGTGACCTGGAGGTTATTAGTTCAAATCCTGGAAACATTCTCTTTGCTAAGGTAAGGTTGTGTACATCTACCTTCCCCAAACACCACTAGTTAGAAGGCTCATGCGCTACGCCGCCCTTATTTATAACCACGGGCCAAATCCAGCAAAAAAAAAGAGTAGAAATAAATTATTTATGTGAAGAGGGTGAGCCTCGACACAATGGTAAGGTTGTTGCTTAGTGACCAAGAGGTCACAGATTCAAATCCTGGAAACAACTTCTCGACTCGTGGGGTAAGACTGTGTACATCTACCCTCCCCATACCCCACTAGGTAAGGTTCTCATGCACTCCATTAGCATAGGGACAAATAACATAAGCACCTTTGGTTTTAATTCACAATGAAGCAGTATAGTATTGTAATGTTGTTACACAAGCATTCATCATCATCATCACTATTATTTTATTATTACAACTAAGAATAAGAACAAATAAAATGAACAGAAAACGTCAATCAAGGATGCCCATCTGTCAACATAATCCCAAAAGAAGTCTCTTTAAAGATGCCAGATATGGTCAAACCAATACACCTAAGTGTCAGATTGTACATTGCGACAAGAAGTTGTCTCCTTTCCTTCTCCCAAAAAACTATAGAAACTACTCAACAGAAACAGGACGGATCTTATTAGAAATTTAGAATAATTAGGTCCAACTTCAGCCCAAAAGCAAGCTCATAGGGGATGGTTTACCCAAGTCATTATAAATGGATTTTTGTTCATATATCTAACCGATGTGATACTTTGACACATAACACACCCCTCATGCCCAAGCCTGGATATATGGTGCACAAAGTTTATAAGAATGCACATTTGCAGGTGGCCCAATAATGTGACAGGCTTTGGAACCAAATTAGAATAAATCCGACACTCTCCAAAAACCTTCAAAAAGACCAAGGTGAATTACTTAACAGTTCTAAATCCATTAGTCTCCAAAAATACCAAACAAGTAAATCCATAATGAAAGGGACAAGTACACACAAAATCAAAATGAAAAGGTGACAACCTAGTCATAATGAGAAGCCTGCATAAATGTTTTCTTTTCCAAGGAGAGCTTGTAAAGGGAACAAAGGGAACCCAATGAATCATTATCCCTTGTTTCTTTGGTTCTTAAGGGTCACTTAATGCTAGGTTGGGTGTTCTGGTGTCTTGGTTGGCTCCAGATGGCACATAAGACACACACAGGTCTATATTCCGATTTACATTCAGAGAGCAGAGCACATCATCTCAATGTTTCAGATCCTCCTATATAATTGGTTATTGGCTGGAGTTCTCAGAAGATGTAAAAATGTTGGCTGGAGTTTGTGAAGGGGGGGAATTTTCAGTGACAGGAAAATGCCGAGAATAATGTCAAGGGAGGAACAAGGTCAAAAAGAAACCTAGAAGCAGAAACAAGAAACAAGAAAAAAATCAAGAGTTCTAGTTCAGATTGAGACACTTTAATATTTCAGTCACTACTCACTAGGTCTAGGCCAGTTCTGATAAAACCAGTGACCAGAGTCAAATAACACTAGTCAATTCAATCAGCCGGGTCACACAGTTCTTGCCTGTTCTTCTGTTCAGTTACATAACCAATCTAACAGCTGCTTCTCAAACCAGTGAAGAGACCAGGTTTATAACATTTTTATACCATTGCATAATTCAAAACTCATTTTCGTTGTAGCATATAGATTATGTTCTAAGATGAAATGCAACTTAACCATTTAAAGTTTGATGTTAAAGTGAACAAAAAGGAAAAAGTAAACAACGAAAAAACAAAAAAGAAAAAAACACTCACCGTAGGTCCCAGAACTTGAGGCGTTCATGTCCAGCAGTTACTATTATATTAGAGCTCTCTGGATCACTGAAAAATTATTACAAAATCAAATACCGTATTTAACATTACGATGGTAAAAAATCGACAGAGGACGTAAATGTGGGTTAATTCAAATGTATGTTAGAACTGGTATTCAAAGTTGATGAAAGAATGAAGTAGAATTGCAGAAAAATATACCACGAATCGAATTGATTCTAGGTTTGGGTGTTTTATTGAATAAAGAATGAATAACAAGAATTGTATAATGCAATAGCCACTTATTTCCTTCTCCAGATCAGTGAATCCCCAAACTGATTATCCCAATGAATCAGTTTATGTTATTTCCTAATACCTAAACCTAGTGAGTGTGCAAACCTCTTATTTATATCTTTCTAACTACCTTGCTAGTTAATTATTTCTTTCTCCTAGTATACACTTGTTTAATAACGGGCTTAGGCCCATTAGGGCGTCTACCCCTCTCAGCCCTATCAATGTATCTGCTATTTTCTGGGACAATGAACTAATGCCTTTTTATTGAAGCAATCTTCATGAAAAAAATGTAGCATGTCTACTTCATCGAAAAATTATTGACTTGTGAACCATGAACAGACAAAATAATGCTACTTTAGTTGTTTCTTTTAATAGGAAAAGGTCTGATTAAGAAGGAAATAAGAGAGTTATATGAATGCCATTTAATATCCACTGGGAAAAATTAAGCAGAAAAGGAATAATCAATCTCAACAGTGATTTCAAAAGTACACATTCATACAATAAGGAATAAAATTTCACAAATTATGTGAAACACCATTAAGATTAGTTTGTAGCTGGACTATCTATTAGAACAGCCTTTGTTTAGCAAAGAGGGAGACAGAGAAATGGAAGTTATAAATATATTCTGCACACTTCCATATAGTATATACAGAATTTAATTCCTCAGAATTCCTATAAAGAGAAACATACAATTCGATCACCGGGCAAGCCTTGGATCAAAAGGTTCAATAATCACTAACCCGTCAAATGGAGCCCATGCAACTGATCTAATAGGAACTGTATCCGCACTGAAACAAAGTATAGGCTTTGTATCTGCACAAATAACTGAGTTAGTAGACAAGTAACATTTACCTGGTAAAATCAGTTTTTTTACACAGCTCCCTTTGCTAACAACCAAATAGGTAAACATGAGACAAACATCAGGTAACAAAAACATTACCATCGCATTTAGATGAAGCATTCTTAGAGAATTTCCACAAAGCAACCTAAATATAAAGCAAATCATATTAGAAATGATATATATTGTGAAAAAATATCAGATGACAAGATATAAAATTAAACAGAATAATGACACTGCGAAACAAAATAAGTTATAAATACATAATTATCACACAAAGAAGAAAAAAAGTAAAATTTATTACACAAGTATACTTCTAATTAATTAAGATAGATAAGTTTACATTTAGAAAAAGTAAAGCATAAAAATTGAAGATAATTGTGTCAAAAGTGTACCGTTCCATCATGGCAGCCAGCAAGTAAATAGTCATGAGGGGGCGTAACCGACCACTCCACTGTCAGTGGTATGCTGTGAGATAAAACAACAGAGTAGATTAAATCATGTTACCGGACAAAGAAAAAACACCTAAACAGCATCATGGAAGTCCAATGGCATTATGCAGCTGATGAATTTTAGCCAGCAAAAGCCAACAAGTCAATAACACATGTCCAACCGGCCATCTTATTTTACTTATTCCAGCTTTTAAGATTCTCCAGTGCACAATGAACAATATTCTAAATAGCAAGTTTTAATTCAGCAAGAAAGCTAATATAGCAAGTTCTTTTAAAATGCATATTTATTATATATTTCTATGGATAACAAAGTCAATAAAACATAGCATTGCTTTCACTGGCACCTCAAAGGTATAACTCTTGCAACGCACAATTGTTGACAATCTAAAATTTGTTTTTCCCTAAAAAGGAAATAAGTTAACATAACTTGAACCAAAGTAAATTTAAATGAAGGAACCTTGTTACTATGGTTAACTTTAACTAATGCAGCTTTTCTATAATAATTGATTCTTGAGCAAAATGTATATAAATTGCTAAATAGCATTAACCTGGATGACATTACAAAACTATAAATACAGATCTAAATGGGTGAGGTACAGTTTAGTTTTCAACCTTAACCTGGATGACATTACACCAATAACACCAAGAATAATATTATTCACATGCAAAAATCATCCAAATACTGCTATTCACAAAAAAACCAGAGAAACACGCTCAATCAAAACCTGAATTAAAGTCCCATACCATTATTTTGAATATAATATACAAATTGATATAACAAAAATATTTTTTTGTAAAAAAACCAAAAAAACATATATGTATAACAATACCATTGTCTTCAATCTGTTACCTTGAGTTTGCTCTAATAATAAATGAAACCCAAGCATTACGGATAAGTGCACTTAGGACTACAAATAATATCTTTCAATTTTATAAAATAATTGCCTATTATTTTTAGATATATAGAAAATGCTTAAAAAATCACAGCTAACATGTACAAACTAAAACTAATTAACCTGCAAAATTTGAATAAAATTGACAGACATATGTGTAAGAAATAATAATTACATCTTTACTTATTGATAAGTATATCTTCTAAAAAAACAAGTACATCTTTATTGATAAACTTTGTTTATTCATTTTTTCATTAAATAACTTATGTTTACTTTGAATTTGTTGATCTAACTATCAAACAAGACAAGTGATATTAGATAAAATATATTCATGAATCTTTTCTTCAGTGATTGATCTTGTTCAAAAAGAACACAAGTAGGTCACAACACCCTAGACAATGAAGGAGGAAGCATACCTTTGTAAGCCGCCACGCTTCAATATGGAGCATTTAAATACAGGCTCCAATTTTATAAAACGTGGATCATTGCCCTCTCCATGTATATAGATTGCTCTCAAGACACGAGGAAGAGGAACCTCCCAGCTGCAATTGATATGTAGAATGAAGCAACGTCAACAAAAGACATTCAGCAAACAGCTTTAAGATAAATCTTAGACTCTATAGCTAAGTCAAAAAAGTTCCTCAAAACCCCTGATACTTGGTAGAAGAAACCCGCTTAACTGAGAATAGGAATCAGTTTGTCAATCTAAAGGACCAGTCTTATCAATTGGAACAACACAGGAAAGTATTAAATTAAATAGAGAGTGGCCAATTCAATAATGAAGAGGTTGTAATGGTACAAGTGTAACACTATGTTGGTTTGAGTGAAAGTGGATGGAAATAAAAACATGAGAGAGAAAATGGGGTGATTATGGAACTTCCCTCCTTTGGTTAAGGATAGAAAATAGAAGGAAAGGAAAAAAGTGTATAGGACCCACATAAAACTTTTCTCTCCATTATTGGAAGGAAAACTCACTTTTGAAAATGTTTTTTGGTAGGTATTCTATGATTACTTTTCTAAAAAAATTAAGTTTCATTATTCAAAGTTTATTACTCAAAAGTGAACTAATTTAGAGACAAAGATGTATGCACACTGTAACAGTTTTTTACACTGTCATTGTATCATCTATCATTCATTTTTAATTATCATTGACTCTTAAATAAAAGTAATAAAAATAAATTGTGGATGAACGTGCATAGATATTATACTCATTAATTTATCAAAAAATATACTTACATAATCACTAGGAAAAATATATTTAATATATCAAATCAAATGATTAAAAAACATTTTATATTATGTGTCATAAGGAAATATATGTCATTTGATATATTCAAACTCTTTCCTTCCACTCATTTTCTTTCATTTTTCTTTCAAACCAAATAACTAAAAAATCACCCCATTTTCTATTACCTTTCTTTCTTCCAACTTTCATTTCTTCTATTTTCTTTCATGAACCAAACAAAGCCTTAAACTATAATATTCAGAATTGTATTTACTTTAAAATTCAAAATATTCAAATTTGAAATACCTCAAACCTAGTAAAGATGAAAAGTCAGTAGCAACACATAAACATAGTCAGCAAGATATAAACATGTCTTATTCTCTTCTTTTGTACCATTATCTTCTCATCTAATAATATCTTTTATTATTTAAAAATAGCATAAGCATAGTCAACCAAATGTACACAACAGAAGGCAATCACAAAAGTACCATAAAGAACATCAATATCAAAAGGAGAATAAGATTAAGACATCTTACACTTCCAGGGATCCATTGCCCAACAAGACAGCAAGATAGCCCATTCGGTGCTTAAATAAGGAATCAGACATATTAGGAGGTCGCCATTTCACATCCCACGCGACCTTTCCATTATGAGCTAGGCATGACACAACTCTTGGCAAAGTTACTTCGGCTGGAATAGAATGAGAACCTGCTAGAGGACCCAATTCAGAGCTACAAGGAGTTTCTGTTCTAGTACTGCATGCAGAAGCAGCTGTCTTGGCATGCTTTCGCTCTGCAACAGAATTTTGTAGCGAAGCATACTTATTGCAATAGCCATTAGCCAAATCTGGAGATATAAATTCACCTGAATCTTCTAGGACTTGAACAGCAAGAGCTTGCACAGATTGGTTCTCACATTTTGTATCAACTGCTATTACTTCGTTTGAATTCTGTTTAGATCTTCCCTTTGGCCTCTTTATTTGCCCTGACTTTTCACTTGTGGCTTCATTTTTTTTAGGCCCTTTTTTTCTTTTGTGTGTAGTAGGATAAAATATTTCCTCACTTGTTTCTGAATCCTCATCTGTAGTATAAAACTCAGCAGAATCTTCTGGAACTTGAAAATCAGGATCTAGCACATTCTGGGTCTCACAATTTATATCATCCACAGGTACTTTTACTGGATTCTTTCTAGGCCTTAGTCTAGGCTTGTTTATTTGTGTTGATTTGTTATTTGCGACTCCATATTTTTCACGTCCTTTTTTCCTCTTCTCTGCGAGCGAACATAGTTCTTCATTGCGTTCGAGATTCCCATTTGGAGTAGGAAACTCATCAGAATCTTCTGGAAATTTAACCTCAAGAGGTACCACATTCTGTGTCTCGCAATTCATATCATCCACTGGTACTTCTATTGGATTCTTTCTAGGTCTTCCTCTAGGCTTCTTTATTTGTATTGATTTGTCATTTTTGCCTCCACCTTTTTTAGGGGGTTTCCCCCTCTTCTCTGTGAGAGAACATACTTTTTCATTGTGTTCAAGATTCCCATCAGGAGTAGGAAACTCAGCAGAATTTTCTGGAAATTTAATATCAAGCGGTAGCACATTCTCGGTCCCACAATTCATATCATCCACCGGTACTTGTATTGGATTCTTTCTAGGTCTTCCTCTAGGCCTCTTTATTTGTGTTGATTTGTCATCCGTGCCTCCACCTTTTTTAGTTGTTTTCCTCCTCTTCTCTGTGAGAGGAAATACTTCTTCATTTTGTTCCCTGATATTAAGAAGGCACCATATTTGTATGACACCTCTTCCAGTAAGTGGGGCACCCATCTTGTGATAAGAAGAGCCAGGTGGATGAAAAGCGACAGCAATAAACTACAACAAATATCAGAAAAGGTCAACTACTGTAGACAAAAAAATGACAAGGTGCGGCTACATAATTAAGTAGAACGTTGCAAAACTGAACTTTTAAATTTTGTCAATTGCACTGCAAATGCATAATGATATAGAATTACTAGGGATCACCACCATAAAACAACCTAACGTGTGTCATGTCACAGTTCAACATGGTGATGCCACAACTATTAAGTCTGTGGCATCTACCATGCTCAAGACACAAAATGGCAAAGTGGAAGATTTCCCTTAGTGCCCCCATTTATTCTTGTAGCCAGTGGGGCCTTTTAGTTTTGAGAGTTGAATACACTAAAGTATTTTCCTATAAAAATAAAGAATCCTTATTACAAATTTGCTATCAAACTCCAATAACTTTGAGCCTAGTTCAACCACTAAACCTGTTGTTCACAACCATCAATTCTATAATGCTAGAAGCCCTAAGTTCTCCAACCTAACCACACCATGAAACTTCAAATAGGCAATTGCCCTTAACATAAGAGACATTAGAACCGATAGACAAACATATTCACCATTTAGATCTAGTTCAAACTTCAAAGACTTCCCAAGTCCCAACACATGAGCAAAACAATAAATGAACTAAGAATAAGGCTCAATAGATGATACCTCACATTTAATTGAACAACCAGGCATTTCGTGCATCTGAGGACACCAATCTAATGCCCATACAGGACCTCCAACATACATCACAAAGTCTCTGCTCCAACAAGACTTGAAATGTTTAGTCAAGTTGAATGATGAATACCGATAGACAAATTTATAATTTTTTACAGGTAAGCATTATATGATTAAATGCACTATTACTACATAGCAATGTCATTGAATTAAACCAGTACAATTGGCTAATATCTCAGCTATACCTGGATTCCTGAGATTTGGCATTCTCAAGTCGATTCTCCTTTTGCATATCATACTACGAAAAACACACAAAATGATTATAAACTTTTTGCAGAAATTTATGTTGCTAGGATGAACCCTGAACAAAAAACCAATAAGGAATATATTAATAATGAACAGCTTGTACCATAGGAACAGTGGCAGAAGAAAATTGAGGCAAATTTATGGTGTTGACATCTTTTCGCTCAGAGCTCCCAAGACTGTAACCGAACCTGATGTTTCTTGATGGATATTTAAAATCTCTCCATTTCCTGCACATTTTATATGAAATATCAAATAAAATAACAGGATTGGCAATGTCAAAAAAATAATAAGTGACAAAAAGAGTGGTCCTACTCCTTCATGACAAAGAATATAGTCAAAAGGTACATGTTAAAAGTTCTCTACTCATTTTTATTTCAATCAATACAAATCAGCAAAACATTCATCCCTTGTTTTAGATCCGCCTCAACTTTCTCCAATACTATCTTGCAAATAGCAACTCCTATTGCATTGTCATCAAATGCCTCATATCAACATTAGAAATTATAAGAATAAACAAACTTTCACACATGAACCCAAAAAATTGCAACATAAAATTAAATTCCTTATCTTCTTCATACATATCTCTAATTGAGAGAAATAATCAAGTTGGAAGATGGTTCAAATTAATAGACATAAAGAAGAAGAAAAATGATGTATTATGTATACGATGTATTATGTATACGATGTATAGATGAACTGATGAAGTTGTCCGAAAAATGGAGCATGCATGGAAATTGCTCAGGTAGATATAGGAGAAGTGACCAGAACAGCAACTTCCTATGGTCTAAACAATTCATCCAATCTTAAAACAAAAATTAAAATAAATAAAAAATAGAATAGAATACTTTTAGCAACTAGACAACACAAATACATAAATTATAAGCTAATTGATGCCTCAACCTCAAATTTAAAGCGAGAAAGAGAACCAATTGTGCTTATAACCTCACGTTATCAGCACTCGATCAATATACACACTGAACTGTAAAATGTGAAAGTTCTTGAACAAAAAATGTAAAAGGGTAAGATAAAAAAGGTCAGCCCAGTACACAAGTCTCCCACCTAGCGGGGTCTGGGGAGAGTAGATGTGTGTGTGCAGCCTTACAGTTAGATGTGCAACACCCAGGCAGGCATGCTCCTGGTGACAAAGCAGACACCTTACCATTGGTAAGATACAAAAGGAAAATTTTCTTGAAAAAAGCAATCAGGATCACAAAAGTAAAATTGTAGAACGATTCCTATTACGAGGGAGTGAATTTTTCAGAGGAAAACTTTAGAGAGATAAGAAAAAAATTGAGTGAGCAGTTGTTCAAGGAATAGAACAGTGTGGATTGTTTTTCAGTTTTACGGTAAGGCACAAAACAACATGTATGGTGAATGAATACTGACTTTATTCTGGTGGATTATTTTTCAGTTTACCCACACCACCTTAAAGGTTATGCACCAAGCAAATAAGCAATTTGAGTGGGAAAGTGAATAACCACATCGATTGGCTGGCATTAGATGAAATCCGATAGTTAAGGGACACAATTGAATGGGAAAGTGAATAACTGATCGATCCATGTGGATTGTTTTTTCAGTTTTCCACACCACCTTAAGCTAATGCACAAAGCAACACGAGTGGGAAAGTAAATAATGACATGATCCAATGACAGTCATTAGATGAAAAATGAATAATCCAATGGTTAACAATGGACACTGTTTGAGCAGTAAAATCACTGCCATGATTGCAGACAGAGATGATATATAAAATTGATGCCATGTGGCATTACTGCATTAGGAGCTAAAAATAGAGAAGCCAAACCGAAGAAGGAGAAGCAAATCCAAGGTACTAGGGAAGTAACATGAGGGAGGATAAAATGCAAATAATGTGTGACAGTTGAGGCATAAATAATCTGAGTTGAATCTGGAACCTCTTCCTCTACTTCTTCCTCCCTTTGGTATTCTTTTCTTCTCGCTTTCTCTTCCTGCACTTCTTTGTACTCTTAATTCATTGACTCCATAATTCCATGAACTATTCTTTTAATATTCATCTGAGTCCTTATCCATATTATCTAGTTTGTGATTCCTATTACTAGTTCTTAGTTACTAATTAAATAGGCCTCATTATATAGGTGCTTTAATTGAACTCGCATGTCTGACAACTTTACACTTTACACCTAAGTATTTATATGAGTACAGAAGGTCTCTAAGTATTCCTGCCTTGGACTTTGACGATGTGGTACATTCAATAGGAGAGGTAATGTAATGACATCAGTCACATCTTAGCCAAGTTGGTTACAAGTAAAGGAGAAATGCCAACCAAAGGCGACAAAAAGAATACTGCAAAAGTTTGAGTATTATCTCTTAACTCTGTTGTCTACCGAGTCTTCCTCTACTCGCTGAATTTATTCTACATGTATCTTTTCTTCTATTTGGCTATCTTATAGTTTCTTAATCCCCCTTCCTGTTTCTGACTATACCAACTGCAAAGTATTGGATTTCCTGACCCATTCTTATGATTCAATGCTTTGAATAAGTAGGTAACAGTTTGGTGGACGGAAATATAATCATAGAACAAGAAGTTACATTCCGTTCTGTTTGGTTCGGTCTATTTCATTGGAACTAAAATGTTCTAATTTTTACAGTTTTGGCCACCTTTGTTCTGTTTCCAGAATACACCAAAAAAACCAAATGCTCTACGTGTTTTGTTCTGTTGTGTCAAAATATGTCATAGATTTTATTCACTTATGACTTCACTCGGCAGTTAATAAAAACGGTTATCTAATCAGGAAATATTATAAACATCATTACTACTACTACTACCTCCGAATAATTATTTTCAGCAACAGATAAACTCAACTGAAACAATAATCAAAACAAAATTGAGTTACCTCAAGAATGTAACTGAAGAAGATATTCTCTGGATCTCACTCTGCTCAAAATCCACATCTCCGTTTTCACCGCAGAGTCTTGCAACGGTGTCAATGTAGTGAAAGTAATTATCAACACAGTAATCAAATAGCGAAATCCTAACTCCATTGCGACCAGCATCACCATCACCATCACCGTCACCAGCACCAGCACCAGCACCATCACCGTCACCAGCACCGTCATCTTGTTCATTGTTTGCAGTTGCTCTAGCTGAATTATCTGGTTCTGGTACTTTCAATTCCACTATCTCTGTAACTTTAACTGCTTCCTGAGACTTGTTTTTGTTGTTCTTTTTCGCATTTGATTTCTTCTTATATTTTACAACGTTAAATAACTTTGCAATGCATAATTCTTCTTCTTGTTCTTCCATTCCTATAATCTTATCAATGATCAATGATTTCGGAGATTTGGGATTCGAACCCTAAACCAGCCAGTAACGCTCTTCTTATATTATTATTAAAACGCATCGTTTCGTGACGTGGGATGTTGAACAAAAGTGCGGGCTGGGTCATGGGCTTTTTGACCCACTGAAATTATGGGCTTTATCCAAAACTGTTTAGGTCCAATAGACCAATACCATGCACTTGAAACACCAGAATGCATAAACACAACAATGTTCAGTTAACAATAGTTTTGGAAAATTAAAAGAAGAGAATAATGTATCTCCTAGTATAAGAATATAAGTTATTTCATTTGGCCACTAAAATTGTGATATGTGTACCATTTAATCATTTTTTACAAAAATATTTCTAAAACTAAACAAAACAATACACGTGTCATTCTTTTACTGGTTGAAAGATGTAAGTTATCTTCTGTTATGAGGAGATATTTTATTCTCTTAAAAAGAAAGTGCAAATCATATCATATATTTTATCTTTTCCTCTTATATTCCTATCTTTTCACTTATCTTCTTATTTGTTCCTATATTCTTGGTTAATAAGTATTTTATGATAATGATTATATTCTAGTTTCTTCCTTGAGCAATTTTGTTACTCTTTCTTCGTGTATTTATTCTCTTGATTACAATGAATAAAAATATAATCAATTCTATCATAGCCAAAACTTTAACCTCCATCATCTTTCACCAAATATATATATCTATAAAATCATCACCATGACCAAAAATTGGAGAAATGTCCATTGGTAATTCTCCACTACCATCAACAAACCCTAATTCTTTCCACTACAAACTAAGAAAAATTAAAAAGAACTGTTGTTAGCAAAATTATTTATATTTTTTATTATATGCTTCTCAATTCCTTTTTTTATTTTACTTCTACACATTATTAAAAAGAATATCATAATTGGTAACTATGTAACTAATATTATCAGATAAAAATATTTTTTTCCTGAAAAAACTATATTTATAAAGAAATGAAAAAGTAACTTAATATGAATCAAACAGGGATTCAAAACTGTATCAAACAGGGATTCAAAACTGTATGAGATTTTTAATTTTATCTTTTGATATAAGCATTAGCAATTTATAAATAATGCTGATGGTAGAGTTTTCTCAATTGCATCTTTAGTGGAAAATGTACCCCAAAAACAACCTCCTTATTTTTATTTTTTTGGGTATTATCAATGATATCTTTCATCCTAGAGTATTAATTAATCTAGTTCCGGGTGCGTGAAAATCTTTCTTAAAATTTAGCATAATGTGCCAATACATTCTTGATAAACAACCTCCATGTGCATTAACATTAAGTAAGGGTGTTGGTGTGCTTTTGTGAAAGAAACCATATTAGAGCTGGACCCATCAAATGGGCCACACCAGGATCAGGGCATTTTTGTTCCGTGATGTGGTCTAATACGGTCTAACACAGTTGCGTTGCAGCTGCATCATTGTGATTCAACATCACACTACAATTGCGGTGAGGTGGTGGTACAAGAAAGTAAATCACAGAACATTCTTAATCTGCAGACATTGCCAACAATTTCCAATATGTTTCATTAGCTAACCTTTTTCTTAAGATTGTTGATTATCAAACTGAGATAAAATGAGGATACAAGAGGCTGAAAAAAAAAGAAACCAATAAATAATTGCACCATAACAGAGAGGAGCACATTTATCATCCTTCACCTATTTAATTCACACTTTCAGTTCACTAACAAGACTAAAATGTGACCATACCCTTTTACCCATTATGTGCAGCTGCATCTGCCAATTTCTTCCAATTCAGTTCCCGTTGCTCAGCGACATCTTTGGCTCTAGCCTCTTTCTCGGCGTGCTGCCTCTGGCACTCCTCAAACAGTTCAGCATCCATTTCAGAGAACATTTTCCGTACATTCATAGTTAGACCGTGAACTGCCTGGTTCCAATGGCTCTGGATATTTTTCTCAAAGGCTTCAAATATTATTGGTAATATCACAGTCCTGTTTTGGCCAATTAAGCTCACAATGTGCTCATTATTCCATAAAAAGAGGGCTCGCTCTGCAACCTGCGCATTACAAGTGTGTCTAAGCAAAGACTTCTGAGGGTGCATTTAAACCATGAAGAATAATACTAGTAATAAGGTTAAAATTTGAGAAGTTGTAAAAGATCACATCAGTCATATATTGAAAAAGACAATATTTATACTCGTTATAGTAGTATGAAGAGCTATTCTGGAGGGGTTTATGTGTTCGTCATGTAAAAAGAGAAAGACTAATAATGAGTTGATGATTATTTGTAATATCACAGTCCTGTTTTGGGCAATTATGCTCACAATGTGTTCCAAATTTCATAACAGGACTGTGATATTACCAATAATCATCAACTCATTATTCAGTTCCCAGCAAAACACATCATTACTTCTTCAGTATGCTTTATTTGCTAACCACTTCTGTTAATAAAGTGCTATGTTTCTTTGCCTTAGTATTGAATGATTATCTTCTGTAGCACAATCAACAGTGTTTCAGTCCTTTAGTGATATGCAAGCATCAAGAATTTTTTTGTTGACCAAGAGAAAAAGCATTTGCAACTCTTAAGAGTGGGACCACTAAAAAGACTTAAATTTCACACTTTAGAATTAGCAATTTTCATTGCTAGGTTAAATTCCCCAGAGCATCTCAGGCAGGGGGTTTCATCATTCAAAAGCTGCAAGCACCCCACTCAAGACCAAACAACATGTGCCATAGGTTAAGCTTTACTCCAGAAAAGAAAACATAAAAGAGCAATAAATCTCTAGGAAGACGAGACTCTTGATAACGAGATAATCATAAAATTTCAGCATAATATAAGATGCCAATCAATTAAAATGAGAAAGGTAAAATTATTTTCTTTATCTTCATGTAAATGAGAAGGAAACAACATTGTAATCAATATCCAATGATTTCTGCCAAAATGTTCAACCAATGGGTGCCAAAGTAAAAGAAACTCGGTGAGACATGACCAAATAAAGATTGCAACTGGCTCTTAGATACACTATCTGTGTATCCATTCCTCGAAAGATGCATAAGGGGATGAGAGTGACGAAAATGAGCCCTCATAAGTCATAACCACCAAGCAGATTAAACAAAATGAAAAGGAAGCTGATGAAATGAAACCAATTTGGCTCTATAAATAGAATTCCCCAAATCTCGATGATAACATAGAATTTTTGAATTTGGAAGGCATATATTTACTAAGACTACTTTGTGTAATCAGTAATCATCTTCCCAAAATACCAAACTTCAAAAGTGTTTTATGGAAGGGTTTGTACAAAGAAAGATCTTAAATGATGCAAGGAGCAGGAGCTTATGAGAAGCTGAGAACTGGTTATGTCCTATTGAAATATGCCACGTTTCTCTATCACTGAGGTCATCCACAATGATGTACTGACAAAGCAAAGGAAAGCTTCCCAGAAAAATGTCCTTTAGGAGTTATTCTATACTTTTAAGTTGTTTGTTTTATTTTCAGCAAACGGGTTATGTGACTCCCATACCACTAAACATTCCTAGATTTGGATGTTAGTTTCCGCATTGCAATTAGTTGTGTTAAATCAGAGGGGAATGTGAAGTTTCTAAAATCAAGAAGCGTGTTGCATTTGACCAAAAATTGGGTGAGCTAAGGCATATCAAAAACTTCCCTATTGTAGTTATTAACATTGCATTCACTCACACAAGCCATGACCAATATAACCTTTATTTTATGCCAGGGGCTTGTACAATTTACAAGATATAAATCACAATATCACATTTAAAAGTTCTTAAGATAATAAGTAAACTAACTTCAGTTCTAGTCAAACTTTGCCATACCCACAATCAGGTTTGAAGGTGATGAACAAAAATGAATTTAAAATCCATGTATGTGCATAAACTATATGCATGTGCCTGTCTACGTTTGCGTTTGTATTTTCATGTGTGAAAGGGCAGAAGTCAATTAAGTCAGATATAAATACAGAATCAGAAGACAATAATAGACACCGACAGAATATAATGTTTTTTTTGTTTTTCTTTCTCCTACTCGAATTAAGGCTTGATTGTTGTTGTTTTCTTTCTCCTATCAAACAACTCATCACCAAAAAGCATATTCAGATTTGCTGGAATCTAAGAATACCATTACAACTTTACTGGAATTCTTAAAAAAGTTATCACGTGCACGTCACCACATAAAAAGTTAAAAAGCAAAGATAATAAAATAAGAAAGAAACAAAACTATAACTTCAAGTTTTCAAGTACTACTTAAGGCAAATCACCAACTTACTTATTAGTTTATTCAATATGAAATAAACGTTGAAATTCCAAACATGACATTACCCTATGAACCACCTATGGATACGAGTATCGGATATGATACGTATCCAATACACGTATTCTTGAAAATGTCAGGATACAATACATTTGGGATATGCAAATAAAATATGCGCATAAAGACATAAAACATAATAAAGATATAATTGTTATTCTAAAATTCAAAATAAAGAACATACTCCAAAGAGATCACTAAATAAAAACTGAAATTCATATTGTCATAAAAAAACATTGCTTATTGCCCACAAATATGAATAATATCGATGTCATTTAATACTTAAACATCAACATGAAGATGCATTTCTTCTACCTTCTCTATGCACTATACATGTTTTTGTCTTTTTGTCTGCCTCTACAATTTAATTTGGTAGATTAAATGTTATGTTTTATTCTTCGGCTTGACCTATTGTGTTTTATGTTTTCCCCCTCTCTCTTAAAATGTTCTTGCATGGTAGTTTCATTAGTTTCACTATTTGCAGATGTATCAGAAAAAACAATTTAATGAGTATCGGCGAATACCCAGAAAGTATCAGATTTAAAATTTATTTACTTTTTAAAAAGAATAATTCCGATACCCCATGGACACATATCAATGACATATCAGAGTGTTGGCATCGAATACATGTTGGATACACATACGTGAAGGATATTGAAGTATCCATGCTTTATAGCCATTATCCATAAAACCTACATTCTATGGGTAAATTTTTTACTATTTAAAAGAAACACTTTATAGCCATTCAGTACTCAGTTTTGAAGCAGATGAACAAAAATGAATACAAAATGTGCATGAGCTTGTCCGTGTTTTCCATGTGCGAAAGCTAGAAGCCAATAAAGTCAGATAGAACAAAATGCATCTTTCTACATTAATAGACACTGGCATAATATTCAAAAGTTTGTTTTCTCCTTTTCCTATCGAACAGAACACACAACTAATAGATACGCATAAAATCAACTAAATACTACAACTGAACCCAAAAAATGGATTCAATCACAATATAATTTAGAGCTATAAAAGGGAAACAGAAAAAGAATATAACAATGAAAGTGTGTCAATTAGGCAGCTGAGAATTAAACTACTTGATTATAAAACAACTGCATTTAACAGCTTGTCATAATCCTAACTAGGCAGTGTTAGTTGGGATCATGAATAAATAAATTTTCGACAAACCTGAAAGTGAGAATTATTGAGGCAGCGGGAAATCTGTCTAAAAAGGGGAACCATGCAGCGCTGAAACTCTGCAGCCTGTGTGGCCTCCAGCACTTCCTCAAGTTCTCCAATGAAGAGAACTTCCTTCTGGCAATTAGTAACAGGCCAGTACTTCAACAAGCCCCAAATATCTGTATCCGCCAGCTTGAAATCCTTCTCCACAAACTAAGTAATGCAGTAAGACAATTGCTGATGGTACAAACCAACCGATTTTGGTTTATGGGGAGGCAAAAGCGCTCTTACAAGGAACATCTTATGCTCCTCCTTCATGGGCAAAGCAAACCCATTAATGATGCTTCCAAGAATCTCAAGAAGCTCTCCAATACCAGAATACCTCTCAGTCTCGTAAATAAACCGATAAAATATGTTATTAATCACCTTCCTAATGAAGGGTCTATGGACCATGAATTTCCCGTATATACGATGCACTAAGGTTTTCAAATATTCACGCTCTCTAGGATCCTCAGAATCAAACAAATCAAGCAATTTAAGCACAAATGAGTGATCAATGTACTGTTTCGCAACCTTGGTATCTGTGTCCAATGAAACCACATATCTGAGTAGCAATTCATAAACAAGCTGCAAATATGGCCATGATGGTTCCAAATAAGGCTCCTCCTCATCAGGATCAGTGGCTTCTTGCCCGGTGTTTTCGTGCAATGCAGGAGGTAAACACCGAAAAATGTTAATAGATACCATTCTGATCATTTCCTCCTGGCAATTTTCCATCATCTTCCCCGAAATTGATTGTATGAAGTCAACGAGCTCCATCAAGGCCTGACTCTTGATCTCTTTTTCCCTAATGTTCTTCAAGGTATCTGAAAAATCCAGAATGTAACAACAAACATGCAATTTTCTAAGAAAAAGGTTCTGTCTTTCCGAAACCGGAACATCACGGAACATAGGCAGAGGTTCCATTAGTCCAGAGGGGGGTAAAATCGGCATCGGAGAAGTAGGGCCAATGGTTGAATTGGCCCCCGCCGATGCCATGGTGCCCCCTCCAGCTCCCCTAGAGGCATGATTGACGATCACATTAGCCGCCACCTGCGAATTACAGGCGGAGGCTGATGGATCATCAGATTTAGAGGGCTTCTTGTGCCCTCCTCCTCCTTTCATGATTTTTTTGAACATTTTTTATTGAACACGAACCCTAACCCTAGGGAGAGAAATTTGTGGAATCAGCTTCTATCGTTTGGTTCAAGCATAGGGGAATTAATTATTGAAAAGGGGTGATGCTAATTCATGAAAGGTTTGTTATTTCGCGATGGAAATGGAAGAGAAAGGGATCTGAAAGAGAAACCCGAAGATAAGAGAGAAAGGTGAAGGAAACGGTGCGTTTTGAAGATGAAAGAGAGGGAATGAGGAAGAAATGGATTAGAAGTGGGAGTTATCGGAGTGGGGTCATATGAATGCCGGATAATTGATCGGTCGGAGAATAGTTCCGGCGATCAAAAGAAAGAATGGTTGACGGATACAGATAGCAATAGATAGTGAAGATAATTAAGAGATTCGAGAGGGAATGATTTTAGATTACAATGATAACTTTTGTGGACTAATTTGAATGGGAAGGATTCACTTAAAGAGTTTAAAAAGTAACTAGAAAAAATTTATTCCATATTATTATGATTATTCATTTTTTGGAAATTCAATGGTTTGAATTGATGAGTATATCTAAACCATTAGATTTTTCAAGATTTGATGGTAAGATGAGAAATATGTTTTTTCCACTCTTGAAGTAAGTGGATCCTCCCAATTTAAATATTTAACAGATTTTTTAATAAATTTTTAAGGTTTGAATGTTTTTGACAAGAATTTGAAAGGAATTATTAATTTGAAAGGAATTATACTCTATATCTTAGTCATTAATTTTAAATTTATTTCATATCTTAGTCATCAATTTTAAACTTACTTTACATCTTAGCCATCAATTCTAGGAAAATCTAATGATTTAAATTAATGAATAGATCTAAACAATTAAATTTTCCTAATGACTAAAATGTGAAGTAAATGGATCACTCATCTTTCACCGAAATAAAATAATTCTAGTCATAATTGATTATATGGGATTTCCATATAAGGGTCACCATTATTTGTTACCATTTATTAATGTTATGATAATTGAGTTGGTTATCAAATTACAAAAGATTTTTTATTAGTATCATTGAAAATTGAGGAGGGATCTATCGACTTCAAGAGTCTTCATATCTTAGTCATCAATTCTAGGAAAATCCAAAAGTTTGAATTAGTGGGTAGATCTAAACTATTGGATTTTATTAGAGTTAATGGCTAAAATATGAAGTAAATTTAAAAAACTTACTCTTAGAGTAAGTGAATCCTCAACTTCAAAATTTGGTTAAATTTACCAGGCTAGTTTATATGTTTCATATGCAAAATGTCAAAAATTATCCATTAATCCAAAATATTTGTTAAAGTAAGAATGAAAACTAAATATTATTATGCATTAATGGGTATGTTGTGTGTTTTTTTTTGCTTTAATAAGCACATATATGTTTACACATATCCTAGGTGGAAATTTACTAAACATGATTTATTTGTGGGAGATGCATGTAGAAATAGATAGTGTGTTAGAGAGCACATTAGCTTATCTTTTTGCAAACATTAGTGCGAGGATCAAAATAAAAATACAATTGTGTGAATATGGGATTTAAAAAAATGAAAAGGAACACTAGGATATTTGGTTATTATAAGTACTAATTTTAATCTGGTTCACAAGTTCAACTAGCAATTTGTTTCAATAGATCTAGTTCAAGCTCTTCTAAAAGTATTCATGATTGAATGAAAAGTTTTTTTGTACTATGAAGGATATTCATTCACCATATGAGTAAGAAACTAATTCATTTTGGGGTGTATAGTTACTCCTTCCAACAAATGTCACTCACAAGAATCAAACATTGGTCATCCTAAAAATCTAATAGTCTTACACAACTCTTTGTTTATAGATTGTTTTTTCTTTTAATTCTATATAATTTGTATAAAGAATTAGGGTGGATGAGATATCATGTCTTCAATACCCATCCTAACTTAGGTAGTGTTCCAAGGACACGAGGCAAGGTGTCACAAATTGTCAATGCTACATATAGGTTCTAATTGGTTTATCTATATAAATGATCTAATCGAACCAGATGACATCATAATATCATATATATATATATATATATATATATTACTTATTTTTATTTGATAATTGTGTTATTTACTTATTTTCATCCATCATTAATAAATGAATACATATGGATTCTTAATTAATAATGGATGAAAATAAGTAAATAAAATAGTTATCAAATGAAAATAAGTAACACACATATCAATGTCGTGTTTTTTATAATGCATATACAAAATAAAAATGTACCAAGCAAGTTTAAGTGTTACAAAAATTGAATTATAAATCAAAATTATTAAATCAATACACAATTTACTCCTATAGAGATTAAATATTATAATTCATCTGGGCGTCATTGTCTTCATTAAAAACTAAATTGACATTATTGATTAGATCTATATATTTTTGAGGAAAAGTGTCTAAATTAAGCTCTCCATCAATAGTAGTATTCTTTTCTTCATCAATACCGAAGAATTAGAATGTGAAATAGTTTAATTTGTACATCAATTAAAGAGTTTCTGCGCTTTATAATATGTTTAAAACAAACATCCATCATCCTTTCTTAAATCAATTATTGGATTTGACAAGTCACAAGCATTTTTTTCTATTTCGTCTTAATTAAGCAATGGAATTTCTTCTTTAATTCAAACTTAATGTTCTCTATACTCTCATAAGTTAGCTAGCAAACATCGACAATTAAGTTAAAATGAAATTTTATTAAATAACAAACATATTTTTAAGCCCAAGTTATAATGCACATATAATAGATCATTCAATCTTTTGTGCTCCAACTTATTCCTTTTCTTGTGTGTATTCTTTCAAATGCAATCTAATTTCTTTCACGACTAATTGTTTGGCTCAAAATTTAAGTAGCTAGTTGGGGATATCATAGGATCACTGAATCCAAATTGTGAGACCATCGTTGATCTAAAAACATCATAAAAGGTCTAGTACGCCATTATAGTATTATATTTTTATACAATAGTTCAATAAATTGAAAACTTAAAATCTTACATGGTCGCAAGTGTTTAACTATTTCAATTGTTTTGTATTGGCTAAACTCTCAACTTTATCATAATAGATGTAATCGTGATTGTTGTTGGTATGGTGGTTGTGATGTTTGTGCAGAATTATTTCTTCATTTTAGGTTGAGATGATCTCTCCAACCAGGACTGCATGTGTTGGAATTGAGATTATATTTTTTGTTGATATTGCATATACTATTTTCCACATGTGAAAACTTTGTTTACTATAGGTGATTCAAATTCCTGTAGTGTGAGATGTATATTAGTGAGATGTTTAGTTGAAGTGCATATAGCACAAACTCTAGCAATGGTTGGTAATGTTGGCTATTGATGGCCTAAGAAGCTATGCAGAAAGAGCTTCAAGCCCTGGTCTTTAATGACACTTGGTCCCTAGTCCAACTTCCTGAAAACAAGTTTCCTACAGCCTGCAAATGGGTTTACAAAACAAAATTTCATGATGATAGAGCTCTTGAGAGGTACAAAGCTATACTCGTGGCCAAAGTGTATACACAAATGAGGGGATTCATTTTTTGATACTTTTCCCCTATGGTTAAAATCACAACTATCAGAATTGTCCTTGATCTAGGAGCTGCAAAGTCATGATTTTTAGAATAATTGGACATCAACAATGCATTCCTCCATGGTTAATTGCATGAGGAGGTCTACATGCTACCATTTTGGCTTACCACTTTCCAAACCAAATCTTATATGCAAGTTGCACAATTCTCTGTATGGCCTTAAATAGGACAGCAGAGAATGGTACACAACCTTGTCCAACAAACTTATCTCTCTTGGATTCTCTCACTCAGAAGCAAACCAAACCTTATTCATCAAAGGCGCTGCCACTTCCCTCACAACAATCCTTGTCTATGTAGATGACCATATGCTAACAGGTAATGATTATAAACAGATACGACAAGTCAAATTGGTCCTACATGATTATTTCCAAATCAAGGACTTGGGTCATCTAAGATACTTATTGGGCCTTGAAATAGCTAGAACCAAGGATGACATCCACTTGAACCAAAGGAAATACACCATATCCTTGCTAGAACAAACAAGTTGTCTTGGTTCTAAACCTGCTAAAACACCTTTTGACCCCTCTGTGAAACTTCAAGTCAACCAAGGCACTCTTTTTTCTGTCCCTTCTTGCTATAGATGATTAGTAGGAAGGTTGCTCTACTTAACTATATTCAGACCAGATATCTCTTTTGCAATACAACAATTAAGTCTATTTATGGCCAATCCAATGGAATCTCATTACATGACAGTCATTCGTGTCCTTCATTATCTAAAGTCTTCTCTTGCTCAAGGCTTATTTTTCTCATCCCAATCCAACCCGAAGCTCACTAGATTTGCAGACTCAAACTGAGCTTGCTATTTAGATACTCGAAGGTCCATCACATGTTTTTGTGTGTTCCTTGGCAATCCCCTTATCTCATGGAAAACAAAGAAACAAAATATGGTGAGTCACTCCTCTTCTGATGCTGAGTATCGAGCCCTTGGTAGACTTGTCTGTGAAATTTAGTGGCTGCAATATCTATTCCATGACTTACACATTCCCTTTGTTTCTCCTACTTCAGTATACTATGACAACAGATCAACAATCTACTTGTCTCATAACCCAATCTTCCATGAGTGTACTAAGCATATCGAGATAGATTGTCATGTTGTTCACGAGAAAATAAAAAGATGGTCTCATCCATTTGCTACTAGTGTTTCTTCTTCCCAACAATTAGTTGATGTTTTCACCTAGTCAATGCATTGTACTTCCTTTCATGACTTTCTTTCCAAATTGGATCTTCTAGACAACATAGTCCAACTTGAGGGGGGTGTTAAAGTGTGTAATTGGGCCTTGCAGCCCACTGATTCTTTGGGGAGTTAGTTTTGTTAGTTGTTATTTCTGTTAGGTTAGTTTTTTGTTAAATTTCCTCTTTTAGCATCCTCTCTATAAGAAGAGTTGTTTTTCTCTTCTTTGAATATATCTTTGTTGAATAAAAGAATTCATCTTCTCTAAACTCTCTCTTTAATGGCTTCCGCATCTATCAAGATTTACTCCATATCTTAACCATCAACTCTAGGGAAATTCAATGGTTTGAATTGGTGTGTAGATCTAAACCATTAGATTTCCCTAGAATTGATAGCTAAAATGTGAAGTAAGTTTCTTAAACTTACTGTAAGAGTAAGTGAATTCCCTCTCATAAATTAATAATATAAAGAGAGATAGACTAGTGAAAGTTTGTTATTAGAGACATGTGGTCCATGTAAACCAAGATTGATATGTTACAAACGCATGATTTTATCATAAATTATTGAATACGATATCACTTCAATTCACAACTTTTACAATAGTATAGTTTCCACTTATTGTTATATTGAAGTCAATCTCCTAGAGTCTAGGAAATCCTTTCTCTTGAGCTCTGTGGTGGAAATGTAGCTAAGAAAGGAATTAAAATCTGTGTCTGCATAAAGTTTGGGATTAAGTTCATCAATGAGTTTGGGTGAGGGTCTCACTGTGTGGTTAAAGGGAAGACCATGTAGTGAAGCCACCGATCTTCTACTCTTCATTGAATTCACCACAACCCTATGTAACACGCTCTTGTATTTCCCATTGCTATATATCTGGAAGTAACCCCATCCAAACAATCAAAATAACTTAGAAAAGACCTAAACTCCAAGAGGAGGGATCCATTGACTCTAAGAGTAAGTTTTCTTAAACTTATTCCACATCTTAGCCATCAATTCTATGCAAATCCAATGGTTTGAATTAGTGAGTAGATCTAAATCATTGGATTTCCCTAAAATTGATAGTTAATATGAAGAGTTTAAACTTATTCTTCGAGTAAGTGAATCCTCACCCAAACTCCAAATATGACTGTTTTTTGTTGAGGAAAGAATAAAGGTTATTAAACGAGAATAAGTTTTATTGTCTCAAATTTCATCTTATATACTACCCGTGCCAGCAAAAATATTAGTAGTAATGAAGGTTTCAAATTTTTATTTTATTGACGTGAAATAACATATGAAACATGATTTAATACATCTATATATATTCATTAGACTATGCCGTAGTGTGTTATAAGCATGTGAATTATATGCCACAATTAGATGGCATGTAGCAGAAAAATGAGAGGAGACTAGTTAGTATTGAATAATATAAATAATACAAATATAGTAAATGATATGAGCATTCATAAATTATATCTTGTGAATATTATAAGTATCCACATATTTTAAAATAATATAGTTATTAATATATTAACAACCAAAAAGAAAACCTCAAATCAATAATGTAAGTTGAATTATTAATAATGTTCTCAATAGGTTAATTGTGGATATATTTGATTTGTTTAATTGAAAAATTATTTTACAATACTTGGTCCAATTTTTATAATTATTTTTTATTGTCTAAGTACATAAAATGAACAAAATTTTGGTTATTTAGAAAGAATAAATATGTTACCTCTAAGTGATCTCCAACATTGATAACTAAGGCATTAGGAATGGGTTGAACAGTGACCCATTTTTCTTGAAATTGGATTTGCAAACCCTCTACCTCATCTTGAAGAAGGATTGTGAGGAACCCATAATCAGAATGTGGTGGCATTCCTAAGGTTAAGTTTGGTTCTGGGCATTGTGGGTAGAAATTTGCTATCATCATTTGACTCCCATCTTTCAAATCTTGTACAATATTGTTGTCATTTTCTTTTGTCTCTTTTTCTTGGTTGGCTTCAATTATTCCTAAGCTCTCTATCATAGCTTCCATTATTGTTAGGAATAAGTACTTTGTTTCTTCTGCATAGGTACCCGCTGCATGTCTTCATTTCATGTAAATAAAGAACAAAACAAAACATAAATGCATTCGCCTAAGGTTTCATCTCAAAACCAATTGACAATAAGAGGAGTAGTTCAACAGATATTTAAACGATTATCGAGACAATGAGGTAGACGATGTGAGATTTACTTCCCAACATGTTTCCTCCACATAAGTCTGTCTGACCAGACGAATGATTAACTTTGATCCATAACTAAAAGACATTTTTTTACTAATGACAACCGAAAAGAAGTTGAGCTCTAGCTCTGATACCGTATTAATGTTTCATCTCAAAACCAATTGATAATGAGAGGAGTAGCTCAACTATATTTAAATTATTCCAAGATAATGAGGTAGACGATATGATATTTAATTCCCAACAAGTTGTGATTAATGAAAGAAATAATTCAAATATAGATTTGTCCTTATGCCATAGTGTTGCTCGACAACTATATATTAATTTCATCATTTATATACATGAGCATGAGCAAGAAATAAAGTTAATAATTTGTTTGTTGACAAATGTGGGTCTAATAAAATTAGATGTGAAACTAATTACTAGACATGAATAGTTAGGTAAAACTATTCCACATGATTAGAATATCTGACTACGTTATTTGTGTTCTAATCCATTTCCATTGAACATTTTTAATCCATTTCCATTGAACATTTAAAATATGGTAGCCAGTTAACATCTTTTACATGAACACGTGGTAGATGAATCAGAGGAACCTCACTTACTAAAATTTAAAATTCTCATGTTTGAGACCAATTATATCATATTAAATAATATAAAAATATTTTTTATGTTATTTTTATTTTCAAATAGGTGTCAACTTTAAATTGTATTGGAACACTATAACATATAAAAAATGAGACAATTGATCCTATCTATAATTTAATACTCATATGTCGAGATTTAATAGTTTATATGTCAATATATAGTTTAATATAATAATCTAAGTAGGTGTGATATTTAGTGTTAAAGAAAATTTCCTCTGCATAAATGTTTATCCAATATATATAAAAAAACTTGTTCATGCAAGAATATGATTAATTAAAGAGAAAAAAATATTTATACCGATAGTGTAAGAGTTTTATACGGTTCTAACATACCTAAAGTCGGCCGGAGAAGAAGGCCAATGGGGCAGGTAATCTGGCAAGGGATGGGAGAGGAGTTTCAAGAAGTCCCTCCAACAGAACACTGTGTCTTTGGTTTGGTTGAAACTGGTCCCATATCTAACCACTGCTCTAACATCACTTGTTATGTACTTTGCTCTCTCTTCAAATGGAAGATTGAAAAACCTTCCACTCACATCCAACATGTTGTTGATAACATCATTTGAAATGCCATGATTTACCAGCTGTATCAATTCAATAAATAAGAAAAAGAAACCTCATTAGACCCATTGTATAACTAAAAAATGGTGGCATAATGGGGAGAGAGTAGAATTGGACACCCTTATCTTCTCTGATAAAAAAATTGCTTTTAAGATTTGAACTCGCGACTTATGGATCATAAGACAATATAACAAATAACATTACTGTTGTGACATTTTAATGATTGGAGGTAAGTACAATGATAATAAAATTTTTGAGGAAATTAATTTAAATTTTGAAATAAAGAAATGTAGGATGTAATTAAGTCAACCTTTAATTTTTTTAAGATATTTGTGTTGTATTTTTATTTGTAGAACAATTTTATATATCAAAAATTGACATTTTTATAGGAAAAGAGAAGAGGATCTCCCAATTTCTCTTTATTACTATTTCTCTTTTCTTGTTATTCAAAAGAAAAAGTTGTCTAGGCTTTGATATACAATGGTGTTATAAACAAACATTTTAGATCAAATTAATTTGGCCCTCAAGAATTTGGTTCCTCTACAAATATTCTAAACAAATTTCTGACTAATTTTATGAGAATATTTATGAGAATGAATTCAAAGTTTTTTAAATTTACTCTACATCTTAGTCATCAATTATAGGGAAATCAAATAATTTGAATTAGTGGGTGAATCTAAACCATTGAATTTTCCTAGAATTGATGACTAAGATATGAAGTAAGTTTTCTCTTGGAGCAAGTGGATCCTCACCCATATTTGTACTCTTTTATATATTGAAATTACAATATATGAAAGAAAAAAAGTAATTTTTCTCTCTAATAGATACTTATTACTAATAAAATGGCACAACATAATTTAATAATGTTTTAGTACTTGTTAAGTTCATAAAGCATTCTGTCCCATTTACTCACCTGAAAAAATCCATACTCTTCACAAGCATTGGCCAGGGACTGAAGGACATGGGTCCTACATGGACCAAGCAAGTCAGCAAAATCAATTATTGGTAGTTGAAGGTTTTGCTTTGCATCATTTGGATCTTCTATATTCCTAGCAACAGGTCTGTCATATGCAGGAAATATGTACTTTTTAGGAACCTTTTTAAGGCCATTGTCAATAAGCTGTTTCACTCCTTTCTCATATTGGCTTTTTGTTCTATCATCTTCACCTCTCTGTTGTGTTATTGCATTTGCAGGACCCATTTATGCTGCTCAATAGAAAGTAATTAGCCTGTAATAAATGGAATTAAATTAAGAACATGTCTAACATAAATGCATGTGTATGTCATATTTAAATTTATATAGTTTACAACTAAGTGCACAATACATAAGCATCCTAGAATTTTTCTTTTACATGAAGTATCAAGTTCGAGTTTTAAACTATAATCTCCGATCCCAATTGTTGCAACAATACAGCATTTTGGGAGCTTTCGTAATTGTAATTGTAACAATACTGATTACAATTTTCTTCGATTAGAATAAATGCAACTGCAACCGCAATCCTATTACAAATTAAAATCATAATAATCGACATTGAAATTTTAAATGTGCATTTTCATAGGAGGAATAGAAGGATAATTAGAGAGTTTGTTCTCAATTATACCTTGGTTGGAAAATATATGTAATAGTGTATGTTGGGGAATAGAATATATAGAAGGTGTGGGTAATGAAATAGGTGCTAAGATTGTGTTGATTTTGATGTATATATAGTGAAGGGAAGAGGCACAAGAGTGTTGAAAGGAACAGTACCAAGTTTTGAAGAAACCAGGTACAGAGTTATATTTCAATTAACAATTTCTTTGACCAAAGTTCAGTCAGAATCACGGGATAGAAATAATATCTTATGCTCTTTTGTGCAATTGAAAATATGATATGTCAATTAAGTTTTTTATTTATTATTATTTTTGTTTTATTATTATTGGCGTGAGACAATATATGAGATAAGATCTGGTACAACTCCATCTTCTTTGGCTGAAAACTTCTATTATTATTTGTCTCTTTCCTAGGTCCTACCTTTACGTTTTTTATTTATTTCTCTGGTACTATTTTGATCGCTGACTTGTGAGCATGCATGTATATTGGACCAAGTAATTTTTTGATAACCATATTTAATTTAAAGTATGAAATTATGGTTGCTATTATGATGTGTTTATAACAATTATAAAGAATGATTATGAAAACGTGTTGTGGTCACAAATGTTATTGGAGATTGTCGACCAAGTTCATTGCTTCTTGAGAGATTCTTTTTTGGCAAAAATTCATTGATCAAAATTATATAGTAGAAATTTGGTTGATTTCACTTACTTCAATTGATGTATTGACTGTTGGGAAATAAAGGCTTTTGAGATGAAACCTTAACATAGTTCATATTGAGAACTTTTTACATAAAGAAGTCATAGTTACATTACAGTAGGATCTTTTAGATGCTTTCATGATTGTAATATTAGAGCAATATTATGTGTACAATTTTATAAACTTAACAAAATCTTTGGGGAAAGAAATAAGAGAGATCGAAATACAAGTGTAAAATTGTCATTTTCCTTCTCTTTTTTCATTTCTCATAAGGAGGATGAAAATGTTAGGGATACATATGATATGATGTTGTGGCCTAAGACCCACTAATAATTTATTTAATGATATATATATATATATAATTATTAGAGAAAAAACATATACACCAACTATGTTAATATTTTTTAAACTAATATATATTATATATTATTTATAGTTATTTATACAAGACATGCTCTTTTAAACTCAAATAGTTATAGACTATAACTAATACTATGATTGAAATTGGGGACATGACCTTGTCTCAAAACCATAGCTTAGTATACCATAGTTTATCATAATAAGATACATAAATTTGAGTGTCAACACATGATACCATAAACCTTAGTTGCCCAAGAATTTGTGAATATTGACCATGTTTTCAGTCTCTTGAAGTAGAACTGTAGAAGCATGGGAAGACCCCTGTTCATTATTGTCAATGTTTTCATGCCTTTTCATTATAGTATTAGTAGGGGTATATTCTATTTTCTCTTAGGATTTATTTAGTGGCCATAATATGATAAACATAAGATATAAGAGCATGATATCATATAAATATTATAAGTTCTTGTCATGCCCAATATTTGGTACACCATATAACAATAATATTAAGAAATTTATTAAAGTACCATACGTGCTAGTGGTACAAGTGATCTGTTAGAGGATGACACGTGAACATTTTTGTATATTTTCAAGGTAAAAAATGTTTGATTGTAAATCTAATAAATGTTCATTCATTAAAAATATACAAAAATGTCCACATGTCATCCTCTAATATGTCACTTGTACCACTAGCACATATCTTTACCTAAGTTTTTTGTATTTTGAGATGATGGTATGAAAGGAAAAACTGCATTATCTTATCATCAAATTATCTTGGGTTCACAGAGATTATCTTCACTCCTATAAATAGATCTTGAAATGAGACATATAAACAAAATTAACGATTTAAACTTTAATTATTTATTAATAAAAAATATTAATTTTTTTTATCATTCTTTCCTCTTATATTTCAGTATTGAAGGATTCACTAAGCCTTCATTTGGTGGTTGAGGGGAAAAAGAAGAGAATGAGAGGAGAGAAATTGAGGAGAAATATAGTTTTTCTCTCATTTGGTTTAGGAGGGAGTTTGAAGGGAGAGAAAGAAAAAGGTGTGAGATCCACTAGATATTTTTTTCCTCCCAAGTGAGGAGAAAATGAGAGAGAAAGATGTACCAAGATCTGTTATCTCAAATTGTGTTCCAAACCATGTCCCAGAACAATGATATTGAAGTAAAAAAATAAAAATAATGAATATTATAATTTTTTTAATTTATATGAATATTTTCATTGATTTAGAACATGGTTTGAAACATAATTTTAGATGACAAATCATTGTCCTGAAAAAAATGAGGAATAAACAATCACTTCTTTCTCTTCATTTTCTATACAACCAAACAACACTAAAATACACTCTATTTCTCATCTATTTCTCATTTCTTTCTCTCTTTTCATTATCTTTCTCACATATTTCTCTCTTCTTATTTTCTTCTTCCAACCAAATAAAGCTTAAAGAAGATAATCAAATCCATAACAAAATAATTCTGACTTTGAACATTTACTTTCCTTACCATATTTGAACCAAATCCCATAAGAAAATAATTCTTACTTTGAACATTTACTTTCCCTACCATATTTGAACCCTTATCAGCTCGAAAAGCATATATTCATATACTAAATATATTACTCACCATTTATTTGTATTACTATTTTTTAAAAGTGAATGATTATGATTAAACAAATGATGGGTAATAAAGTGAAAGTGTCCATATATTTTTTCTCAATAGATAAGCCAGAAATAATATACCCATTTGTGTAACTCTAACTTTGTATGACTGATTATTGTAATTCATTTCATCTATGATTTACTATTGAACACCATCTTCATGTGGTCATTATCTATAATCATTTACTTTTGCCTGCCGAATATACTTTTCATTTCTCGATTAGTGGATTTAGTCCTTTCTTCTCATCAAATTTTAAATGTTACAATTAATTTAGTTACTTCCATAGATTTTAGTGTAACAACTAATTGATCCCAAAGAGATTGCATTTGGGGTGGATAATTTTATCAATTTGATCATGAAATAAGATTGAAGTGATAGTTAGTATATATTTTGAGAAAAGAAGAAAATATATTTTTGGGTTTGTGTGTAGTTGGAGATAAGAACATCTAAAATATTTTATTTGATAAAAAAGAGATGTCCTTAAGTTCCTTTGATGATTGAGGATGGATAATGGAGTTTGTTGAGAGCATATGACTAATCATGCAATTTAAAGTGTAGTGATATTTGAGGTTTTGCTCATTTATATTGGATCGCTAAGTTAGTGTCTTGAGCTCGTCCTAAAGACATGACATAGTAAGAATGCATTAGGTTGAGACAATTAACTTAGACGATATTTTTGGAAAGATTGGATTTTTTGAGAGCCTATGGCTATTAACACACTTAAAAGTGTAGTGAGATTTGGGGCTTTGCCCAATGATATTGAATCACTAAGTTAACATTTTGAGCACGTTCGTTGGACTTGGCATGATAAAAATGCGTTGAGACTGAAACGTCTAACTTAGGTGATACTTGTTGAAATAAAAATTTAGGAAACCTTGACTAAAATAATTTGTAACATTGTCAAGGAAACTCATAAAGACTTACTCTAAAGGGGGAGCATGCTCTTATGTTGAAGAGTTGTTAATGAGAGTTAGTTACTGAGAAGGAGGAGCCATAAATTCACTAAGGTGGAGATTGTTGTATAGATTTGTTAAAGAGTATGATATTCTTCTATATCAATCAAGATAAGGATTATTGCGGATACTTGGAATATATTATTGAATGAATTTCCACATTGCTTATAATTGGAATGGAGGAGATAAACCAATGTTATATATTGAGTTCAATTTCCTTGTTATAACTTGTACCAATTAGAAATACTTCATCAGCCATGGGCCCATGGCTATTGTAAAGCTTAATCCTCATTCTATAATAATATATTGGTAGCCATTAAATGCTCTAGGGAATGTAGGCACAACTGGTTAAACCTCACTAAACATTATCTTGTGTACTTCTTGTTTCTCGTTTTTCGCTTTAATATTTGATTGTTCACTTCATTCCAAAAATTGATATAAGGGTCAATTGGTAAATGAATCTTAACCCAAACATTAAATTTATAATGGAGAAGCTCAATGGAACTAATAACTTCGGATTGTGGCAATTTATGGGGAAGCACATGTTGGTTGGGCAAGGTCGGCCAAACATGCTACATCTAAGTCGTCCAATTTGAATCACTAGTTGGACCCGTCTGCAGTCGGAAAGCCTCCAACCACTAGAGATTCCCATTATTACCGGACATGAGAAGGGTGAAAAACCACAAGTGGGACAACATGTATTGAACCAAAACCTTAATTCAATAGTTCTATGTGCTTTTTGATGTATAAACTCTTCCACACATCCCTCATATCTAATGTGGACTTTATAATTGAATAAACCCAATAATTTTTCCCTAAAGTGTCGTTACCACGTCTTACTTTTATGTTCTCCCTTAAGTCAATCATGTCTCAATCAAACCTTCGACTATGATATCACTTGTTGGACTCATGTGCGACCTGGGAGCCTTCGACCATCAGGGAGTCACATGCTTACCGATCATGGGATGGGTTAAGAGACACAAGTGAGACAACACATGTTGAACTAAAACCTTATGACAATAGTCCTATAGGTATTTTTAACTTTCAAACTCAACCACATATCCCCTCAAATCCATTTGGACTTCACACTTAAATAAATCAACAATATTATGTTTATTGATCTTACCACTTAAATATAAATAATCATTTTTAATGTGAACTTCTTTTACCCACATAACTAAGACTTCAAATTTCCAAAAAAAAAAAAACAATATGTATCTTGTTGGATTATAAAAAATTAGATTCTATATATATATCATGTGGGAGTAAATTCCAATAATATGCAAATTGGTTGATAAATAATCAAACAAATTTTCGCAAAAAACTATAAAGAGTTATTGTATTCAAAAAGGACTTGAGCGATATTTAATTGATCTGCAAATTTTAATTAAAGGGCTTGTTTGAAAGGTTGTTTAATAAGATTAATGTAAAAATTAAAAGTAAGAAGTTAGACGAATATGAATTGAATGTAAAGAACATTAGATTGAACTTCCTTATAGATTCTCTAAGTATCCAATATTTTATGACATTAAAAAGATAATCAATCCTATGAATTTCTCATCACCAGATCTTATCTATTTATCAATTACTCATTAAATAGATCAACAATTGATATAATCAATTCTCAAGCCCTTGAACAATTAATCAATCATTCGTAACACAATTGTATATTTAAAAGCTAGTTCAAATAATTTCATTCCTATAATTAATGCTACTAGATACTTAGTATAATTATATATTCAAACTTTAAATCATAATTTGGATGGACAAGCTAAATATGCATTAGATAAGAGAGTATACATGAAAAAAAATAGAATAGTATTGCAATTAAATCAAGTGGTCATATTGAATTCATCAAGTTTAAATAGTTATATCCATAATTATAAAAATCGGATGATTAAAAAAGTAAAATAATGACAGAGAAAGTTAGAGAGAGAGAGGGAGTGAGGTTGGAGGGGGTTTCAGGGTGAAAAGTGTAGTGAGGGGAGGTAACCAAAACCTGAATTTCTCTCGAAATGAGAATATCAGTGTTGGAAATCGGTTTAATCTTAAGGGCTTTTTCAAGTCTCTCCAGTCAGATTGTACCACTTTCTTTTTCACAAATATTCTAGAGAGTTATGGAATCTCTGAGATGTGGGTCAAGTTTTCAAGGTAGGGACGTGTGAGAGATGTGATTATTTCACAAAAATGGAATAAAAGGGGAAATCAAATTGGTTTTGTAAGATTAAAACAAGTAGATGATGAAGACGAACTCCTTAAAGCACTTGAGCAAGTGTGGACTGGAAATTACAAAATCAAAATCAATAGTCCTAGATTTAAAAGAAAGGAAGACCAAAACTATAGGGGTGATCCACCTTCAAGAATTAAACAGTTGTCTCCTGGATTTCGTTCCAAAATGTGTGGTAAGGATGAGAAGCAACTTTCTTGGAAAGAAGTCCTCCTTAAAGAAAATCATCCCTCAAGTCCAACTAAAAGAACAAAGACGAAAGTATTCCAATACTCTATTTCATATGAGCTTTTGGGTTCTCTTTCTAATCAGTGGGTAGGAGAACTTTTAAGATGGGAAAATGTTATTACCTTACTAGAAACGCTGAACAGGGGAAGGCTTATTCATGGTGAAGACAACTCACTTGGGAGGAAAGTTGTTCTTGCTCTAATTGGAAGGTAAGGAGGATGTTCGTCATATCTTTAGTAATGAAGAACTATGGTGGAGAACAATCTTCAAGGAAATCAAGAAATGGAACCCCAACAATTCGTCCCTTGGTGGTTCCGGCCCATGCTTGGTCGAAGAACTTCTTTAAAACAGTAACGGTAAATGTGGGAGAGTTCATTAGGATTGATGATGCTACAAAAAATATGGAAATATTGGAGCTTGCAAGATGTCTTGTAACGCCTCAAATTACTAACACGGAAAATTTAATTCATTTTCTAACATAAAGAAATTTCATATCATTGAAAATTTCCTTTCAACTAGGAATACTCCAATAACATTCGATAAAATCCTAACAAAGAGAAACAGCACAATAATTCCAAAGTACTAGTCTTTCAAATCCATAAAGAACAGTAAAACATAAATGAATAATTCCCAAAAACGGGTCTAATATCAACCTAAACAATTTACTAGAAAACTCGGAAATAACGTCACAATCAAAGCAAGCTAGTTCACTCCGTGACTCTGCAGTATCCTATTCCTTAGTGCCACCTACAATCCGATTACCACGGATCGAGTAAACAAAACAACATAGAGAGAGTCAGTCATTAAATACATGCAATATATAACATGGTGGGTTTACATAGAATAATAACATTAGAACATTGCAATACAGAAACCACGCATCATTACAGCACAACACAAATCTATGATTTACAATTAACATTTATGATAACTAGGTCATACATCTATAGTACAACCAACTCGAAACCAATCTGAACCTTAATCAAAAATCCACACTATACGTGCATATCCCGAAATCCATACCACGAAGGGCAGGTCAAACTCCATACCACGAAGGGCAGGTCAAACTCCAAACCACGAAGGGCATGTCAAACTCCATACCACGAAGGGCAGGTCAAACTCCGTACCACGAAGGGCAGGTCAAACTCCGTACCACGATGGGCAGGTCAAACTCCGTACCACGAAGGGCAGGTCAAACTCCGTACCACGAAGGGCAGGTCAAACTCCGTACCACGAAGGGCAGGTCAAACTCCGTACCACGAAGGGAAGGTCAAACTCCGTACCACGAAGGGCAGGTCAAACTCCGTACCACGAAGGGCAGGTCAAACTCCGTACCACGAATGGCAGGTCAAACTCCGTACCACAAAGGGCAGGTCAAACTCCGTACCACGAAGGGCAGGTCAAACTCCATACCACGAAGGGCAGGTCAAACTCCATAATCAAACATACCAATCACATCAGTAGGACTAACGTGGTTAAATAGGAAACTCATGAGATTTTTCGTTTAATCGTGTTATCCCATTGAAATCTTCCAACTAGTGAGTGTCGTTGGAGTTTCCAATATCATGATTCTAATACCACAAAGTTTTAATGCTGCTCCCTCACCTGAGTAGCCGCTAATGCTTGCACTAAAGTTTAGTTGCCTTCTCCGCCGTCTCCTCCAACCTTAGGGTCTTTCAACCCAACACAACAACAATCAGAACACATCAATTTACATGTCAAGACAAGAATAATACTAACCAAGACTAATACAACACAAGACAAAATTATCCAATCAGTTCATCTTCAACAAAAAGGTTTCCTTAATGTTACCATGACTCTACGGTTTTGAAAATAACTTCTCACATACCCATTTCGAAAAACAACTCATACTCTATGAGTTTTACAAGGTTTTCCAAAGCAAAACGAACCGAAAAGCAAAAAGAGGGTTTAAGGGGTTGTATCCCTAAACATGGAGAAGAAACCTCATTTAAAACGATGACATTCAACCATAAGAGAGGCTAGGTTAAGCGATTTACCTCTTCTTCGGTCTCCTCTTTGGCTCTAAGGGTGCACTACTTCTCAAACCGTCCCTATTCTCTTTGTTTTTCGAAAAGTGACCTCTATCCTCACGTGGGACGTCTATTTTAGGTTTTCAGATTTTAGACTCTCGCTCAAGCGATAGATTTTCGCCCAGGCGAGAATCTCACAGTGGCGAATGTAATCGATTACCATAAGGTGTAATCGATTACAGTGTGAAAAAATGCACGTATCTGATATTGTTATATGATGTAATCGATTACATACACAGTGTAATCGATTACATGCACAGTGTAATCGATTACATCATGAAAAATTACACATGTCTGATCAGATATCAGCATGTAATCGATTACAAGAACCATGTAATCGATTACACTGTGTTAACAGCCCAAAATTTTCCTTTCTCGCCCAGGCGAGACAACTCTCGCTTGGGCGAGAATCCTCCAGTATAGTCCAGGATTTCACCATCCCAGGGGATCCTTTCTCGCTCAGGCGAGAATCTCTCGCTCAAGCGAGACTTCCAGGACTGATATTATAATTTTAAAGACTCAAAAATCAAGATGTTACTTGTCTTGTGGCTACTTCTTCCTTCAATCACATAGATCTCACCCAAAGAATTATTATTGACAATTTGGAATGGGAGATAAGAATGTTTTCTAGAATGCTCTCTTGAAGCTAGCCATTACTGCAATAAGGTGAAGATGGAGAGAGATGATATCACAGCTTCAATGTCTATTGATTCGGAGGATGGGGAATGATGGCCGAACTATGTGAACGGTGGTTTTGAGGCAGCTTCTTCGTTTGGTGAGGATGATGACGTGACCAAGGGATTGTGTAAACTATACATGGGACAATCTGTCTCTCTTGGGGTCATTAAAAAGGAGAAGCTTGAGGCAAAAAAAACTCAAGCTCTAGCCTGTGTCATTGACGTGGGTTTAGAGAAATAAGAAAATGGTTTCACAAAAAATGATAGATGACTTTCTGGTGATGGAAAAGTGAATGGTGCTTTTTGCCTAAAGGAGGTTGAAAGTTTTAAATGTTAGGATGAGTTAGCTGTGTGGGAAAAAGAAATGGTTAGGAAAAGGAAAGGTTTTTTGCAAGTGAACCTAAGTGATATTGGGCCCATTTTATTGCCTGCACCCACTAAGGCTATTGTTAATAACTCTTGCAATTATATGCCAACCACTAAAATTCCACAGCAACGTGCAAATAGTGGTGTGCACGTGAGCACCAAGGTCTCTCCCCACATCCCTTCTCACGTGGCAAATGCTTTTTTCGGCCCCTTCCTCAAGTCAATTTTGTGGAATTTTTTTTGGAGATGATCAAGTTTTGGGCTTTCATTATAATTCTTCCTCTCTTAATGGTAACTCTTTTTCTTAAAACTCTATTGAACCAAAGGATTTTGATGGGAGAAATATTGTCTCACCACTGTCCACGTCTGGGTTGATTGTTAAAGTAAGGTTTCAAAAAAAAAAATTCCTTAAACGTTCCCTTAAATATTCATACTCATTTTCTTGTATCTTTAAGGTCTAAAGGTGGTAGGAAAAGTAAAAGGAAGGTTGTCAAAGGAAATGAAAAACATAAGCTTGATTTTGGCTTGTCTATTGTGACAATTAATTCCCCAAAATTACTTTCTCCTATTATGGAGCTTGATGTTGTTCCAAACTCTTTACCGGATGAAGATATTGAAGTTAGAAGTGATGATAAAAATGCTCTCAAAATGTGGGAATTAAGCAAACAGTTTGGGGTTTCTTTTGAAGGTGAGGATAGTGTGATGATCAAGAGAATTGAAGATTTGGAAGAAAGGGATAGGATTGGTTTTACCAATTCTAACCAAGGGGAAAGACAAGGTAATCAATGAATTGTCTTTATCTAAATGTGAGGGGTTTAGGGAGTAGTTTGACGAAAAGAGGTGTTAAGGAGTTGATAAAGTCTAAGGATGTGGATTTTATTGGTTTTCAAGAAACAAAATTGGAGGAATGTAATGTGGATTTTTGTGTTAGTCTTTGGGGAAACAATGAATGTGAATGGGATTTCATCCCATCGGTTGGAAGGTCAGGTGGTATTTTGAGTATTTGGGACAAGAACAAGTTTCAGAAAGTTAACTCCTACATTGGGACAGGTTTTTGGCTACCTATGGAACTTGGCTGGATGGTCAGGTAACTTGTTGTTTGGTTAATATTTATTATTCTTCCTCTCTAAATCTAAAAATTCAACTTTGGAATGATCTCTTGCAATTGAGGCTTAGCTTGGGAGATATTAATTGGTGTTGTTTTGGTGACTTCAATTCGGTGAGAAGTGTTTCAGAAAGGAGAGGAGCTATTGGGGGAAGTTGTAATAAGGATATCCGGTTATTTAATGACTGGATTAGGGAGATGGAATTGGTAGACTTACCGCTTATTGGGAGAAACTTTACTTGGTAGCAATATGGAACTACGAGTAGACAAAGGAAGGTGGTTGTTGTTGTGGCCAGATACATCTCCATGGGCTCTGAATAGAGATTTTTTCGATCATTGTCCCATTGTTCTCAAGCAAAGGAAGGTGGAGAAGGGGTTGACCCCGTTCCGTTTCAACAATTGTTTGCTAAATCATCACAGCTTTGTGGATTTGGTCTCTAAATCTTGGTGTGAAGACTCTTGTTCGGGGAGGAAGACTTTCATTGTCAAGGAGAAGTTAAAGGTCTTGAAAGGGAAAATAAATGTGTTGAACGAGGATTCTTTTGGGTGTTTGGATTCAAAATTAGGCCAGTTGTCCCTCGTTATTCAAGAGCTAGACATAATTGGAGAGAATTCGACTCTGAATTCTGAACAACTTTGTTCGCTGAAAAATCTAATGGTTGATTGGTGGGAAACTGCTAATTTGAATGATAGTTTATTGAGACAAAAATCTAGATGCAAATGGTTGAAGGAGGGGGATGCAAATACAAGCTATTTCCATGCTTGTATAAACAAGAGAAGGCGTAGGAACCAGATTAGGGGTATTTGGTTTAACGATGTGTGGCTTGAGGATGACTCAGCTTTGAAAATGGAGGTTTCTAATTACTTCAAAAATTTGTTCTCTGCTGGAACCTTGGTCAAACCGAAATTGGTTGGGGTTGTGTTTCTGACTTTGAATGATAATCAACGGTTTTTTTTTTGATGTTGAGTTTTTGGAGGAGGGGATTAGATTGGCTGTTTGGAGTTGTGCAGGTGACAAGAGTTTGGGCCCAGATGGTTTTAATTTCATATTTTTCCAAGAATTTTGGGAGGTTGTTAAAAAGGATATTATTCTTTTTATCCAAGAGTTCCATGCTAATTGTAAACTTCCAAAAGGTTTGAATTCTTCGTTCATTGCTTTGATTCAGAAAACGAAGAATTCAATCAAAATCCTTGCAAAGATTCTTGTATATAATCCTTGCAAAGATTCTGGCACCTAGACTTAAAAGTGTTATGGGTTTTATAATCTATTCTTCTCAATCGGCTTTTATTCCTGGTAGAAATATTTTGGATGCTCCTATGATTATCAATGAAGTCATACATTCAGCGAATAAGGATAAGAATGGTTGTTTTTTGTTTAAGGTTGATTTTGAAAAAGGTTATGATTTAGTAGATTGGACATTTTTAGACTTTATAATTAGCCGATTGTATTCTCGCTAAAATGGAGAAATTTGATCAATGTTTGTCTCTTATCAACATATATGTCTGTTTTGATTAATGGTAGTCCAACGACCAATTTTTCTGTTTGCTGGGGCATTCGCCAAGGAGACCCAATGGCTTTGTTTTTGTTTCTAATGGTGGCAGAAGGTTTTGCAGGGCTATTTAGAAATGCCAGATCTATTGGTGTTTTAGAGGGCTTCAAGATTGGTGGTGGTAGGGTAGAAGTTTGTAATCTTCAATTTGCTGATGATAAAATTATTGTGTGCAAAACTTGAGATAGAAACCTTATGTGCCTGAAGTTAATTCTTAGATGCTTTGAGTTAGCTTCGGGTTTAAGGGTGAATTCAAACAAGAATTTTCTTTATGGTATAAGGTTGTCTGATTCGATCATTTCAGCTGTTGCGAACTTTTTATTTTGTAAGATTGGCTCATTTCCTTTCAACTATCTAGGCATTCCTGTTGGGGCTATTCCGAGGAGGATTTCTACTTGGAAACTTATGATTGAGGTGATTTCCAAGAGGCTTGCTTCTTGGAAGTGTACACATATCTCGTTTGGTGGTAACTTAATTCTCCTGAATTCTGTTCTTTCTAATTTTCCTACTTATATAATGTCTCTCTACAAAGCTCCGAAGAATGTGTTAGCATAAATTGTTTGTTTACAACGTAGCTTTCTTTGGGGGAACAAGAAAGGTGGTAAAGGTATTGTGTGGGTGGTTTGGGATGTGGTTTGTAAACCGAAGGAGTTAGTTGGTTTGGGGTTAAGGATTTTCTTCAGTTTAACCATGCTCTTCTGGGGAAATGGAGATGGCGTAGGTTTCAAGGTAATGAAGCATTTTGGGTGAAGGTTATTAATTCATAGTATGGTTCTGAGTGGTCCATCCAAAGGAGTGGTCTTGCCTCAAGATTGTGGAAGGACCTTGGTAAAGTGGGATCTCCTGATGTGGTCACAAGTGGGTGGTTTGAGGAAAATGTTTGGAAGGAAATTGGTAATGGTCTTCAAACTCTCTTTTGGCATGATATTTGGGTTCGTAATCAAAGTTTTAAGATGGTTTTTCCTAGACTATTTCGTCTCACTTTGGACCAAAATTCTAGGGTGGGGGAAAACGGCTCTTGGATGGATGATGTATGGGTCTGGAATGTTTTGTGGAGGCGAAATTTGTTTGGCAGACAGGAATCTTTGACTCATAATTTGTATGACTTGATTCATCATCATTCATGTAAAAGAGATGTCCTAGATAGATGGAGATGGGGTTTATATCTCTATGGTGATTATGTGGTTAAAACTACGTACTTAGCTCAATTGAATCATCAACAACCTCATTTAGGTAAAGAGTTAAAAAAAATTGTTGGATTAACTGTGTACCTTTTAATATTTGTTATTTTGTCTGGAAACTCGTTAGAAGAAGGTTACCAACAAATGATGAATTGTTTAAAAGGAATATAATTGTCAAGGTCGAGGACATGGTTTGCACGCTTTGTAATACTCATGTGGAAACTATTGATCACTTATTTGTTTCTTGTGACTTTGTTACGAGTATTTGGAAAGGCTTTTATTCGTGATTACAAATCCCTGTTATAGCTCATATCTCAGTTCTGGATTCCCTCAAGCTTCATGAATCTATTTGTAGCGGTAGTTGTGCAAAATTATGGAGAATGCTCTGGTTTATGGTGGTTTGGTTTTGTTTAGATTTTGAGAAATGGAGTAATTTTCTTGGAGAAGACCCCGAGTTATGTGCACCTTCTTGATCTTATTAAAACTAGATTTTAGATTTGGTTTTCATCTTTTGTACCTCATAAGTCTTTATTTTTTGCTAGTTGGTGTATGAATCCTAAACTTTGTCTAACTTTATGTTCTACAAAATAGACTTTTTAGTCTTTGTTGTATTTGGTTGGCAGACCTTGTGCTCATTTCAATACAATTTTTCATTATAAAAAAAAGTTATAAAAATCGGTTCGTGTTGGCAGGTTCAACCGGAAAATCGGTGAACCGGTTCCAATATCAGTATGATACATCGATTATACCGGTCATGCAACTATATTGGTCAAAACCGGCCAAAACCGGTCATACCAGTCGGTTTTCAATTGAACCGTAATGGTCATACCAGTCGATTTTTATTTAAAATTAATTTTTTAATGAAAATAAAAATAATTATTGTTTTTTATTAATTTTTCAACATTAATATTAATATATTATATATGTATATCTAACTTCACCGGTATGCAATTTAATTAGTAAATCACCGGTTGAACCGATATATATACCAGTACCCCAATCTGTTTGATAATCAGTACGGTATTAATAACACTGGTTATATCTAATCCTAGAAGAAAGGATTTAGCTCCTAATTTCCATGGAAACCAATGGCTTCAATGTTTTGAACATTCATCTCTCTTCTCAGCAATGTGTGAAAGGTTGTTCGTCATTTTCAATCCTGATTTCGTGTGGATTACAACCTTTTGATTCCATATTTATCATAATTTCACCAAACATATTTCTAAAATATTGTTTAGATTTAACTGATTCTCATAATGATTACCATCTTTTGGTCTCATAATTATTTTAATTTCAACTAGAATATCAGCAATGATTTTGTTTAGAATTAACTAACTTTCTAGTAATTGTGTTGAGCGAACTCTTCTCAATGCGTTAAGCACGTGCTTTAATTACCATAACCTGTCTTTTTCCCATTGTATCTATTGATGTAATATGATTTGTTCACGAAATATAAAAGACATTTATATAAATTTTTAGAGTTAAAAATGTCCAATTAATTTCATTCTCTAAGTAATCTTTGCACTTAATAGTAAATATTGAGGAAAAAAAACTTTAGCTACCTACTTGGAATAATGAGTAATCATGTTAAGTAAGGAAAAGGATCATGAATCAAATATGCATTCTCAATTTTTTATTGTTTGGAGTAAGGCAAACCTCAAACTTGTTGCGCCCCATTCTCTAATGAGTATAGATATTTTAATTTTTTTTTACTACCAAGAGTATTCTCATATTTTGTTAAGGAACTCATCATTTTTGGATATATGAGTGCTCTCCTAACAAGTATCGCTCATAAATCGAATCTTTAACTTTAATTAACATAACACCTCAGCAATATTAGATTAAGTACTTGGCCGCTTTCGCTTGAGTTAATGTAATGACGCAATTTGAACTAAAAGATAGAGTGCTTCATAATTCCTCTTTTCCATTATTTCTCATCTTCTTTACAAAAAAATATAGTTGTGAGAGAGTTGATTGTAGGATGTATAGTAGTTCTACAAATAAAATTATTTTAAATATTTGAACTTAATAACCAATACACCAACCCTGTTTCTGAAACATAAAATGTAATCAAATGTCAACCTTGAGTAAAGTCAAATATTATCACATTTGCTACTTCTATCCAAAGAGAAAATTATTTGTCAATTCCTATTTTATATTTTGTCAAAAATAATTATAAATTATACTATTTAATTCGACAAAATCATATTTAGAACTAGAGTTGCAACACGAGTTAGATCAAGGTTAGGTTTAAGAAAAATCAAAGTGTAGACCAATCATCTTAGTTCTGATTAATTGGGTTGAATTGCTACATTATGCTTTTTTTTCATTACGGATGAGGACAGCTCTTTCTATTTGTAGTATACTATTAACAGTAAATTACACATTCTCCTAAATTTTAATGAAATTATATAAAATACTCCTCATTTTTTACTCTTACACGAATCACCTCTCTCTTACCTGGATTACCTATAGTTTTGTAAATATATTACACTGACTATCATTGCATGTTATAAAAGTGTAATATTTTAAACAAAAAATATGTGGTAAATGTAATTAAGTTAAACAAAATATTGTATATTGTATAACATTTCAAATAATACAAAAGTTAGTGTCTCTTTTTATTTTTGTGTCATTACAAAATACATTAATAATTCCAAAGAGATGTTTAAATAAATCTTATATTATTTTGTAACGAGTCAAATAATGAAGACAAATTGATTCTTATATTATTTGAATTTGTCTACAGAATATGCAATATTTTGTTTAACTTAATTACACACGCCACACATTTTTTGTTTAAAATATTACACTTTTATATCATGTAGAGATAATCAATATAATATATGTATACAACTGGGTGTACTTCACTAGGAGGGAGATGTAGTTCACTATAATGATGAGTGCAATTTCCTCTACTATTAACTTATCAAGCACCTACCTCTTTCAAATAGAGGTGTGTATGTGTTCTATAAGCATCAGATGACACATTTAGTTGACCCATTTCTAATATTGAAAATTATTTTATAAGATCCAATATTTAGTTGACACGGTTTTAATATTTATTTGACACCTTAAATTGACTTGGATATCCCTTAGACATTTGTTTCAATTTTTTATAAATTTTTGTATGAAAATTATAAAAATATTAAAAATTTGGATAAACAGAAAACTAAAATGTGAAATATGTGATGAGATCAATTTGGAACACTTAATTTTATAGTTTTTAATTTGATAAAAGTTAATTGGATGCTTTCAATGATGATGCTCAAGAATGAGGAGATTTGCTCTAATGAGATTAAAAATGAAATATACTTCATCTACTGTTTTGAAATATATATTTATGTAAATAAACAAAATGTTTAGTGTATAAAGTAATGTCTCTTATGTTTTTTGCGAGATTCATGGCAATACAACAATGTATAAATATTGAATCTCAATTCAAATATATTTTCTCATATGAATGTTTAATTCTATAATTATTTTACACATTTATATTTATACACAATATAATATATAATGTTGTGTCCTTATATCATGTATTTTGAATTTTAATTGTCCAAACATTAGTATAAGATCTACTAAATATATTCAATGATGGTTATTCTTAGGACTCTTGGAAACTATGAAGTCCAACTTATAAAGTTGAAGTGAGTCTTGAAATTACTCATTTATTCTTGAAAACTACGATGTGCAACTTAAGAAGTTGAAGTAACATTTTTCAATGTATCTTGGAAGTTTGACAACAATTAATTCTTCATTATGTCTTTATGATGAATCATTATTCTTCCCTATATAAAGAGAACTTGTGAGGAAGAGATGCACAAACAAATGAGAACAATAATTTAGAGAGAAAGTGATAGAATTTATATACACATTAGTGTGAGATTTGTTTTCCTAGTGAGATGGTAGAGAGGATTTGTATTTCCATCTTTTTTGGGTGAGATTGAGTGTTATCCCTCTTAGTAAGAGAGCCAAATATTGTAATATTAATTTTTTATTGGATATATTTTCCGAACTGGGTCTCGTGTTTGTTTTCTTCCCACATCGAGAAGATTTTTCCATTTTAAAAATTCTTAGGGTCATTCTTCCACTATTCTCTATTTTCTTTATTCACTTGTCGTTTCCACAAATATGAAGAAAATTGGTTATAAATTTCTCAACAATATAGGACTATATGTACCAAAACACGTGATTCAGCTAATTATATATAAACTCTATCTATGTATCACATGTAGATGTAGCTATAGATTCAAATATATCTCAATATTCTACCCATACAAAATATATTAACTTATAAAACATAAACTAATAATATCTCATGTAGCACTTCAATAAAAGTCAAGTTTTGATTAGTATTATAAAACATAAACTAATAATATTTCATGTAGCACTTCAATAAAAAGTCAAGTTTTAATTTATATCATCTTCCTTATGTAATATTAAAAAATACTAGCATTTTAAGAAATAAAATATTATTGCATATTTTTCTTCAATAAAAGCTATTATTTTTAGTTTTACTTTTTGTATCTGGTATTACCATAACTTGCGTCAAGAATAACTAATAGGTGAGCGTGAGTCGGGTTGAGATAACTTAAGCCTTATCTTTATCCTGCATTAAATATTGGTTGAATCATTTTTTGAACCCAAACTAAATCTTAGATCCGAAGTTAACCCGACCCTAAATATGCACAAGGTCAACCTTTTAAACCTGAACCCGACCCTAGACCCGATTAAATGTAATGTAGTCATTTTTGATAAACTATTCAAATTTTATTTATTATTCTGAATATGTAATTTGACATATAAAATAATTTAAGTATATATATTATTAAACATGTATATATGATGAAAAATTAGAGAATCAATGATACTTTGGACCAAAAAGTATCAATATTCTGTACACATTTGAATATAGGCACATACAAACATCATGAGTGAGTGATCATGAGACGGGTCGAGACGAATCATGTTTGATCCCTACTCGGACTATGTCTAATTTTGGAACCCGACTCTAGACCAGATAAAACCTGATCGGGCCATAGCAGATGAGGAGATAGGATTGAATCATGCTCACCCCTCTAATAACCCTTAAATCATGTATGTGGCTAAGATAAACCCACGCAACTACTACTCCATGATCTAAATCCCTTCATTCACATCTAAAAATCATTTAAGGTGATGTATTTTTTATATTCTCTCACCCAATGGGTAAGGTAATTCGATCGAGAAGCGTAATTGTCACTGCAATAGCTATTATTATTAGGAATTATTCTTTTCTCAATCTAAAAATTTCATAAAACTTATATAATTAGATTAATGCTTTATTACTATTTAAAGTGCTATCTATATCCACGGTTAGTGGTCATTAGCCACTATTGATTTTTTTTCAACCGTTACTTAAAGGATAATTTTTAGAAAAAATATATATAAATAAAGTAACTATTTATAATTGTTTTTTCTAATGATTGTCACATGTGAATGAAAATTGTAAAGCATGTTTTTCTTATTTTGAAAAGTTATATACAATAATTTTTATTGTATTAAATACATTATTTGCTAAATTTTCTATATGTATTTCAAACTGATGCACGATTCCATTTTATTGTATCAAATCTCACATTGGTTGATGATTCGGCTCTTGTAATGTTTGAGTATTTCTACAGTTATGTTAGTCTTACTAATATAATTTTGATTATAAAAAACATTTTTTTCAATATTATTTTCTATATTTTATTAAAGAAATGCTTAACTGAAACAACTTTCTAAATATTTTATGTAGGTTTTGGGGCCGAAGCCTAATCATGTAGTAGTACTTATCTGCTTATAGGATAATTCATTTAAGTGGCGGGTCCTCTGAAAAATTGTCATCCCTAATGCTAATTAAGTTAAGCTAGCTAGCTAACAAAGTCAGGGTCAGTGTCCTTGTTAAAGGCATAATATTATTTTCCAGGAGATATTTAATTACTCCAAGAATAAGTTTTTTAAACTTACTCTACATCTTAGTCATTAACTCTAGGAAAATCTGATGGTTTAGATCTACTCACTAATTCAAATCGTTAAATTTCCCTAGAATTGATGATCAAAATATAGAATATTGAAGTAAGTAGATCTCCTCTCATTATTTTCTTCCCCAACCAGCAAGTGAATGAGGGATCAATGCTTCATACTTCCAAGTTCTTTTGTCACAAGCACACTCTCCCCCTAAAGTATTATTTTTAATCACAGATTAAACAGCTTTGACTTTTTCTCTATTCTTTGCATCATTATTATTAATACAGTATTGATTATCAATCCGGTCAGGGTATTGATATACGGTACTGATATAGTGATATAGTGATTTAACCGGTGATTCATTAATTAAATCGCATACCGGTGAAGTTAGATATATATATATAATATTAATGTTAATATTGAAAAATAAATAAATAAACAATAATTTTATATTTTTATTAAAAATTAATTTTAAATAAAAAATCGGTTTGTACAATTTAATTGAAAATCGACTAGTATAACTAGTTTTGACCAATTTTGACTAATATAATTGTGATGTTGATGGTTTGGCCTACTTCACCTCAAAAACAAGTAGCAGTCAATATAAATCAATAATATATAGAACATGAGAAGTCAATATTATTATAGACAATGTGAGCACAGGAAATAGTTGAATTGTGTTTAGTATTAATTAAGAATTTATTTGACAATTTTTTGGCTTATCTGAACTTCCGTTAAAAAATGTGTGTGTAGACATAACGGTAAATTAGTCTGGTTGATATTTGTTGAAGACAAATTTAGCATATAACCCCTTTGATTAGACAGATAATCAAAATAAATGCAATAATTTTATCATGGTTGTCCAAACACGAGTTATATACAGTCTTTGGCAGCATCAAAATATCATTGTAAGTGATCATATTACTAATTTTATAAGTTAATACTGAACTAAGCATCCAAGTATTCTTTTAACCTAGTTAATTTAGGCTTCTGATAAAAGTATACAAGGCCTATTTAGGCACACAAGTACACAATGCCTCTTCAGACACAAACAAGTATCCAACATGTGTGTACAAGTTTAGAACTTTTTATTCACCAAGTCCCTTTAGGCACGTTGGTAAAGTTTCTTTGTTAATCAAGTCTTTGCAGACTTGTTTTCCTATATTCTGGTTTACCAAGTATTTCTAGACTTGTTATCCAAGTATTCTTTATATAAGCCTCATCATACTATATCCAAGTATTCTTTACATTAGCATCTCTAGGGTGGGAGCTGTGGCATACAGATTGCAGTTACCGGATTTTTCGCGGGTGCATCGGATTTTTCATGTCTCTCAACTCAAAAATGCTCCTCCTGCTAGTGTGCCGTTGATGTGTCAACAGTTTCCCGCTGGCCTGACTGAAGATTGGGAGTTATTTGGGAACTTTGGGGTGACTGATGTCATAGGGAAGAAGGGAATTATTCCCATTGTTCATTCTGATTTTTCCTTTAATACTGTTACATTACTCCTATATTGTATTCTACACTTTCACTTTCTCTGCATATCAATATATAAATATTACATGTTTACAACCAAATACAAATCTTTCATCTAACTTATGCAGAATGTGATAAAGAATAAAACATAGGGAAAATTGTCTAATCAACTACTTCAACATAATGAAGGATATGTAATGAAGTAAATGAAAGGAGTGCTAGAGATAGACTTAAGGATACAAGGTACTATTAATTAACTTGTCTAGAAATAGGATCAAGCTTGGATACAGTACATAGGATTTCTAGGATATCCTAGAAATAGACACTTTCATTAACTTGTCTTGTACTTAAGGATATCCTTAAGAACTGAATCCTGTGTTGGATCCTAGAAATAGACAATTTCGAGCCCTATGTACTCCTGTGTTGGATCCTAAAAAGCTTGGATATCCTTAAGTACTTCAACATAATGAAAGTATTTCTAGAAAACATTATATTGAAGTAGACACTTTCATTATGAACAGTATGGATATTTATCAAATATCTTACAGTATGAACATTTATCATCCAAAGAAAGTGTCTTAGAAATTTGTCTAATAGGTATATTCCAATGTTCAAGGTTTATACACAAACTTCTATCTGTAATTACATTGCAGCTGGTAGAAGGTGTTCTCCAGAATCAGATTTATCTGGTTTCCTTCTCAAACCTGATAGAACCCAATATACAAATCCAGCAGAAAAGAAACTTATAAACCAAGCATTATTATAGATAACAACAAAGATATTAGGAATTGAAGTTGCAATTCCAACTTTCTGCAAGAAACCAGGAACTACTGGTAAAATTCCAATAACTAAAGCTGCAATTGCTACCATATTAAACCCACCTGAATAATGGTATGCACCATTAGGACTTTGTGAATATAAATCACTAATACTTAACTTAGTTTTTTTCAAAAGATAATAATCCGCTAGAATAATCCCTCCAATAGGACCCATCAATGCAGAATATCCAACTAGCCAAGTATAAACAAAGCTCTCACTTGACTTAAGAAGCCTCCATGGTTGGAACATAATACCAAGTAGTGCTGTTAGAATAGCACCTTTTTTAAAGGTGAACCATTTTGGACTGAGATTAACAAGAGCATTTGCAGGTGCTACAACATTAGCAGCAATATTGGTGGTAATAGTGGCTAAACTTATACCAACAATAGCAAGTATAGTAGTTGGTAAGCCACCAATTTGACCAAGAAGTTGAATTGGATTGGAAATAACTTCACCAAATATAACTTTTGTAGATGAGGTAACAGCTAGGCCAACAAATGTGAAAGCACCCATAAAGATAGGAAGTCCAACATGACCAATAATTTGATCATTCTGGCTCTTAGCATATCTTGTAAAATCAGGTATGTTAAGAGCCACAGTGGCCCAAAAGCTTATATTTGCAGTAAGAGCAGGGAAAAATATAGACAAAAATTCTGAACTTGAGAGCCTAGAAGATAAAGATAGCATGTGACCAAATCCACCAGCTTTAACATAAGACCAAATAAGAAGGCATGATGTTAAAGCAATGAGTATTGGAGCTGAGTATTTCTCAAGTTGTCTAATACCATCAATTCCTCTCCATACAATAGCCAATTGGGCCACCCAAAAGGCTATAAAACAAGCAAATTCAAGTGGGGAAGTGCCAAGCCAAGGTAGACAAATAGACAATGATGATTGTTGAAGTGATTTTGGCAAGAGAAGGAATATTGCTTCTCCACCTATCCAAGATTCAATCCCATACCAACCACAACCAACCAATGCCCTTAATAGGGTTGGAATATGAGCACCATGGATGCCAAAAGAGGATCTAGCAAGAACTGGGAATGATATGCCATAATGTGTGCCAGGGTGACCAGTTAGTACTAAAGGAACTAAAAGAATCATGTTGGCTAAAACAACAGTAGCTATTCCTTGCCACCAAGCCATTCCAAGATCAACTAAACTACCAGCAAGGTAATATGTTGGGACACCAACTACAAGCCCTACCCATATGCTAGCCATTTCAAGCCCTGAGAATGTTCTTTGGGTTGGTGTAGTTGGTTTGAGATCTTCATTTGTAAGTGTTGGGTCATACTCAAACTCCATATTAGATGATGATATGGGGAATGAAGGAGAGTTGGAACATTTTATAGGGACATGTGAAGAATTGTGTGGTGGTGCATGAAAGAATTTGTTCAGTTTTAGTGACAAGAAAAGATAAGGGGGAGAGTGTGAAGGACTTGGAGTTGGAGGAAGATGAGGAAAATAAAGGGTGAGACATATTGATGCCATGTTGTTCATTTGAAGTGGTAAACTTTCAGGTGGTTGTTGTAGAATCTGATGGAGATAGATCATGAGCGGTGCTCATTCGGCAACGTCATTACTTGTTTTTGTGAACTAAATAGATTAATTTTTTTAAGTTATTCATTTTTTTTTTTGAAAAATAATTTAAAAATATAAATGATGTATATTTGACGATTATAAAAAAATAGTTGAAAATAAAAGCTCCAAAATTATGGGTTGATTTATTTTTTGTTAACTTATTTTTTCAAAATTTTCCACTTTCCATTTTACATCATCATAACTTTATTTCATTCCTCTTTTTTATTCTTCTACCAAACTCCATAACTTTTCACATGTGTCTTATTCAAAACTCAATTAGGGATGACATTATTAAAAAAATTGTATAAAACTTGACATTTAAGTAGTATTTACTTTGTAAATTATGTAATTCAAGTTTAACAACTTTTATTTACTTGTGTGTCATGTTGTTTTTAATATTAATATTAGTTTTTAGAGTTAATTATACTGACACCCCTGAGTTTTAGTGAAATTACACAAATCACTCTTTCCTTTTTTGCCTTACACGAACCACTCATTTCTCTTCCACAAATCACCTTTATACATATATTACACTTATCACATGAGATATAAGTGTAACATTTTAAACAAAAAAATGTGTGATGAATGTAATCTAAGTTAAACAAAATATTATATATTATGTAGACAAATCCAAATAGTATAAAACTGAATGGTTTTTTATTATTTTTGTTTCATTACACAATATTTAACAATGACAATGAGATGTTTATATAACCTTATACTATTTTGTAATGAACCAAATAATGAAGATGCATTGACTCTTATATTATTTAGATTTGTCTACACAATATACAATATTTTGTTTAACTTAATTACACACATCACATGTTTTTTGTTTAAAATATTACACTTATATGCCATCAAGGGTGGTCAGTGTAACATATATACAAAATTAAGGGTGGTTCGTGTAAGGACAAAAAAAGGAATTGTTTGTGTAATTTTACTAAAGCTCGAGATGTGTCAATTTAATTAACTCTATAAATTATGCATATTTAATGATTAAATATAATTTATTTTTTATTGAAAAATAAGTTAAAATAGGAACTCCAAAATTATGGGTTAATTTATTTTTTGTTAACTTATTTTGTTTTCAATTTTTTCACTTCTCACTTTACCTCATGATAACTTTATCTCTTTCCTAATTTTTATTCTTCCACCAAACTCCATAACTTTTCACATGTGTCTTGTTCAAGATTCAAGGGATGTCATTCTTAAATTTTTGTATAAAACTTGACATTTATGTATTATTTATTTTGTGAATTATGCAATTCAAGTTTAGCAACTTATATTTATTTGTGTGTCATGTTGTTTTTTAATATTAATATTAGTTTTTATATTTTATTTTAATATATATTTGTAGCCTTTATTATGCAATATTAAAAATTTAAAATTGAAAGTAAAAATATATATGATAGTAAATATCAAAAAAACGTATATTTCAGAAATAGTATAAAAACAACTAAAATAATCATAGCATAAACAAATAACCTCATATCTTTTAATGTAATTTACTATATAAAAATTAATATTTCTAATTTTCCCAAACAAAATAAATTATTTTATATTTAGTTTTCTACTAAGGTATCCAAACATAAACAAATTATAATATCAAAGTTTATAAAATAAAACTAAAAAGATAATTCATACCAAATGCACGCTAAATCCTAACAAAATTATATATTTTTTTGTATAAATTAGGGGTGAGCATGAGTGAGTTGGAACATGTTAAGATTTGTAATTATCTGACCCTAAATGTTGGTTGGGTCATTGTTTTGAACCCGAACTAAACCCTAGACCCGAAGCTAACCCAATTCTAAATATCTACCTAATCAACCTTTAAATCTGAACCTGACCCTAGACCTGATTAAATATAATGAATAATTATTTTAGATAGTCTTCTAAATGCTACTTATTATTATGAATATGTAATTTGACATATAACATGATAGGGAACGACTCACGTGAGAACAATACAATATTGTGAGAAATGTGAATAATTAATATAGATCATTGGATCTTATTTGAATCATCAACATTAAAAGATAGATGCACATGATCATCATGTGACCAATAACTAACTATTAATCAAAACCTTCCATGATTGGTTGTAAGACCCATATTTATTTTTCTCAAGGTTTTTATATGAGAACTATTCTAACTTGAGTGGTCTCCTAATATGATATAAGTATATATATATATATATATTATTAATCATGTATATATTATGAAAAAATTAGAGAATAAATGATACTTTCAATGAAAAATATTTCATTACTCTTCACACATTTGAATAGAGACACATACAAATATGATGAATGGGTGACCATAGAACGGGTCGAGTCAGGTCATGCTTGGTCCATACCCAACCCTAAATATTGATTGGGTCTAATTTTTGAACTCATATCCGACCCTAGACTCGTGAGACCCGATCATTTGGATTCATCATAATCGGGTCATATCAAGTGAGCGGGTAGGGTCAGGTCCTACTCACCTGTAGTATAAATAACGGTATCCCTCACATATAGAGATAACAAAATAATGGTATCTCTCACCCATAGTATCCATTTTTTCCTGCCCATTTGCCTATCAAGCATGTGTGTATTTCTATTAGGCAATGTGAGGGGCCCGCAGACATAATTAAGGAAAAAAGAAGAAAATTTTAAATATTTTATAATGTAACGTTTCAAAAACAAATTGTGATCTAATATGACTTGGTCAACATCATAAAAATATCAAAGTTTTTTTCAAAATTGTGTTCTATTCGACTACTTTATTTAATTTATTTTTATTTTTATTTTTAAATTATTCATCAATGTATGTGGGCCGCCCGCATGCCTATTAGCTCGTTTTAAAACAGGAAGGAATGTCATTTTGTCCGTTAAGACAATGGAGACATGTCTATGCCCACTTTAATTTTTGAAGGCATTAGGGGAACAAGTTTGACTCATCTATAGATAATGAACTAATTTGTTAATTTGTTTTGGGTGTGTGACTTTCCTCCAAACACTTTTATCCTCGAAGCCAGCATATGAAGCTAGCCAGAAAAACTTGATAGTGCAAACTAATCCTATTTGGCGTACAATATGGAAGTGGGATGGTCCTTTCAAAGTCAACAACTTCCTCTAGAGTGTCATGCATAATAGTCTGTGCGTCAACTAATGTAGATGTAAGTCTAATACTGCTAAAGATCCAACTTGCCCCTTATGCTTGACAGCTTGAGTGAACCTGAAACGATTTTGCACCTTTTTCGTGACTGTCGGTGTGTAAAGCCTATTTAGGATAGTGTCTTGTACCATCACTCTCACCATAATTTCTTCACAACTGATTTAAGACTGTGGATAACGAAGAATCTTAACCTAGTTGAGTTTGTGGGCAGGAATAGTTGGAAACTCCTAAATTTTGGCCTTATCCTTTGGTCAATATGGAGAATGAGGAATAAAGTGGTGTTCAAAGTTGAACTTTTTAATCAACAAGTTATATTTCATGCAAGACAAATGGGTACAGAGTTTGCTACTAGGTTTAGCTTGGGGTCTTTACATGATTCCCCCTACTCTAGTGTATAGACAAATCTTGGTGGGGTGGGATCCCCGCCTCTAGGTTGGTTGAAATATAATGTGGATGGCTATGTCACAATGCTTAGCAATATGGTAGGTTGTGGTGGAGTTTGTAGATATGAGTCAGGTAAATGGATTTTTGGATTCTGGAAGAATCTTGGAACTTCAAACATTCTTTGGGAAGAGCTTTGAGGCATTCGTCTCTCTCTATTGCTTGGGCTAAAGATCAAAGAGAATCAATCATTATGGAAAGTGACTCTCAAGTGGCTGTTAATTTGGTGAACAATGAGTGTGATAGCCTTCACCCATATGCTTCCATGGTGAAGGGGGTCCAAAATTGGTTAGACATAGATTAGATAGGGCCAGTTCTAACCTGCGAACTACAGGTTAGTTCGCATTGAAACGAACTGATTATGTGCCGTTGGATGAAATTATTAGATTACCTGTTACTTGCCAGTGACCTTTTAGAAGTCGGTTTGGTGGGGGAAGACTTCTGTACAGAAGTCGGTTTGGGGGGTGTGACTTCTCTTGAGAAGTCGGTTTGGGGGGGGGGGGTGTGACTTGAGAAGTCGGTTTGGGGAGGGGTGACTTCTCTTGAGAAGTCGGTTTGGGGAAAACCGACTTCCTATGAGAAGTCGGTTTGGGGAAAAATGTGAAAAAATGTACATATCTGATGCTTTTAATTTGTTGTAATCGATTACTGTTATAGTGTAATCGATTACATACTAAAAAATGCACAGATCTGATGCCTTTAATATGTGGTAATCGATTACTAGAATAGTGTAATCGATTACTGTTATATTGTAATCGATTACTGTTATATTGTAATCGATTACATAATACAAAATGCACAAATCTGATGCCTTTAATATGTTGTAATCGATTACTAAAATATTGTAATCGATTACTGTTATATTGTAATCGATTACATAATACAAAATGCACAGATCTGATGCCTTTAATATGTTGTAATCGATTACTAAAATAGTGTAATCGATTACTGTTATATTGTAATCGATTACATAATACAAAATGCACAGATCTGATGCCTTTAATATGTTGTAATCGATTACTAAAATAGTGTAATCGATTACTACTATAATGTAATCGATTACTACTATGATGTAATCGATTACTACTATGATGTAATCGATTACTACTATGATGTAATCGATTACTACTATGATGTAATCGATTACAACAACCTACAAAAGTCGGTTTGGGCCCGTGTAACTTATCAACAGAAGTCGGTCTGGCCCAAACCGACTTCTCACCTATGTTACCAAGGCCCAAACCGACTTTAGCCAAAAATCTACCGGTACCCAGTAACATATCCAACGGCTGAAATGATTTAAATAAAATCGTACGGCTATTATTATAGTTCGCTTAGAAGCGAACTAACCTGCAGTTCGCAGGTTAGAACTGGCCATTAGATAGTTCCATGCATGTGTTCATTTCATAGAGAAGCTAATGAGCTGGCAGATGTTTTTGGCAAATATGGCTCATTTTGTACCAGTAAGACTCATCTCCATTAATGGAGAGGCAAATACCCAAAAAAATCAAAGAAAGTGGGAGATGTAATGTCACTTTTGCCATTTTTATTTAAAAGATAATTACATTTTTACACTTATAATACACATAAAAAACTCACTTGCCTCTCCATTAATGGAGAGTCCGTCCTACTCATTTTGTACATATTGGAACTCACAAGTTGGAGTATCCCACCTAGGTGCAGGGAGTTACTTTTATTTGATTGTATATGCATCTTTCTGTCTAGAATTGTTCTAGAATAGTCTTTTGGGGTTCTTCCCCTCCCAAGTATCAAAAACTAACTAGAAAAACATTTTAGAATGTTTAGTAGTATTTTCATTAATAAAAAACTAACTAGATAATAAATATTATTAGTTATTTTAAAAATAAAAATCCTAATACACAATAAGTACTATGAGATATTTTAAAAATAAAAAAAATATTATGAGATAATAAATCCTATTAGTTTTCTTAGGCTCTATCTCGGAGTCTAGATTTTGAGGAGAAGGAAATGGAATATATGACTTTGGAAAATCTCTTCCTTGTTTAGGAGTTGAGTGTAAAAATATTATTGCATTATCATTACTTTATCCATCTCCTGTCCAAATTTCACACTCTCAAACAATAAGGGAGTGGATTGCATTCATTTCTCCTTCCATTCCTTACCCATTGATCCCTCTCATTTCCTTTCTTCTAAAACGTGACATGGTCCCAATCTCAAACCCATATTTTTAACTATAAATAATCTTCCTAGCCTCCACTTGAAACACACCAAAAAACACCACAAAACAACTATAGCTCTACAAAGTTGCACATGAAATCTAGACTAGAGAGAATATGAGCTACATAACCATAATATTTGAATAATCTATGTATGAGAATCTCTCTTCATAAATGTTCTAAAATAATTTGTTAACCTTTCTTATAATAAATTATATTAGGAATGGAGGTAGGGTCATGTTGATTCACTTCTTTTCTTCGGATCATGTTTTTTAATAATTGTGATACTTCAGTTTTGTTTTTCAAAATTTTTATGATAAAATAATAATAATATCAATGATTGAGGAACGGTCGTGAATATTCACTTTTTTCTTCAACTCATCATTTGAACATATGTGATATGTCACTTCTGATCTATTCTTTAAAACAATTAAAGTACACCGAACCGCGATCAAACATTTTCTATGCAAAACTATGTAGTCTACATTTCTATATTTCTATATTGCACCTAAGGATTAATATAAACAAAATAAACTTTTGTCAGACTCAAAAAATATATATTTTTCCTTTGAAAATAGATAATTAATTAAAAGAAGTAAACAAACAAATTTAACATATAAATTATTCTATTCAATTAACAAGGATATCGTTCTAATACGGGTTGTTGGGATGCTAATGTTTTCTATGATTTGTAATTGACTTGCAAACTTATAATTCTAGTTTAATGACCAACACATTTTGAAGTCGGGCATAAAGAGAGGTTTATGTGTTTTGTCCACAAAAATGTAATGGTGACTCCAAATTATTTGTAAGATGATGTAATTTTTATTTCTTTCCTTTTAAGTCAGGTAATTGTTGTCTACCAAATATCGGGGTAGAAAAGTACACTAAACCTCCTTAAACTTTTAAATTGGGACCATGAACTTGTAAGTCATTTATTGACCCTTAAGTTAATATAATTAGACTAATGGATCCTTCCAACCATTATTCGTTAAGATACTAACAGAGAAGAATGAGTGCAAGTTTAGATCTAATTTTCACCAACATAGCACAATGATAGCATTTGGTTTTTACTAACTTTTTTATGTTCTTCAAAATACTTATTTATATAAATTTCAAATCATTTATGATTTTAGCCACACAAAAAAAACACTTTAGGAAAAATACAAGGTTTTAAATATTAAAACCACAACACTCATGATTAGATTCAAGAAATGGATAACAACAAACAAATCAATCTTATTGCAATGTACCCAAAAAAATCAATCTTGTTGCTAAAATGATAGAGCTCAGGATGGTTGTTGAGTCTTCTAGTTGGCCATGAACATAAAAAAAGTTAGTAAACTAATACAATAATTGTTAATAATTAATAAGAAATTTAATAATAAAATCCAATTATAGACAATTCTATATTAGCTATTCTATTGTATATTAGAACATATTCTTGCAATCCATCTAATTTAGATTATTCAACTTTCTTGTTTTTTTGTTATACAAAAAAGTTTTTGAATTCCTTGTAGAAATAGATTTTGCTAATACTAGGTAGAAAAGAAAAATAAATTAAAGAGAAGTCATGACAATTAAGTCACGTGCATAAAAAGGTAAAGATTAGTTCATGTTATTATTGTGCCTTTAATAATATAACATATGTTGAATGGAATGATCTATAGATATAACTTTAATAGTTTAAGGCCAATTCAAACTATTTAAAAAATTTATAATGACAATTTATAAAGACCAAAAATTTAAGGGTTGTTAGTATATTTTCCCATAAATATAAGTAAACACTGAGTTTATAGTTACTCACTTCATTCATCTTTATATGTGTTTATAGTTAGAAGTTCAAGATTTTCATGTGAACTCTTATTTAATAATATTGATTTAGGTAACACTAATAACGACGGGGAGATGAATTTAATTAAAATCAACATATTTATTATATTTCTTAAGTTGCATTTTTCTTGTAATGTAACGGATAACTATGAGTAGAAATAAAACATAACAGCAAATTCAGGAAATGTTGGTGTATGTTATTAAAAGTAAAAATATCTGAACGTACCTGTCTTTTGTTAAATTTGGATGATGCACGTTTAAAGTCAATGTAACATTCATATTTGTTCTATTTTCCTTTATTTCATTCAATTTATTAAAACCGTACCGGTTATCAAACCGGTCAGGATACTGATATAGTATTATAGTGGTTCAACCAGTGGTTCAGTAATTAAACCGCATGCCGATTAAACCGGATATACTTGCTTATATATATATATATATATTTGTAAACCTATAAAAAAATTTCAAATAAGTAGGTATTCAGATTTATAATCCATATTCATAATCTACTCTAAATTCACATAAACAAACAACATTAAGTCTTTAACAAAATCAAAGTCTAAAGTGCAAAACATATATTAATCCAAAATTATCACTTAACAAACGCAAAATACAAATAAATGACACAAATATCAATCATTGAAGTTGAAGAATTGGTGAATAATTGAAAATTTGAAATTTAAAAAAAAATTAATGTACAAACCGGTTCACCGGTTTTGACCGATTTTATTGCATATGGGGTATAACATACGTACCGTACCAGTTAGGAGTCCGATTCACCGGTTTTCCGGTTGAACCGGCCGGTATGGTACGATTTTTATAACACTGATTTCATTGAATAAAAAATCGATAGAAGAATAAATGTAAGTATAGATCTGAAAGAAAGCATATAGAAAATTACAATGATAAGAATAAAAGGAAAGATTAAAAGGAGCACCACCGAATTTGGTAACATGAAATAGAAAGTTATTCGTCCCCATTACATTATTGCATGCACATATTAAGGAGTAATGTAATTATATAAAGTTATAAACATTGTGGAAAGTTGTGATTATCTTCTAGTAAACCATGTGGGATGGTGGGTCATTCATTACAATCTATAAAATGGACTCCACCAAGACTTGCTTTTTAATTTCTTAATAACATGTACACTTGAAACTTTCAAAATATTAAACAAATATGCATTATTGGCTCTTCACAAGGGAATTTGTTGTTTTGGGACCCATACCCCAAAAAGAAGGAACTTTCCTATATACCTTTCCTCTCTTTTCCTCTCCCACTTCTCTAACCTCCTATAAATGAAGAGAATAAAGTATCTCCTCGTAATATGATATAAGTTATTTCATTCGGCCACTAAAATCATGACATGTGCTTTATGTTTTTAGTTTTTAGAAATGTTTTTATAGAAAACGATGAAATTAACATACATGTCATGTTTTTACTAGCTGAAGGAGATAACTTATCATGTGGTATGAAGAGAAACTTTATTCTCTTCACGACCATTCCTTTTTTACTTATTCTTTTGCTTTACTAAAAAAATAAAAATGTACCAACGAGATTCCCCAAAAGGGGTTATAATTGTTTCAAAGGGAAAAATGATGGGGTTTGAATATTTATTATGTACCAATTTTGAGGTGAGGGTTGAAGAAAACAACAATGATTATGAGCCAAAAGGAGCCCTATGAGGAATCCCTTTTCTTCTCCTTGCATTTGAAGGAGGTGGAAGATGCGAGTCTTGATACATGTCTTGTTGTGAGCTTTCACGCAATTTCTCTTCTTGCTCTCTTGATGCTCCTTCCATTGGCATTGCCTCATTCCTATCATCCAAAGCAAAACTTGCATCTCCATTTCTCTTTATTCTTACAAGCTAATGCATTCATTGCCAACAAAGCAATTCAAATTCATTAAGCTAATCATAGATTAATTATTTTACATATACATCATGCTATGTTCCATATATTGTGCAATAATGATATGTATAATTATATTAAACTAGGGTGAGATTCCTCTAAAGCCTAACTTGTAGTTTAGAGAATAGAGTGCAGAAATCTTGAGTGAATTTTATTATGGATTCATTAACTTAACATATAATCATCTCAATCCATTTTAAATATTCCTATTGTTATACAAGTTTCACTAGGTTGGATAGACTGCATGCATCAATCAAACGAGACTGAATGTTTTATCATAAATCATGTTATGACAAAACATTGATGTCTAAATATGAGACATTAAGATCTCAATCATCCATCATACTCTATGGTTGAGATTGGTGCACTTTACCCTTGCTTTTAAATATTCCTATGGTTATACAACAATAATTAAGCTTTCGTCCCACTAAGTAGGATAGACTGCATGGATCGAGCAATGTTAAATGGTTTATCATAAATCATGTAATTTATTGACAAAACATTGATCTCTAAATTTTTTTTTAATCGTTTAGCATATATATGCTTTCTTTTTCTTAGAAAAATTAAAATTAAATATTTCCATGATTATAATAAATATAAATGAAAATTAAAATGTCAATAGAGGACAAAGGACTACTATCCATATATATTCTAGATATAGATCAACATGATGATTAATAGTGGTGGGAATATAATTATGATGGTGATGTGCTTTTAAAAATGCAGGTGATGATGTATGGGTGGTGGGTGTTATCCCCAAATTTGAGTTGTAATTTGTGAATGATGTGCATTTTGATAATGAAATGAACAATGTAATGAAAAGGAACTAAAATTATTTATTAATAATGTCTCACCTTACAACCCAAAGAACAGAACCTAAATGGGTCCAAAAGGCTTCTTCCACAAATCTCACAAATGTGAACTACTCCTTTCCCAGATTTTGGTTGAGGCCTCTCATTCAGAAACAGTACTCTAGCACTGTTTATCACATATGTTTGCACTCCACTTATGTTCAACACTTTCTGTATTTCACCCACCCTCACTACATCATGATATGAAGATCTTCTTATCTAATTAATCAACATAATTTATCACATTATACTTATGTTATAAAGATTATGAGAATAATTGATAAGAGAAATTCAATATGAATAAGAACCTGAATGACTTGATGATCTTTGTGTCTTGAAGAACGACAATAAAAGCAAAAAGCATCACAATTGCAGTCAAGACAAAACATGTTACATTCACTTCTTGCAGCATCTTCATGAATCCGACAGACATTGAAAAAGGATGTGTTTAGAAGTGGTTCAAGCCATGGAGGCACCAACATTGTATTCTGCATAGAGAAAAAATAATATGGAGATTTAATTTCAAAGTATAAGTTTCTAGAAATTATATCAGATGGTATCATATATTATAATTATAATAACATAAAATGTAAATAAATTATACCATTGTTAGAAAAAAAATAGTAATGTAATGTGCCTTACTCAATGGTGGAGTGTGATAATGGGATTCACTTTATTAAAACGATAATGGCGGAATGAGAAAGAGAGAGAGAGAGTAAACGGGGTTTCAAGAATTGAAGGAGAGAAGAAGCGAAGACTATAGGGACAAATGGGTAGGAATAAAGAAATTCGGGTTCGGGAATTGGAGCGGATATCGTATGTAGTATTGGATTCAGATCTTGACATATGACATAAAAAAAATTAATGTTCCAAATTTTAATTATTATTTAATAAAATAAAGTTAAAAATTATTAAACTCTTAGTTTGGAGGGTTGAGATTGAAAGTGGTGGCTGAGGAGGAATAAAAAACGTTGGATGTGAAGAGGTTAAAGTGTTTGGCGCTTACGCTTACTTTGGATCTTGTTTGCGTGTCTATGTTGGCAGTGGCAAAAGGTTGGGTCGGCTACGCATCAGCTTCACCTTCCTTAATAGCTGTATCTCCTAAATTGATCCACGATCAAGGGTATTGTTGTCCACGTGGCACTTCATCCACGGTCTATCTTAGATTGGTGGCCCCCACTTACGATGCTATACCATCACATAGTTCAGGAGAAATATCATCCGTCTTACTCCATGTCCCAATTCATGTCCTAACAAATTGAAATGCTGATTTTTATTACTTTTTATTTTTAATTTTTTTATTTTAATCTTATAACATTATCCTAATTAATCCGGAACAGAAATTATGACATGTAATATGTACATATAGTTCATATATATATATATATATATATATTAGGGATATATTTTAAATGTCATTATTATTGCATTATGTTTTTTATTTAAATGATACTAAAAAATAACGACTTGAAAAGACCTTTAGTACTTGAATTTCACAAACAAAACCCAATATAATAATGTCATCATGTTCCTGAAATTAATAAAATAATATATGTTCTTTAGTCTTCTTGATAGAATGACATGGCAGTGATAATTCGGAACTGATTCAAGTGGAAGCTGGTCTTGGATTTCTTAGGCTGGGTTGAATCACGTTGAAAAATAGAATTGTTCCAACCCGGCAATCGGACAAACTCGATAGGTTGGATTGACCTCCAAGGATCATCAGAAATATTTAAATCTATCAGTACGCTCAAATGATGAGCATCCTTCAAGACTGAGGGTAGGGATGACAATATGGGCTTGGCCTGACGGGTCAGCTCGTTTGATCGACATTTTCAGCGGGTCGGGTTGGAGATTTTAGTCCAAAAGTTCATATTCAATCCTGTTTGAAAGCCCGTTTTTAGACGGGCTACAGTGGGTCGGGCCTGGCTAGCCAGACGAACCAACATTAATATTGATTTACCATTTTAAGGTTACATGTGATTCCAACAATGTATCAAATTTAATATCGTTTTCCAACCGAACATTTTACACTCACAGTGTACAACCAATTTATTATTCATATATAAGACATTTATGGGTAAATTACTTATCAATGTAATTTATATCATATACATTACAAGACATTTACATATAAGTGTTTAATTTATATCACATATCATATTAATAAAATGGATGAGTAATTTGTGTAATTTCACTAAAACTCATAGAATATCAGTATAATTTACTCTTTATATTATTATTAATAAACTTTTGCAAAGGTTTCATACGTTATAATAAATTGGTTAGTAATATTAATAATAATTTGGTTATATTATTATGTAATATTATAATTGATAAGTAATTTATATCAAGACATTTATATTATATACAAGACATTTACTTATCAGTATAATTTACTCTTTAAATTAGTTAGTACTCATATACATGTCTTCTCAAAAGAATATTTCTTGCATAGAAAAGTGGAGGCATACACTTCCAACAAAGTATATAATGTTTAAAATTTAGGAGTTTGAAGCTTTATTGTGAGCTATGAGTCTAAAAGTTTAAGACTATGTTGCTAGATATTTATATCTTACAAGTTTTAAACCAAAACGATATATTACTGTGAGATTGTGGACTATAGTTTTTGATTTTTTGTTTTACAATACATTTATGAGGCGTTATGATTATTTATTTTTGAAATTGTGATTGAGTTTATTATAAATGTGTTTTTGAAAAGAAAAAAACGGGTCAGCCCGTCGGGCTGTCAGACCTGCCAAATATGGGTCAGGCTGCCATTTTGAATCCTTTTAGCAATAAGGGTCGAGCCAGCCCATCCCATATTTTGGCGGGCCAAAAGCGGGCCGTACAGGGCCGTGTCGGGCTGGCCCGTTTTGCCACCCCTAATTGAGGGTAACTATTCAACCCCGAACAATTGGACATACCCGGTAGACCGGGTTGACCTCCAAGGATCATAAAAAACACTCAAGTCTACCGACATGCTCAACTAATGAGAATTCTACTAGACTATGGGCAACTATTCCAATATATATGATCTTAAATCTTGACCTATAGGCATAGATGAATTCTTTAGAGTCATTACGCCAGAATTCGCATTTAACAACGGTCAATTAACAACGCTTACTAGCACAACGCAGTTAAATACAAGGCGGAAGATAATCAACAACGTTCTTTTAAGCAAACGTTGTTAAAGGCGATATGTGAATATAGCTTCAACAACGCTATTTGAAGCAAATGATGTGTTATGTTTACCTAAGATATTCAACAGTGCTATTTTTAAGCAAGTGATGTTAAAGGTGACATATTAACAACGCTCATTATAATGAGTGTTGTTAAAAGTCACACATTTATCCACGCTTAAACGAGTATTGTTAAATATGACATTCAACATCGCTCTTCTAAGCAAACGCAATTGATTGAAATGTTTTTAGCAACACTTGCTTAAATGAGCGCTCTTAAAGGTGGCATATTAACAACACTCATTATAATGAGCGTTGTTAAAAGTCACAATTTAACAATGCTTAAATGAGTTTCACGATGTACCTTTCTGACGTAGTGAGAAAATTTGGATAAAATGCATTTTTCTACCTCAAATGCATATATAATATGTCAAGTTCTAATTAGTGGTTTAAAAGTTATGTCAAAAATACTATTTCATCATAACACTATTCACTACCTGTTGATATAACACTTTTAACAACGCTTAGTTAAGCAAGCGCTGTTGATATGACACCTTTAACATCACACATTTAAGCAAGCGTTGTTGATATAACACATTTAACATCGTTCATTTAAGAAAACACCGTTGATATGAAACATTTAACATGACTCATTTAAGCAATCGCTATTTATATGACACCTAACAACGCTCATTTAAGCAAAAGCAGCACTCATTAAGTAAACGTTGTTGATATGACACTTTTAACAGCGCTCTTTTAAGCAAACGTTGTTGATATGACATATTTAACAATGCTCGTTTAAGCAACCATTGTTAAAGTGTTACTATGCAATACTATTTTTGACATAACATTTGAACCACTTATCAGATTGGACATATTATATATGCATTTGGGGTAGAAAACAAAACATCGCACACAATAATACACATATCATTCAGGTCTTACTCTTCTTCTCTTAGTTTCTTTCTTCAATCAAGTTATTAGTTTTTGGTTTCTCTATTCGAGCATAAGGTGAATCATTCTATATTTTACCTCATTTATTTCTCTTTGATTCACTATTGCTCCTTGCATTTACATCTACGTTAACTGCTTATTTTACATTACAGGAAATGTCAATGTTGAATATACGTGAAGTTGTTGTTGATTTACCAAACTTGCAATCTCTGTATGTATTTCTTGTATTTGGTTATTATTTTTTCATCAATATTTTCTATGTAAATATTGATTTCATTCTTATTATATTGAATCTGATCGTATCTTTTTGTCATCTTATTTTTTTCGGTTAAGGGAGATAAAAAATTCATGGATTCGTCATCTACATCTTCATTACCTTCGTCATTTTCATTACTCCATATAATGTTCTGGGTTAATGGACTTGAGCTAACAGAGACATGTTCATGCAATGATTTATAAATGTGGTGGAACTAAACATGCTTTTATGTGTTTGATAAAATACTTGAGAGAAATTTTGCCTTATTTAATATGAGTGATGTTAAATGAGTGCGGTTAAAGATGATATATCAACAACACTCATAATGAGCGATTTTAAAAGTCATGTACATATATAATAGCGCTTGTTGGATGTGACATTGTTGTATGTATGACATACAACAACATTCATTGTAATGAGCGCCGTTAAAAATTGACATACAACAGCGCTCACATAAGTGCTATTAAAGCATACCATATATTACTGCCCTCACATATAGACAGTGCCTGGAGTCGTTGTTATATCCCCGAAATGTGCGTTGTTAATTTACATATCTGCCGTAGTGAGTATCCAATTGCAAATCCACCAAAGAAATATAGGATACTCTAGAGACTACTCATGAGGGTTCTAAAGAAGTGAAAATGTCTAGACTATATATTTTTTCATAAGAGTATGAGATGGTTAGGATGAAATCAAGAGAGAAAATATTTGATATCCAAAAGGGATTCACTCATCTAACAAACCACCTTAGTGGTTTTGGAAATTTAGATATACCTACTTTACAAACTGATTTTAATGAAGTTCATAGATAATCCATGAGGCTTTCCAAACTTTGTTTGAAACAAAAGAATATCATAAATGTTCTGGTAAGTCATAATCAAAACCAGAAAAAGGATATGGACCTCTTAAAGGCAAAATTTATACAATGCTCAAAATGTCTAAAGTGTGACACTCTTGAAACTAAGACTATTTCATTAAGTCAAGAACTTGATGTGTTCAAAAAGAGCAATCACAAGTTAGACAATATTTTGAACAACCAAAGACATAGCAATGTCCGACAAACAATTGGTATTACAAAAAATGTTTATGTAAAAATAAATAAAGTTAGTATGCGCAATTTTCAGAAAGAAAGTCTTTAAAAAAATTCTTTCATGAAATCTAAACAAATGAAACATCAAAGTCAACCCAAATGTTTTTATTGTAATAACATATGTCACACATCTAATTCATGCTATATTAGAAAAGTTGGTATACTAAGTGACTAATATGTTTGAGTTGAGAATGGTGCTAACCTTATAGACCCACATCATATTAGGTATCTATTAAAAATTTAATTTATTTTATAGTAGTGCTTACATACTATGAGTGAAATGTGGTATTTAGATAACAGTTGCTCTAAGCACATGACGGACGAAAAGTCAAAATTCTTTGTTCATACTCCAAAGGACAAGGGATCTGTCACCTATGGAGACAATAACAAAGGTAAATCTGAGTTGGTCGAGTTGGAAAGCCATCTTCTACGACTATTGAATGAGTACTTTGTGTTAAACGCCTTAAGTATAATCCTGTAAGCAATAGTCAACTGTGACAAAGGCTTTAACTTGATTTTCTACTTGGACAAATGCATAATTGAAGATGATGCTAAAATTATAGGAAATAGAATTAACAACATTTATATGATTTCTCTAAATGACATTTTCTTAAAAAATTAATATTTAGTAGTAAACATATAAGATAATTGCTCATATTCATATGGATCATTTGAATAAAATTTATTAAAAATCAACACAATAAACTAAGCATTATATGTGCATAATATAGTGACCACATGCACCCATCATCAACCTATTATTATACACTAATTTTTTATACACTTTTTAATTCAAATTGCTTACATTTATACAATTGCATAAATGTGTATAAATTATCATAGTGTGTAATTAGCAAATTCTAACACATGAATATACCAATTGCACGTAATTTAGGGGAAAAGGATGTGAATTGTAACAAGCACAATGACTATCCATTACGTTTATCATTTTGTTTTATTTTAAAAACAAGTTACTTTATTGATTATCTTGTAGTCAAATGAATCTTTATCTTCTAAGAGTTAGGTTTGTTTCAAAAATATATTGTAAGATAGAAATAGTATTTTATTATATTATTAAAGTATTCACAAATTTTTGGAATATATAATGAATTTACTTTAAATATATTTTATGAGTATTTATCTTTTCATAAACAATTTATCAAATAATATAGATGATGTTATTTATTTCATAACAGAGTTAGGTTTGATTTGAATACTTAGAGGAGGGGTCCATTGACTCTAAGAGTAAGTTTTTTAAACTTACTCCACATCTTAGCCATCAATTCTAGGGAAATCCAATGGTTTGAATTAGTGGGTAGATCTAAACTATTGGATTTCCCTAGAATTGATGGCTAAGATGTGGAGTAAGTTTAAAAAACTTACTCTGGGAATAAGTGGATCCTCACCCAAATACTTATGTTATTAATATTATGTTGTTTTTATTCCTTTTATCCCTTTGATCCCTAATCATACAATTTAATCTGTATCTCCTAATTATAAGTTATATAATGTATTATAATAATATATAATATATATATACACGTTTTTAAGCCATTATTAATTTCATATGGCCTTTCTTTTAATCATATTATCTTATTGTGTATTTTATAATTTTGTATTGGTGGACTATACCCAACAATCTTATATAAATATATAGAATATGAAATAATTATATAAGTACTACCATCATCCTTATCTCTCCGATATAATTTATATGCTCTTACTTCCTTTTTGTAAATTATAATACATGTTAATTATTATACCAGTGTTATGATAACCGGACCGGACCAGACGGTCCGACCGGTTCGATCGCTGACCAGACTTGAAAACGGCTATGTTTTGTAGTCTTAACCGAATGAGTAGTTGGACCGTTTTGAACCGGAGAAATTCCGGTTCGACCGTGCTAAACCCGGTTAAACCGGAATAACCCATGAAGAAAACCGGACGGCTCACTTAAAATTTTAAAAAAATGGAACATTACTCTAATGTTTTGTTTATTTCGGTCCAAAAATAATAGAGAGATCATACTTCAATATAGTTATATAAAATTATTAATTATATAAAAATTACATTTATATATAATTATAGACAAAAATTATTAATTATATTTAAAATCATCCGGTCCGACCGCACGGCTTAACTGGTTAAACCGGTTAAACCTAATACGGAAGTTCTTCCGGCTTGACGTACGGCTCGGGTTTCACAACATTGTATTATACAACAACAACAACGCTGCAAAGAAAAGGAAGACTCTTCTATAGCAACTTCTATTTATTTCTCTTACTTTTGTTTTGTTGAGTCTCTATTTTCTTCTGTACTCATAAATTCCTTGCCTTTCCTTTGTATTGAGATCAAGGCATAAACTTTCATGCATACACACTTTCAAATAGTGACACAACGTGTAGAGATAATATCTCAAATAAAAATTCCTTTGCCTTAATTAAAATGATAATCACGTGAAAGAATCGCCTTCACGTGGACCTAGCTAGGGCATAAAGTTTGTGATTATAAAAGATATTTATTCCTAATTTTTATAGAGATATTTGTTCAATTAAAGTTCACATTATATTATTATATGATAATTTAATATACTTTTGAAGTATATGGGTCCTGTGCGTCTTTTGTAAGTAGGAAGTTCATCGTTTGTATTTTTTTATAATAATGGTTTAGTTTATGATTTGATTGTTAGAAAAGAAAATTTCCTTTGTTTTTTTATAACAAAAATCGTGTATTATATTAGTTGAATTTTATCTTACTTTAATGTTTAGTTTCAAAATAGTAGAAATTGGTTTTGATAAAAGTATAAAGGTGTGTTATGTATTTTTATGATCTTTTAAAGTCTTTGGGTTATTTGAATTGATTGTTATTTCACTAGTCGATAAAGTGCAACAGTTGGGTTAATTGTAGATGCTAGTGGTGATGTTCATGATAATGAAGTAATGTTAAAGTTATAAGATAAAGTAACTAAGGTGAGGGAGAAAATTAATATGGTCTTAGATTATTTCATTGAAATTTTCTAATGCTCTCTAAAGTTGGAGTCTTGTAAATCGTGGAACAAAATATTTTCCATGTAAGAGTCTATATTTTCATGATGATATATCACATTTTATATTTGAATACATGATGATGTGTCACATGTGAGTCTTTGTGATAAGTTGATAATTATTTTCAGGCCTATGGTTAATTTTTATAGCTTATTGTTATTTTTTTAATGTTTATGGCAATGTTATAGTTAGGAGTATGAGAAACTTTATATGGAGATTAAGAATAATTATTAATTGGGAGAATGGAAAACCACGAAGGATTTGGAAAATTAGTGACTAGAATGTGAGAAGTAAACACAAGAGCAAAGTGAGAATTAATATTTTGAGAAAAGATGAAAATATGTTATTCAGTTTTTGTTTAACTGAAGATAAGAGCTTCTAAAATATTTTGTTTGATAATAGATAGACGTCCATAAGTTTCCTTGGTGGTTAAAGATGGACAATGGAGTTGGTTGTGAGTCTATGACTAATCGTTCACTTGGAAGTGAAATGGTATTTGGAGCTTTTATCCTTATTATTTGATCACTAAGTTAGCATCTTGACCTTATTATAAGGACATAATATTGTAAAAATGTCTTGTGACTCACACAACTAACATATGTCATATTTTTAGAAACAATAGATTTGTTGAGAGCCTATGACTATTACCACACGTGAGAGTGTAGTGAGATTTTGGGCTTTACCTAATGATATTCCACCACTGAGTTAACATCTTAAGCTCTTCCGTTGGACTTGGCATGATCACAATGCAACGGAGCTGAGATAACTAATTTAGGTCTGTTGAAATAATGTTGAGCAAATCAAAATATAGATAATTTTTGTAAGTTGAATAATTGAGATTGAAAGGTTGAGTATATAAATCTAATGTCAATGTTTTTTATAATATTAAATATTTATTTTAGTTTCTATTTGTTTTATTCCAAAATCAAAATTACATCTAAAAAACTTTTAAGTTTAAGAATAGTGATTAAAATTGTTCACCACATCACCTGATGTGGCCGCAATATTGTGTTTGCGGTGACCTCACAACCGTATCACACTACAATTCTGGTGTGACTCCGAATCAAAATGATATGGCCGCATCGGGCCACAATGCAACTGAATCAGACCTCAATTGGATTGCATCATGCCACATCGGACAACATGAGGCCGCATCGAATTCAAAATATTGTTTTATTCACAAAATAATTGACACCACAACGAGCACAATCTGCACCGCAACGACCACAATAATCACAATTACAATAGTCACAACTGTTACTAAAATCACGATCGAATCCACAATTTTAATCACTGCTGGAGGCTTTGCCGTCTCACAGAGAAGTTCAGAATCTATTTAAAATCATCAAGCAACATGAGCTGAGAGACTAATTAACTTCCTTTGGATTGAGGCATAGGAAAAACTGATATTGTATCATAGAAATGAATAAATTAAGAAGTTGTACATAAATATTAGGGGGAAAAAGTGCATATACTTATAGAACAAACAAAAACTATTATAATAGTGTAATATCTATACACTGACAGTCCATACATAGTTAGTGGCATCATCGAATATTCATTTGTATTACTTTTATTTAAGAGTCAATGATAATCGAAAATAAATTGTAGATGATACAATAACAATATAAAAATTTGTACACTGTCAGTACATACATTTTTTCCTACTATTATAAACCATAGACCTAATGAGCTGAGCCTTCATATGTTTCTTTTCTTTTGTGAAAGCCTAAGTATGGTTCATTATTTTGCATTGACAGCACTACCAGTATGTATAGCAGAAAAAAATATCCTTTAAAAGTAAGCAATAGTGTAAAGTGAGAAAATAGAATTTTGCAAGTGATTTACAACAAAGATTTGGCCCATCTTCTTATGTTAACCACCAAGCAGAGCTGTTTAAACTTAAGCAGATCACCACCGTGACCGACTATCAAAGGCGATTTGAGAAACTTTCTAATAAGGTGATAGATTTTTTTGCTGAAATGATTTTAAATTGTTTTATTTCTAGTCTCAAATCTGAAATTAGTAGGGAACTTGCTATTTTACAAACTCACTCTATTAGTCATGTTATTGGATTAGCTAAATTGACCGAGAGTAAATTAAATGATGTCAAACCATATTCCCGTTTTCCAAGACCAATCCCACAAATCACTACACCACCACCACCACCTGGACCTACCCATTACCCACAAAATAAACTACCCATCAAACGTTTGACTGTAACCCAAATGCAGGAACGTAGAGCCCAAGGTCTTTGCTATAATTGTGATGAAAAATATGTGTTTGGCCACAAATGTCAGCCAAAACATTTTTTCTTATTGTTAGTTGATGATGAGCGTGCTGAGTTATGATGCTTACAACCCACTTTAGACACTCTCACTTCCATCAACCCTGAAAATCCTCTCTCATAAAATTTTGAGGAGTTTGTCCATTTTCAACTTTCTGCCCATGCATTACAAGGAAATTCATCACCTAGGACTCTAAAATTCCAAGGACACATTCACAGCCAACCAGTTCATATTCTGATTGACACGGGAAGCTCACATAATGTCATGCAGCCAATGGTTGCCCAATTTCTAAGACTAGAGATTTTGCCAACTCCTCACTTTCCTGTTATGGTTGGAAATGGTGACCATATTTACTGCACCGATGTGTGCAAAGAAACTCACTTCAATTACAACAACAACTATTTCTAGTGTCATTCTATTTGTTACCAATCCCATGGACTGATTTAGTATTGGGTATTGAATGACTACGAACACTTGGACCTATCACCTCAGATTTCGCAATACCTTCCATGACATTCACATATGACAAAAAACCCATTACCCTCAAAGACCAAAATTCGCACTCCCCACACCTAGCTTCACTAAACCAATTAACCAGACTTACCCATACAGACTTTATCGCATAAATGTTCTGCATTTCCTTTGCGCCAATAGACACATCCAAGACCGCAACCAGCCCACAAAACACTAATAACATCAATCTCACTTTACCTGAAATATAAGACCTCCTAAACACATTTTTGACCCACCAAAAGGCTTACCACCCTTTCGCCCACATGACCACCACATCACTCTCATCCCCAACTCTCAACCTGTTTATTTTTGTTGTCGTTTTTACTTTTAATTCACATGAATATTATTAATGTCCAATTAAATGATTGTCTGTATTAGACTAGTTAAAATGAGTCTTGAAATAATCTTATTAATTTTTTATATTAATTTCATACTTTAAAAATGAATGAAACCGGACTGAAACTGCATTTAATTTTTGAATTGAATTTCAGTGCCATTTTCCTTAATTTCATTCATTAATATGGCTGTTTTTTAAAAGAAAACAAATCTCATGGTATCGATGTTAACTATTACAGGGCCTTGTCCTAGCTGCAATTTGCCTTTTGCTAATACACATTCATTACACAAATATTAAATATAAATTGGTGACATAATTCTTATTTTGTTATTCTTCCCCTATTTTATTTTTATACATTCTGGAATGATTAGCACAATATGGACTTCACCTTTTAATGAAATTTTCGTCTCTCCAATCATTTGGATGCGTTTAAACGGCAAAGTTTGAGTGGTTAACAAAGTAGCTCTTATATTACAAGTTATATAGTGAATCCTCTAAACATATGAATCAAAATTCATTTTCTAGCTTTTGTTGTCGGTTGAAGCCTACTCCAAAAAATAGAAGAAAAAAATTTGCTCTTCTATTTTATTATGATTAATAAATTAACTTGGGAGAAGAAAAATGTAGTTGACCAACTATAAAATGAATGGAAGTTTCATTGGTGGGAAAGTGCCATATTTTTTATTCACACTTCTAGTTCATACAACATATCAATGATGAAATGGACTTCTCTCAATGTGAGAGGGGTAAATTTTCAAAATATCTAATTTAAAAAAAACTAAAATTCTGGACCGTTGAAATTTAAGTTTTACCACGTGTCATGATCCTATTATCCTCTTCTGTAACGTAGAGGATGAGGCTGAGCATTAATTCATTGTTGTAGTTTAGACTTATGACAGTCGCGCTCTAAATATAAATTGTGCTTTTTACCGACACCAAATGATTGAGTTAAGACCACATATAATATGAATCAAATATATTATAATTGGATCATGTATCTGTCGTGATTGTTGGGTTAGTGTCCACTGTTGTAGAGACTTATGAGCACAATTTAAGTGCTTGAGTAATCAGAACAAATATCTTCTGTCCCAATTCCTATCCCAAATTCTTGTCTCGGTCCAATGAAAGAGTGACATCTTATTAAAAATAAAAAATATAAAAATATAAAATAATATTTTTATATTAATTGGACAAAATTGATTGGTTTGTGATATGGGGACGTGATCATTTTGGGACAGTGGATCTCCACTCGAGGAAACAACTATGTATATTAGCTATTAGCTACTACCATTCTTATAATTAATCAAGTCATGGCAGCTAGATGGAACTATTAATAACATTTATAATCTGGCATCACAAGTCATAAGGATCGTGTCCAACCCATATATGCATAATTTATAGACTTGAGTTTGATTAACTAATTTTTAATTGAATTAGGTTTTTGTTCTATTCTAATGTTGGTCGTCGCGGGTTATAATGTATTTTGAGGAACTTTAATATAATGAGGTATGTCATAAATGACGTCAATGTTCTTTGGCATAGAAAAGATTTGTCGAAAACTAGATATTCTTGTCAATGGAGTGTGTGTCCCTTCCTTACACGTGGCTTCCTTTATTTTTCAGGAGGTGAAGTGGTCTATATATCCAAGATTAGTTCTTTCATATAAGAAGGTTTACCTTTGACCCATAACTAAATAGCATATTTTGGTCCATAAAAACCGGAGAAAAGTTGGACTCTGGTTCTGATATAATGTTAATGTTTCATCTCAAAATCAATTGACACAATGAGAGGACTAGCCAACAAGTATTTAAATCATTCACGAGAAAATGAGATACACGATATGAGACTTACTTCCCAACACATGATCGACAACCGTGTGGACTAGATGTTGCTTCCTTAGTCTCAAACCAGGTTCCTAGTAGCCAACCAGTGATGACCGGTCCAGACATAAGATGTAATATTTCCAAATTAGTTAAAATAAGTTGTACTATAACTTAAAGCAAGCTAGCCAAAAAATATGAATAAACAGAAGCAATAATAGCAAATATAAAGGAGATAAAGAAAGAAAAGGGAAGGTAAAAGTTTCAAAATCTGTGGTTCCAGGCTTGCAAAACCAATCATCCAGAAAAGGAATCATTGTGAAAAATTATGGGGTTTGCTTCAAAGCCAACCGAATCTCACTTGTTTCATAGCCTCCTTATACTTAACATTGCATATTTCTCTTTTTTCTACATATAATACAATAAATATCCCTATTATAACTTCCAAGGTTGAAAACACAACTCTGGCAAAGCCAAAACAAGGTTATATAGTGTTCATAGTACAATATATATTAACTCCTTGCTCATAGCCTCAACTTGAAAGTTAAAACCTTCTCACACCACAAAAATATATTAACTCCCAAGGATCAAACTACAATGTCTCATACAAACTCAATTGACCAATTCAGGCACAGAACACAAGAAGAGGATGAGGACATGGCCAATTGTCTCATTCTTCTGGCTCAAGGAAAAGTCTCACAATCACAACCTCCACCAGATCAGAAAAATAATAACAATTCAGAGTTATACCTTTACCAATGCAAGACTTGTAACAAATGCTTCCCTTCTTTCCAAGCACTAGGTGGACACAGAGCTAGCCACAAGAAACCAAACAAAGCAAACACTATTGGCACAGAGAAAAGACTAGTTACTACTTTTATCAATGAAGAGGAACATGATCATTATGGCCTCAAGAAAACAAACACAACCCTCTTCATGCAAATACCAAAAAGACCTTTTTCTTTGTATAGAAGCATCACTACTAGTACTACTATTGCTGCTACTACAAAATCTAAAGTTCATGAGTGTTCTATCTGTGGGTCAGAGTTCTCATCAGGACAAGCCTTAGGGGGCCATATGAGGAGACACAGAACTTCTATTAACACTTCTATAACAACAGTGTCTGTGAGTGATGCAAATATTATTGATGGTTGTGGTGGTGGTGGTGGTGGTGGTGGTGGTAGTCCTGAATACCATGAAATTAAGAAACCCAGAACAGTTTTGAAATTGGATTTGAATCTTCCAGCACCAGATGATGATGGAATAGAATCAATGTTTACATTTCAGAGCAGAGAAAGTGTTATTGTCTTCTCTGCACCTTCTTTGGTGAATTGTCATTACTAAATATTAGAGTTATTACCAACTGATTATTATTTAGTGCCTTATAATTCTTTTGTCCATTCTTTACTCTTCTCTCTCTTAGTCATTGCAGCTGTAACAAACTTTCCTTATTTGTAGGCTTTTAGTTTTCCTTCTGTTTTGGTTTTAGCCATGTTAAATACCACATTGGTATTCTGTGTATTTTGCTTTTGCTGAATTAATGATGAATATTACAGAAATTCAATATGGTATCAGAGCAAGATTGCTCTGAATACCGTTGCGCACTCTTCCTTCCTTTCTTTCTTTCTTCTCATCTTCTTCCTCTTTAATCACTGTTCTGCTCTTCTTCTTCACCTTAAAATTCATCAATGGCGGATTATCAATCAGATTCGCAATTCAACAGCAATGAAGCTCAAAATCCACGAAATCCTTTCTATCTTCATCCTGGAGAGAATCCAGGAGCAACTCTGGTCTCCATACAACTTGATGGAACGAACTACAATGCTTGGAGTAGAGCAATGAAGCGTGCTCTTCTATCTAAAAACAAATTCAAATTTGTTGATGGTACCATAAGCATGCCAGATCCTGATGATTTGATTTTTGATGATTGGGAAAGGTGTAATACCATGGTTATTTCATGGATTACAAGATGCATAACTTTACAGATTGCTCAAAGCATAGTTTACATTGAGGATGCTCATGAGCTTTGGAATGACTTGAGAGATAGATTCTCCAAAGGTGACCATTTTCGTATGTCTGATTTGCTGCAAGAATTACACTCTATTAAGCAAGGTGATAGAGACATCTCAAACTATTTTACTGACTTAAAAATTGTTTGGGAAGATTTGGAAGCATTGAGATCTATACCTTCATGCACTTGTGTTATCAAATGCAAATGCAGAATGGTAAAAATAATTAAGGAACAAAGAGAATCTGAATATGTGATCTGTTTTCTAAAGGGATTGAATGATGAATTTAGTACAACCAGATCACAAATCCTTTTGCTAGAATCTCTACCTAGTATTAACAAGGCATTCTCATTATTACAGCAACAAGAAAGGCAATTAACTAATGCTAACATGAAAGTCTTATTTAATTCCAACATAAATGGATTTAATGCAACTGAAAATGCCAACAGAACTTTGAACAATAATGCACAATGGAAAGGAGTTCTAGGAAAAGGAAATGTGACTGGAAAATTTAAAGGTAGAGGAATGGGAAGAGGTTACAATGCAAACAGAATTAATAACCCAAAAGTTTGCACATACTGTGGAAAGGAGAGACACACAGCTGATGTTTGTTATTACAAACATGGATTCCCACCTAATTTTGGAAAGCAGAAAATGAATAATGCAGGAAGCACAAACATGGTTGATGCTAGCACTGAAAGTGATGTTCTGGATAATGTAAATCATGGCAAGCCTACATTGAACTTCAGTCCAGCTCAATATGCAGAGATAGCAACCTTATTCAACAATGCAGGGTTGGTTGGATCTTCTGAAAGCAAAGTCAATCAACTCAGCATCGAGTCTCTTGATGAAACAAATATGCACAAGGACTCAGGTAACATCCATCCATGGATCCTTGATAGTGGAGCTACTGATCATGTGTGTCCTTGTTTATCTAGCTTCATGTCTTATCAATCTATCAAACCAGTCACTATTAAATTGCCAAATGGTTCAATTGTTTCAGCTAAGTATTCAGGCATTATCAAGTTTTCTGAACATTTGCTATTGCACAAAGCCTTGTTTGTTCCAGAATTCAAATTCAACTTGATATCAATACATAAACTTACATCTGATCTGAAATACAGAGTGTTTTTTGATGATTCTCAATGTATGATTCAGGATATCAATACCTTGAAGATGATTGGACATGCTAAAGTGATGAGGAATTTATACATTCTCAACACACCATCACAACCTACCTTTGAAAAGCACACTGTGGTTAATTCAATTTGTAGGACTTCTGGTTTTGATTTGTGGCATTATAGATTAGGACATCCTTCTGTTGATGTGTTGAAACATATTTGTAAGGATTTCTCTTATGTTTACTTTGATGCTAAAAAAATCTGTGAATTCTGTCATTTGGCAAAGCAGACAAAGCTACCATTTCCTATTAGTGTAACAAGAAGTTTAGCACCATTTGATCTAATACATATGGACATTTGGGGGCCCTTATCTACATCTTCAATCAATGGTTTTAAATATTTTTTGACTGTTATTGATGATTACACCAAACATACTTGGTTGTATCTTATGAAAAATAAATCAGAGGCAAGATTATTGATGCAGAATTTTGTCACTTATGTCCAAACACAGTTCTGCAAAATGGTTAAAGTTATCAGAACTGATAATGGAATTGAGTTCAAAATGCCTTCATTCTTTGATACTTTGGGAATCATCCATCAAACTTCTTGTGTTGAGACACCTCAACAAAATTCTGTTGTTGAAAGGAAGCATAGGCATCTACTCAATGTTACTAGATCAATGCTTTTCCATGCACACCTACCAAACATTTTTTGGTCATTTGCTGTTCAACATGCAGCATTCATCATCAATAGAATTCCAACACAGACTTTGCAACAAAGATCACCATATGAGATGCTCTATAAAGATAAGCCTAATTTGCAAGAAATCAAAGTGTTTGGTTGTTTGAGTTTTGCATCCACACTGGTTAGCCATCGCACCAAGTTAGATGCTAGAGCAAGGAAATGCATTATGTTGGGATTCAAAACTGGTGTAAAAGGATATGTGCTATTTGACTTAAAATCTAGAGAAATTTTCATCTCTAGAAATGTGCAATTCTATGAGGATCAATTTCCTTATCACCATACAGTTGCTGCTCCAATGCTCATTGAATCTTCTTCAAATTCTTCATCTGATTTTCCTCTTCTTGATATTTCTTTTGATACACCTCATACTACACCTGAATCATCCAATTCTCAACATACACTTATTAATTCTGATTCACCTCAGCATACACAACCTACAAATTCTGACCATCAAACAACACCTCCTTTTGTTACACAACATCAAGCAGTAAGAAAATCAACCAGAATTTGTCATCCACCCTCTTATCTACATGACTTCCATTGCAATTTTTTTAACCAAACAAAAACAGATTCTACACACATTACTTATCCACTTTCTTCTGTCTTATCATACTCCTCAATTTCTCCTAAACATCTTTCTCACATTCTGTCCATCTCAACAAATATTGAGCCCAAATCATATGCATAAGCAATTAATTATCCTGATTGGATTGCAGCTATGGAAGCAGAACTAAATGCATTGGAAAACAATGAAACTTGGGATATTGTTGAACTGCCACCTAACAAGACACCAATTGGTTCAAAATGGGTGTATAGAATTAAATATAGATCAGATGGATCTGTTGAAAGACTGAAGGCAAGGCTTGTTGCTAAAGGGTATGATCAAACAGAAGGTGTTGATTTTTTTGACACTTTTGCACCAGTAATCAAACTGACAACAGTTAGACTGGTATTAGCCATTGCAGCTTCTCAAGATTGGTTACTAAATCAGCTAGATGTAAACAATGCCTTTTTACATGGAGAGTTAAAAGAGGATGTTTATATGTTGGTCCCTCAGGGTGTTGTTTGTTCCAAACCCAATCAAGTTTGCAAGCTTCGCAAATCCCTTTATGGTTTAAAACAAGCAAGTAGGGAATGGTATCAAAAACTTTCCAGCACTCTCAAGCACATAGGATACACTCAATCTGCATATGATCATTCTCTCTTTACTAAGAAACAATCCTGCAGCTTTACTGTGATCCTCATTTATGTAGATGATCTAATCCTAGGAGGAAATGATGCTACTGAGATTGCAAATGTCAAACACAAGCTTCACACCTTATTCAGAATTAAGGATCTTGGTCCATTAAAATATTTTCTTGGCATTGAAGTTGCAAGGTCAACAAAGGGAATAACACTAAACCAAAGGAAGTATACACTAGACATCTTGCATGATACTGGTTTTTTGGCTTCAAAACCTGCCTCAACTCCAATTGCTAAGGGAACTTCACTATCAAATGATCCTTCTGGTTCATACTCTGATCCTGCCAAATTCAGAAGACTGGTTGGAAGGCTTCTTTACCTTACCAACACAAGACCTGACATCAGTTTTTCCATTCAACAATTGAGCCAGTTTATGAATACACCAACCAATGCTCATTATCAGGCTCTAACAAGAATTCTCAGATACCTTAAAGCAGCACCTGGGCAGGGAATCTTCTATCCTACAAATTCTGTTCTTCAATTGAAAGGATTCAGTGACTCAGATTGGGCAACTTGCACTGATTCAAGACGTTCAGTTTCAGGATATTGCATTTTTCTTGGAAATTCTCTTGTTTCATGGCGTTCCAAAAAGCAAACCACTGTTGCTAGATCTTCGTGTGAGGCAGAATATCGAGCTCTTGCTGCAACTACTTGTGAATTACAATGGTTGACTTACCTACTTGACAGTTTTCCAATTCATTTCATCAAACCTGCTCTTCTTTATTGTGACAACAACTCAGCTCGTTTCATTGCTGCCAATTCCATGTTTCATGAACGCACTAAGCATATTGACATTGATTGTCATGTTGTTAGAGAGCGTCTTCAAGCTGGTTTATTTCATTTGCTTCCTATCTCTACTTCTGAACAACCTGCTGATCTCTTCACTAAAGCTCTTGACATATCAACCTTCTTGTATCTTCTTGGCAAACTGGGAATTTTGAACATACACTTACCAGTTTGAGGGAGGGTATTAGAGTTATTACCAACTGATTATTATTTAGTGCCTTATAATTCTTTTGTCCATTCTTTACTCTTCTCTCTCTTAGTCATTGCAGCTGTAACAAACTTTCCTTATTTGTAGGCTTTTAGTTTTCCTTCTGTTTTGGTTTTAGCCATGTTAAATACCACATTGGTATTCTGTGTATTTTGCTTTTGCTGAATTAATGATGAATATTACAGAAATTCAATACTAAACTAAGAGCCAATGTATAATTTTTTATTCTTTCCATTCATTATCATATGGCACACAATGGAAATTGAATTTAGTCTTATTCAGTGGCTTATAATTGATTCATAGTTACTTCATTTAATTTTATTGCCATGATATTTATTAGTTTTTAAAATTCATCAATCCTCTTAGGAATTTGACAGAGTATTATCATCAGTGTGAATTGAGAGAAAACCAAAAATGGAGTGGGAATGGATCTCTCATGTGTTTCCTTTATGATATAGACACAGGGAAGAGTGATAGAGTTGCAAATAATAATTTACCAAAAACATTATACAAATTATTCTAATCATAAGAAAATGATAAACTAGATGATAACTAAGTAGTAAATTCTTATCATCTTATAACATTCTAAAAATTCTAATATATTATTAATTATTTAATTAAATCTAAATAATTAACTATCATGTTCCATTTCTAATGAACTCCTTAACTAACATCATAATAAACATCCTATGAAAGAGATATAGAGATTTACTTGGACAAAAGAGTAAAACTTAATTTTGTAAGGATTCTCTGCAATGGAACACAAAAAGCAATATTACATGTTGTCATAGTTTGCAATTTTATGTATATAGATAACACCCTTTATCTTAAAAAGTAAAAACAAGAATTTGCCATATTTAGTGGATCCTTGTTCAACTTAATCACATGTTATTTTACCACTTTTGTGTTTCATTAATTTTATCCTAAAAAGTAAATGGTTTGGATAGATTAATGGATTGATTGAAATTAATTTATTAATTTGGATATAGAAGAATTAAATTATTTAAAATATGATTTTATGATATTTATATGAATTAATCCTTTAATAGTTGATACCTGAATACAAATTCGTTCAATTCTTCCATCTTCCATTTGTTATCCTTATTTTCAGAGTATGATAAGCACTTGACAAGAAAAATATAAATAAATACATTATCCATTCTTTAGATGGAGCATGGAGAAAGAATCTTGGCAGGAGTTTGTCACAACAAAACCACAAACCAGAAGTTATGAATTAGAACGTTAGAGGGAAAAAAATATTTTAATTTATTTAATTCAAAATTAATAAAAAAAATTGGACCTTTAGATTTTTTTGGTGTCATGTATTACAATTAGACCAATATTAGGTTGTCAAGTATCGAAAATGATTCCAACTCAAGTCAAACTCTTAAATGATGTCTTGGTTTAGGAGTAACACTATCACAAAATGTATGACAATTCATGTATCACTACTTGTGATTGGTTAAAAATGTATTGAAGTTAAAATTTTAATGATTAAGTATTTTTTTGATCAATCTCAAATAATGATACTTGGACATACTTTTTTAGGATATAATACATGATCTCATTTTTTGGAGCATAACTGAGGTCCAAAAAATATGTTAGTCTATGCATTAATGTTGTCATTGTTCAAAAAATGTATTTAAGTTAAAATTTTAATGATTAAATATTTTTTTGATTACACAAATAATAACACGTAAAGTAAGACTTTTTGAGACATAAAATATACTTTCACTTAAATACTCATTTATTAATTTGGATTGAAGTTAGGATTTACTGGATAGTAAAAAAATTGTAACCGGAAGTATTTTTTATCCTTAAAAATTTGTCATTCCAAATAGAGTATGCTCTTAGGTGGGTGTATTAAATGTCAACCCTAAAAGTTATTTTAACTTACAATTAATTTTTAATAAAAAAAAAGTCCATTTCACTCCATTCCCTTTCATTGGTGATAGAATGATATATATATATATATATATATATATATATATATATATATATATATATATATATATATATATATATATATATATATATATATATATATATATATGTCAAAAACATCTTATCCAGATGAGTTCAGGTTAGCCTACATCAGATTCAGGTTAATTTAGATCAAACTAAAAAGTTCGGATACAATTTATGTATATCAAATTTTAGCCCAAATTTTCTCTAAGCGGGTTAGGGAATTGTGGTGGGCCGACCCGCGTGATACTAAAAAATATTTATTTATATTTTAACATATTTTTTTATATATATATATCATATGATATTAATATATAACTTTTTAAATACACATGTTATACCCAATGCAATCAATCTTATAGATCTAATGTCTTACATTTGAGTTAAGAAGTGATCTCAAATTCACGTATATGAATTTTAACACAACTCATTTATTAAATTTCTCATTTCTACTGAACTCTCACTCCCGAACACAATATAATTTATAACTTCATTTTAATATATAAATCTTTGGACACTATCTAAAATAACATTATCTTGGTTTATAGTAATGACAATATAAATTCAAGTTCACAATAAACTCTATATGTCAAAGTATAACCATTATCGTAATATATGATGATTATGCTTTAATTTCTATTTGAATATCATTTGTATGTTCTTTATCAACACTTTCATTGTGAACTGTTAAATTTAGGTGAGTAGAATTCTTTATTGTAAACAATTATGTTGTCTTTTAGTTTTGTTGTAAAATTTATTTTCTTTATTATATTTTTGTTATATAAGTTAAATATAATCAAATACAATTAAGAAAGGAAAAATGAGATTTATATGTTTTAATGTATTCTCATTTGATTTGATACACTATTTGTTATTTTGCTTAAAAGAATATTATGTAAAATAGGAAAAATATGATAATGTTTAACTTTATAAAATTAATGTAATTTATAACACAAACCTAAGGCTAATTACCCGAGCCCGATTTTAATATAGTCTGATCGTTCTGGGATAAAAAACCCGAATTCAATATAAAATACCTAATATGATACCCAAATCCTATAAATTTATAGGCTTTGGTGAGCCCGCCTGATCTGATGCGTCATTTTGACACCTCTAGAATTCCATTAAAAGTTTGGCATTATATTTTTTCTATATGAGAAAAGTGCATAACCCACCTAAACTTTATCTTTTTTTGAAAATAATATCATAAATTATTTTTTCTTTTTAAGTTTTTCTTAAACTAATATTTCAATATAGAAATTGTTGCAATCAGACTTGCAATAATATCAAAACAATTATGTAGATTATCCAATGTTGATATTCGGAGAAAAACACCATCAAAATATAAAATTAATTGAGAAGTAGATAATAAGTAAAATGTAGAATTAAAAATGTTTAATGTAGTAGTAATATTAGTGTATATAAAAATAAAATTGAATAATGGTAACCTATCGATGGAGATTATAACAAAATTCATTATTTACAATTTTTCATTTTTATTAATTTAATAATATTTTCATGTTGGGACTAATTTAATAAAAATTACAGTTTAAAGGGAAAAATGTAATTAGGAAGAGTTGTTTTCTACTTAGTTGCAAAAGTGAAAAATTAAGTGTTTTTTACCTACTTTTCCCTTTATAAAATATATATATATCATCTCAACGGTTCAACCTCTAACTCCTCCGCTTAAAAGAGTTGCGGCCACATACTAGAGAGTTCCAGAACAGAAAAACTCATAATCGATGGCGGTTCCAGGGAGGCGCAATGGTTTAAACGAGGAAGAAGAAGATGACAACGCCCTTTTCGAAGTTGAAGGCATCGTCGACTTCGTTGATTCTGATACGCCTCCTCATCTCCATGACCTCTCCGCCGCCGCTCAGCACGGCGATGTCGTCTCCCTCCGCCGTGCTTTAGGTTCCTCTCTATTTCCATTTCCGCCTTCTCTTTATTGAACTCATTTTTTGCCTTCTTTTCTTTCAACATATAAGTTTGATTTTCTGTTGTATTTCTAAACCCTATCACTGCTTCTTCAAATTTCAAAGCAAAATTTATACTTAATTATATTTACCTTACTGTGATTCGTTTATAGTTACACTTACGTAGTTTTGAAATAGAGAATTCCGAATGTAATTAAGCTCAACATCTCAGTTTAATTTCCCAAAGTTCAAACCAAATTGGATGTTGTGAAATTGATTACTAACTCTCAGGAAAAAGTTGGTTTTAAACACAGTTTGGTAATTCGTTCTGTCAAAGGGTTGAAGTAAGTGGCTATTATTAGGGTTTTAAATGGGGGTTGCAAGTGCAATTGTCCCGTGACTATGAAAATTGAAAACATCAGCCATTCCAGTTACAAGTAGAGCTCCCTTTGTTTATTTTAGTTGCAATTATGTACTCTTGTTCATTCTGTGGAGTGTTGTGGACATTTCTAGAAAATGGAATTTGAAGAGTTTTAGATTTTTTTTTTTTTGAGAAAATTGTTCGACGGAGAATTACTAAGGATCATATATGCCTTTATAGAAGTTTTGACGAAATTCCCCCTCTCTTTTCCCGTCTTTCTTCAAACTAGCTTGTTAAAGTAACTATCTATAGAAGACTGACATTCATTGAGATTTGACTTAATTACATCTGAAATCCCTCTTGTTTCAATAGTTACGTCCACTTCCCTTTTAGGAGAGGTCGGTGTAATTTGAACACCACTCTTAAAAGGAGTTGAGTGTGGCAATAACATGAACTTCTTTATGTGTTTCCTTTAATTTTCATGAGGATCTCTTATCCTCTTCTTTTAAATTTCTTTCTTCTCATGTAATATTATTTATTTTATAAATATAAACAACAATAATGTAAAGTTCAAGGGAGGTTGGTGTAATTTTTAAAATAAATGGAGTTCTTAATGTAATTGAGTTAATTCTCTATGGAGGTTAGTTTAATTTTCTCTTAACTATATATTCCCTTGTTAGCATGTAGTAATTGCCTATTAATTGTAAGAAAAGATAAAGGAAGGGGAAAAGGGCATGCTTCTGATCTCTCAAAGCTTTATGAACTTCAGTGCATTGGGTAACTGTTCTATTTGTTTTATGTCATCTGAATATTATGTGAGCCTGTCTATCTGGTAAATCGAGGAAAATATGTAATTTTGTTGGAGGCTGGCATAATTTACCATGGAAAGTTCAAAGCTATTGCTAACATTACCTTGGTTTTATTTCTTGAAAATGTAAATATATCCTCACTAAAGCATGCGGGGTGATTTCTGCTGATGTTTACCCTCGTGCTGCATAAATACAGATAACTTGACTGGTAGTATTGATGAGCCAGTGGAGGATGGGGATACAGCTCTTCATTTGACCTGTTTATATGGTCACCTGGAATGTGTCCAGGTTTATTATCATCGCTTATTTTTGCTTTTATATGCTCCTATTATACAACATGTCATTAATTATTGATCTTGTTTTATATATCGTAGCTACTTCTAGAAAGAGGAGCAAACTTGGAGGCAAAGGATGACGATGGTGCAATACCTTTACATGATGCTTGTGCAGGAGGTAGCATGAAGTCACATTCTAAAAATTGCAACGATTGTTTTTATTGTTGTAAGATCTTAATCTCATTTTGCTCTTAATATCCATATCAGGATTTACACAGATAGTCCAACTGTTATTTAACAAAGCTAATGATACAGAGCATATAAAAAGGATGCTCGAATCAGTTGATTCTGAGGGTGATACAGTGAGTATTTATTTATCCTTCAAAAGATAACCTTCCTGTTATTAACTTAAAATAATGCAGTGTGCTTGAAATTTATAAAATTTGTTTTGTTGGTGTGTGTGGGTTGATATAATCGATGCCCAGCTAAATTCCTATCTCTAACTCTCCCTCAACCAAGTTTGATGAATTTCTTTTGATTTGTTCTACACCATGATCGTAATCATCTTGTAACCATTTTCCAGCCTCTCCATCATGCAGCAAGAGGTGAGCATGTTGATGTAATTAGGTTGTTGCTATCTAATGGTGCATCTCCCACAAAGACCAACTTATATGGAAAGGTATAGATTTTAAAGGAATGTAAGAGGTGTCCTTTTCTTGCCTTCATCAATTTCTAAAATAATTTTTTGCAGACCCCGGCAGAGCTACCCGATCTGGGCACAGATGCTAGGAGGTTGCTGGAAGCTCTTGATACTGCAATGGCATGATAATAGAGTTGGCACTGTGATCAGAGAAATATTTAGTTTGGTTGTGATAGAGATGGTACACTTTTTGGGTATACATTTTGCATTATTATTCTATACTAGTCATATTTGGCTGTTTCTCGATCTTTAGAAATGATTCATTAGAAAAACACATCTGTGAATTGAAACCTTTGGAGAGTTATAAAGGGATGGTTTGTGGATCAAGTTATTATTTTGGGCAACCTGGCTTGTTTAGCTCAGTAGTTGTTTATTTGAAATATATTTACTCTCTTAGATGTAATAAACTATAACAGAATAGTTAAACTTGCAGGCTTAACAGTAAAAAAAACCCAAATTGGGTTTATTGGGTCTGAGGGCTTGAACATAAATTTCAAGGTTTTGAAAATCTGACAGGTCATTCAACAGGTAAAGTAATTGACTCACCATTCAATTATTGAACCATTTTTTCTTTTAGAGGAAAGATATGCATTTGGAAAATGATATATCCCCGAGGATTTAGTATGAGGATATAACATTACTCTATGTATTTTATTTGCAACTTGGAAGTATAGAACAAATGAGATCAAATAGGGTGTCTATAGTGCTCCTTCAATTCCTTTTCATTTAGCAATTTAAGCTTATAAGACTTACTAATTTTGTTTGATGAGGATAGTGAAACATAAGTTATAAAGAGAAACATTAATGAATCATAGAGTCATTTGAATTGTAACAGTTAAATGGAATCACACACCATGAATAGCTCGATTCATAATCTTAAGTGATTCGTCACACGATATGAATCATTGGCTTGTCGAGTAGAATTGTTCAATTCGTGCAATCCAAACAGTAAATGTAAGATTCTAGCAACCATGGCAACAATGACAATCATATGTTGGAAACAACATTAAGGTGGTGTTGAGGATCCAATGATTGTGTGGTGGTCTTACGCTGGTGGTGGCATGGTATGCTGGAACACATAATCCTATATTACCCGATTTCAGCTCCTCTCCAATACTGGGGAACCCAATAGTGAATTATGAGGAGAAATATAATTTTTTAATTTTGAAGTTTTAAAATATGAAATTTAAAAAAAAAGAAACTTTATTGAAAAAACTTCAAATCATAACCGTTAAAGATTTTTTTTGCTACGTGTCGCAATCTCTATCCTATCGGGTAGTGTACTCTGCAGGATATGTTCCCCCATCCATATTATACTACTTGATTCTAACCCCCTATCCCAACCTTGACAACATAAAGCAATAGGGTAAGTGATACATCAAACTATAAATTGCAACACCAAATTGACACTTATAAGATGATGGCCAACATGAGCTCATATTATGGGCTAGATATTTTATTAAATAAACTGAAACACAAGTACTGGATATATCATATATATCTGGGCTTTATTTAATAATTTTTATTTCTGAACATAATGAGAGGGAAGTGCCTACTTTTCTTGGGTTGGTTATCCTATCATGAAGTAATCTTATAGAATTGTATGGCATTTCGGGCAAAAATGTCTTTAGCAACTTCCACTGCTTCTGGAATTGAGAGATCACCATCATTGCATGCATCACGTAAAACAGAGAACACAACTTCACGAGACTTCTTTGCACCTGTGAAATGAATTTGTTCATCTAATCAATATAGACATAGATAAACCAATACAGACATTATATTAAATCAAGAACCGAGTAGCCAATAAATTATCTTCACAATTACCACAGCAGGAATAAATTAGTACATTACTGTTTTCATAAGCCAAGAAATATATGATAAATAATTAAAATGTAATGGAAAAAACAAAACCTGTAAAATTGATAATAACATTACTTAGGTGTGAATATCAAGGTTGAAAAGCAAACAAGACATATTTCATGATAAAATGAAAACAAGATAGCTTCAAGGTGGCGTGATGCACAAAAGAAGAGAAGCATGTCAAACCATAGTTATATGGTTTGTGCTAGCAGTTTTAGTGTCGGGTACCCAATTCTATACGTTGTCAATTTTTACATTATTATTATAATATTTTTTTTATGGGTGGGGATCACTTACTCCAAGAGTATGTTTTTAAACTTACTCACATTTTATCCATCAATTCTAGGGAAATCCAATGATTTATCGAATCCAGGATGTAATACATAGGATAAAAGAAGTACCACTTAACTGTGTGAGACACTGAAACAAATAGAAAATCACTTAAATAAATTCTTGAAATGCAGGTATGATATATATGTTAACCAACCTAAAAAGAAGGTCTCGGGAAATCCATAGCCATCAGTACTGAACATTACCTGCATTGCAAGGTTTACTCAACTAAAGGTAAGATCATTTAAAAAAAGGTAAAAAACATTTACTTGGCTGTCAAAATTAGTTGCATTATGTGAAATGCCAAAATATGAGTATAATCAGTATAAATATGAAATATAACATATTTTCACCTTATTTAGTGGAGCCGTTTCTAATAGCTCTTTCAATGAAGATATCATTCCATGTACACTAAGCTTTGGAATTACCAAACCAAAATCAAGGTAAACCTGAAGCACAAGACTATGTTATCAGCTAGTGAACAAGTAATTCAAATTCATATCTAATAACATATTTGAGTAAAAAGTTATAAAATGTTTGCCTGGGCATGAACAGATGCTAGATATGATGCTTCCCTTGAGAATGGATAGGATGCATGTAAAAGAACAAATCGACACTTTGAATATCTCTTGTCCTCAAGAACTGCACGAAGATGAAGCGGATTGGACAGCCTCATATCCAAACTACCTCCAAAGCTAGCACACAAAGAAAATTTAGTCTATTAGTAATTTGATAGTCCAACTCAAAATGCTATGTTGCTTTGCTGTATATGTTCCACTAACCTTGTGAATTGAAGTCTTATTAAACTCAAATGATTAGAAATCCAAAGAGCGGACTTAAGTACATCAGGAGAGTTTAACTCAAGAGATTAGTCTATTAGGAGTACCATATTGAATTTACTATGTTACTCAATGTGAGACTCCTAATATAACATTGCTGCCCCTTTAAGGGTCGACGTCCACGACAACTTTCACTTTATATATACTGACTCAATGATACTACTTTCTCTTTTCCAGGACTTCACTCACTTGTTAGTATTCACTAATATACCTTAATCTAGCCTATAGATCAAGGTTGTTAAAGCATAGAGTCAACCTTGGAACGGGAGGGTAGGGTAGGATCGTAGAAGCGGTGGAGCTTAATACGAAGCGTAGCTCCACTTAAAATACAAACATAGGGGGAATAGAATAGAATGGGTTGGAGGAGCAGTAACTTTTTTTAAGGAAGAAATAAAAAGGTTTTGGTTTGTTGTTGTTGCTGTGTGATTTGAGAAGAAGAGATGAAATAATAAAGTGTAGCATGATTTTTATCGAAATGGGTGAATGATTATGAAAGGTTTCTCCCATGTGGCAGCTGTATAGAAAGAAGAGATGAAAGGTTTCTAATATGGGTGGCTTGAGATGAAAGGGTTAGGTTTTTTATTTCTGATATGGCAGCAGCTGTACTGATTTTTATTTTTTATTTTTAAAAACGAGTTGGGCTTAAAATTAGGTTAAAATTAGGTTTAAAATGGGTGGGCCAGAACCCGGGTCAAAATAAACCTAAAATTGCATCAGACCTTTCAAACGGCCGCTTCTTCTTCCTCAACTAAAAAACGCGCAGCGATTCTGCGATTCAACGCTCCACCTCGTCGCTCCACCACGCGCCGCCACTGATACGCTTTTTTGCCCGTTTCAACACGGTTTCCACCATGAAAAGCGTTGAATCGTGCGATTCAACGCTTTGGAGCACGCTTTTGATAACATTGCTATAGATAGCCTTTTTTGTGGCACAACTCTCAATGAAAGCACTAATTGTTAGGACTTACGTATATGAGGAGAGTTCAACCTAAAAGACTAGTCCATTAGGTGGGAGAAACTCATAAAAGCACCACATTAAGTTTGCTATGTTATCCAATGTGAGACTCCTAAAAACTACCTATACAGGCTGTTCTTCAAGCTTTGAAGCTTTTTTAGTGTACACTCCCCCAAAAATATTTAGCTATCAATAATACATGAAAGTATATGCAATTAAAAACAACTCATTACCCTGTGTGTATCTGCACTGGCAAGTCATAGGATTGTGCAATTTCCAAAGTTTGCAAGAAGATATAGTCAACAAAATCTTTTTTTGCTACACAGACAGGCTTCCCAGCTGAAAGTATAGAATGATAATAAGAATACCATGAAACAAATCATGTTAAAACCACTTTACATGTTCAACTTACCAGCTAACACTTGTGTGAGAGCCTCCTCAGCATCCTTTTTAGTCACATTTGTATTGATTTCTAGGCCACTGTAGTATGCAGCTATGCTTTTAAATCCGTATATTTCACCAGCAAGAGTAACAGTAATATTAAGGAGCCCAGTTAAACCGTTTAATATTTTGATAATGCTAAGCACAAATATTTTAAATTATGGTTGCGGCCGCGATTGCGATAACGGTTGCGTTTAATGCGATTGCGTTCATTGTAGCCGTCGCGACGCAAATTGCGACTGTTGTGGTGTGAATCCGATACAGCCAAATGTGGTCCGATGCGGTCTATTCCAAATGTGGTCTGATGCAGCTGCGATGACCCGCAATTGTGATTCGGACTCACACCGCAATTGTGGTGTGATGCGGTTGCGATGACCCGCAATATTGCAACCGCATCTGTTGTCCGCAATTTAAATAACTGATAACTTATTTCATATATTTAAGTTTGTGTCTGTGGTGTGTATATAGAGAGATAAACATATAAAGGATATGATTTCAACTTGGAGATAAATACTTCAATAAATGAATCCAGTGTCCAAGAAGATCCATCTAACAAATCCTGCAGATAGAATTGGATATGAATTAAGATAATATAGCTAGAAGCGTAGATAAATAGCTTAAAGAGAACAAGAAAAATATTGAAAATACAAGAATGCAAATAATGTAATTTAGAAAATATACAATGGAACCTTGCTTCTTGTTTCCCATTAGCACTAGCCTTAATTCACTTATTTTACCTTTTCATTTCTTCAAACATGCCATTTCCATTTTTAGACTTAACAACAGTTTGATAATGAAAGTTTAACTGTTCCTATAATAATTCAGTGTTTTAAATTGTGGTTGCGGTCACGATTGCAGTAACGATTGTGATTACTGTGATTGCGGTCATTGCGACCATTTGCGATGCGGATTGCCATCGTTGTGGTGTGAATTATTTTGTGATTAAAATAATATTTTTGAATCCGATGCGGTCCAAACAATCATAGAATGAAAATAATATTAAAATGTGGCTCGATGCAGAGTCACACCGCAATGTTATGTTAATAGTCGGAATGAGGGAAAAGAACAAAATATGTAGATGACAACGTTATTGGAACAAGTAAAACAAAGAGAACAAGAAAGAACCTAAAATAACAAAGGATACCCAACAATCATAGAATGGAAATGTAGATTAAAATTGAACATGTATAGTTAACTCACTTGATCAAGGATTTGCTCTGCCACACGTTCAATTCTTAAGATTCTACCAACAAGAGGTACAAAACTCTTATGCCATTCTATATAATGCATCTTGTCAACTTCAAAGCCATCATCAATTAATATGGAAGAGATTTTTGCAGTTTTGAAGCATGTTGTGCAAATAGATTGCATTCCATTGACTCTACGATATTCTTCAACACCTTCCAAAGATGCCTCACACCCATATAATTCAGCAATTTCTTTTAAATTTCTCTGTCATTACAAAATGTGCTGTTACTATAGGATTCCACGCCCAAAATGTTCTTAGTTCTTTAATAAGAAATCTAAAGCATTTAAGAGATACAATAGACCAACACAAACAAATATAAAATATTCTAGAATTTGTGTAGGAAATAAGACATTCGTTATTAAATATACAATGTATATAAACATCAAGTGACGTAAGGCTCTCCTGAATTTCTAAGATGATCAAAGGTTAATAGTTCAATTTCTAGGTGTTAGGAATAGAGCACAATGCGGAAGCACAAGATCGGATCAATTGAGAACAAAAATAGAAGCAAGAGAATAACACAAAAGATTTAACGTGGAAAAACCCCGTGAGAGTTAAAAAAACCACAGGCGCTCAAGAGCAAAATTCCACTATGTAAAAAGGAGAGTACAACAAATCCTCTTATAGTAGTGAGGATAAAGAACAATATTTTCTCTCACAAATACTTTCTCAAATGGAACAAGAATTCTCACCAAAATACACTTGTGTATATTAAAGAATTCTAAAGCTAAGTTGTTATGCTCTATGTTTTGTTTTGAAATCAATGCTTTTGTGATTGTGTAACAAATGCTATTTATAGGCAAAGCTCAACAAAAAAAAAATCACTCCATGCATTCTTAATGAGGAAGTCTTCTAGGAGCTACTTTTAGCTTTTAGCCTTTAGCCTGACAAAACTTAGCAAACAAGAATTGATTTTAGCCACAAAAAAAGGAAAGGGATATGTGGCCAAAATTTAAGCCACATATTCAACAATCTCCACCTTGGCTTGAATTCGATAAGTTGCTCATCGCCAAATAAAACCCCGAAGGGCGCTCAAATGCTGTAGAGACCAACCAAGTCCAGACAGTGTTGGAACTTGGTATTTGGAAGTGGCTTGGTAATCATATCTGCTGGATTCTCTGATGTGTGAATCTTAACCATTATTATTTTACCAACAGTAACAATATCTCGGATAAAGTGACGTTTCACATCAATGTGTTTGGTCTTGTCGTGATAACGATTATTCTTGGTCAAATGAATAGCACTTTGATTATCACAAAATACTTTAAGAACACCTTGTGCTAAACCAAGTTCATTTACCAAACCTCGGAGCCAAATAGCTTCCTTTACACCCTCTGTTGCTGAGATATATTCTGCTTCAGTCGTAGATAATGCAGCAATGGACTGGAGAGTAGCTTTCCAACTGATAGCACTATTACAGAGAGTAAAGATGTAACCAGAAAGAGATCTCCTTCTATCATTGTCACCAGCATAATCCGAATCAACATAACCTACAACATCATCGGTTGTAGCCTTGCTTCTGTCAAATACCAAACCAATGTCAGAAGTACCTTTTAGATACCGAAAAATCCACTTTACAGCACTCCAGTGATCCTTGCCAGAATTATGCATATATCGACTCACCATGCTAGCAGCATATGCTAAATCTGGTCTAGTGCACACCATAGCGTACATAAGACTACCAACTGCACTGGCGTAAGGAACATGTGACATACGCTCCACCTCCTCCTCTGTATGTGGGCAAAGATCTGAGGATAACTTGAAATGTGCAGCAAGTGGAGTAGAAACAGGTTTGCAATCATTCATATTAAACCTTTCAAGCACTCTCTCAATATACTTCTGTTGAGATAAGAATAGTTTACCAGCTTGACGGTCCCTGTGAATCTCCATACCAAGAATTTTCTTGGCTGCACCTAACTCCTTCATGTCAAACTCATTATTGAGTTGAGTTTTCAATTTCCTGATCAAAGACTTGTCACGTGAAGCAACTAACATATCATCAACATAAAGTAACAAGTATATGAAGGATCCATCTGGAAATTTTTGAAAATAAATACAGTCATCAAATTGACTCCTGTAATATCCTTGCCCAATCATAAAAGAATCAAACCTCTTATACCACTGCCTTGGAGCTTGTTTAAGGCCATATAAAGATTTCTTCAATCGGCAGACAAGATGCTCCTTATCTGGAACAATAAATTCCTCTGGTTGTTCCATGTATATTTATTCTTCTAATTCTCCATGTAGAAAAGCTGTCTTTACATCAAGTTGCTCCAATTCCAAATCAAATAAAGCAACAAAAGCAAGCAAAACACGAATGGAAGTATGACGAACAACAGGTGAGAATATCTCATTAAAGTCAATACCTTCCTTTTGATTGAAGCCTTTAACAACTAGTCTTGCTTTGCATCTTGGATCTTCAACCCCGGGAATGTCATCTTTCTTCTTATAGACCCATTTACATCTCAATGGTCGTTTGCCTTTGGGAAGCTCTGTCAAAGCCCAAGTACCATTCTTATGAAGACTTTCCATTTCTTCATTCATAGCCACTAGCCACTGTGAAGAATCAACACAAGAAACAACTTCTCTATAGCTGGCAGGTTCAGCAGCATCATTTACCTCTTGTGCTACAGACAATGCATAAGCAATTAAATTATCACCATCAGTGTACCTAGCTGGCCTTTTAATTTGTCTTCTAGCTCTGTCTCGGGCAAGACAATAATCATCTTCTTGTTGATGAATAGGAGAAGTGGTACTATCATCACAATCAATATAATGATCATCAATGGTTGATTCATTTGTAGAGGAAGATGGAACATCAACGTTAGGAGCTGCAGGCTTTACTATCAACTCCACCTTCTCGCTAGTACCCTGCAGATTACCTGTAATAGTAGAAGAAGACACAACAGATTGTTTTCCAGAAGATAATAATGCATCCTCGTTAAAAGTCACATCTCTACTAAGAATTAATTTCCGTGACTTTGAATCGGAACACCATAAGCGATATCCCTTAGACTCAGATGCATAACCAAGAAATATGCACTCAACAGCTCTTGGAGCTAATTTACCATCATTAACATGTGCATAAGGAGGACATCCAAATATTCTTAAATTAGAATAATCAACGAGATTACCTGACCAAATTTCTTCTGGAACTTTGAAGTCAACTGCCGAATGTGGAGAATGGTTGACCAAGTAACAAGCAGTAGATGCTGCCTCAGCCCAAAGTTCACGCCGATGCCATAACCCAACATTTGAGAGCATACAACGAGCTCTATCGAGTAGAGTTCTGTTCATCCGTTCTGCAACACCATTTTGCTGGGGATTCCTTGGAATGGTTTTGTGTCTAGCAATACCATGATTTGTGCAGAACTCATTAAATTCACCATTACAGAACTCTAACCCATTGTCTGTTCTGAGCTTTTTCACCTTTTTCCCTGTTTGGGTTTCAACAAGAGTTTGGAGAAAGTTTCATTTTTATGCCGCAAAAAATAAACCCAAACCTTGCGAGAAAAATCATCAATAATAGTCATCATATAGCGGCATCCTCCATGTGAAGGAAACTTAGAAGACACCCAAAGGTCAGAATGAATATAATCAAGAATACCTTTGGTACGGTGAGTTGCAGTAGAGAAACTAACCTTTTTCTGTTTCCCAAAAACACAATGTTTGCAAAACTCCAACTTACCGATGCCATGTTTACCAAGATGACCTTGCTTGCTCAAAAGGTGCATGCCTTTTTCACTCATATGGCCCAGACGCATGTGCCATAATTTGGTGACATCATTATCAGGCATTGAAGAAGATACAGCTGCTGAACCTGTCACAACAGAGCCTTGCAAGACATATAAGCTACCAACTCTGTTAGCCTTTAATAATACTAGAGCACCTTTTGATACTTTTAGAACTCCACCTTCAGCTGAATACCTGCACCCGAGAGACTCTAGGGTGCCAAGAGAAATTAAGTTCCGCTTCAAATCTGGAATATAGCGGACATCAGTCAAAGTTCTGACAACACCATCATGAGTCTTGATCTGAACTGTACCTATTTCTGCAACCTTGCATTGGGTATCATTTCCCATCAAAACAACACCACTGTCAACGCATTCAAAAGTAGTGAATAAGTCCTTATAAGGACACATATGAAAAGTACATCCAGAATCAAGAATTCATTCTATTTTATTCCTCTTATTAGAAGAGACAACAGATAAAAGAACATCACCGTCAGAGTCGGCTTCAATATTAGCAGCTTCGGGGGATTGTTGAGTTTTTCCTCTCTCTTGTTTTTCCTGCTTTTTCTTCAAGATGAAACAATCAGGAATGTCATGCCCTGGTTTCTTGCAATAACGACATGTTTTGTTGGATTTGCGGCCTCTGGATTTGGATCTGAACTTTTTATAACTGGTACTCCCATTTTCTTGAGTTCTACCTCGAACACTTAAGCCTTCACCCTTGTCCACAGAATTAACTTCAAGATCAAACTTTTCTTTGGACAATAAATTAGATTTAACATCTTCAAAGGATAAGATATCATTATTTCCATACAACATGATTTCTTTGAAGTGTTTGTAGGTAGAAGGTAAAGAGACAACCAACAAAACAGCTTTGTCTTCATCTTCAATATTGATATCAATATTTTGTAGATCCACAATGATAGAGTTAAAATCATCAAGATGAGTTTGAATAGGAGTACATTCAACCATACGAAAGGTATATAACCTTTCTTTGAGACGAAGTTTGTTTGCGAGGCTTTTGGTCATGTATAAGGTTTCTAATTTCAACCACAAAGCCGCAACGGTTTCTTCATTTGCAACTTCACGAAGAACCTCCTTGGACAAACAAAGTTGGATTGTTGAAAGCGCCTTTTCGTCCAACTCGTCCCATTGGTCATCAGTCATGGAAGCTGGTTTCTTTGATTTCCTATCTAAAGCTTTCTTTAATCCGCTCTGGATAAGAACGACCCTCATTTGGACTCGCCAAATAGAAAAGCTAATCTTGCCATCAAACTTCTCAATGTCAAATTTAGACATTATGAAATTCTCAATTGATTAAGAGCTCTGATACCACTTGTTAGGAATAGAGCACAATGCGGAAGCACAAGATCGGATCAATTGAGAAAAAAATAGAAGCAAGAGAATAACACAAAAGATTTAACGTGGAAAAACCCCCTCAGTGTGAGAGTTAAAAAAACCACGGGCGCTCAAGAGCAAAATTCCACTATGTAAAAAGGAGAGTACAACAAATCCTCTTATAATAGTGAGGATAAAGAACAATATTTTCTCTCACAAATACTCTCTTAAATGGAACAAGAATTCTCACCAAAATACACTTTTGTATATAAAAGAATTCTAAAGCTAAGTGTTATGCTCTCTGTTTTGTTTTGAAATCAATGCTTTTGTGATTGTGTAACAAATGCTATTTATAGGCAAAACTCAACAAAAAAAAAATCACTCCATGCATTCTTAATGAGGAAGTCTTCTAGGAGCTACTTTTAGCTTTTAGCCTTTAGCCAAGAATTGATTTTGGCCACAAAAAAAGGAAAGGGATATGTGGCCAAAATTCAAGCCACATATTCAACACTAGGAGTGATACTTGTTACGAGAGACAGTTATACACCACAAAATGATTATTTCTTTACCCATAGGGTGAGAAAATACCATTGGTAGTATCAAAAAATATACAATCTATTATTTAATTAATATACATTTTGAGTTCGTGCTACATTTTAAATGAGATGGACCCTTTAATTTTTTTGTGCTAAAAAAAATAAATTTTAAATAAATCTAGAAGTCCATACATTTCTAACAAATAAAAAAAGACTCATTTTATATCAAGAAGTATATTTTGTTAAAAATGTCTATTATGTTAAAAGAAATATTATGATTTTCCATCCCCACATTTCAAGGTTTGGATGTATTGATTCACATCTCATCAAATTTCAAAAAGCTGTATAATCACGAATTGATTTTCTTGATCTAATTTGTGATATATAAGGGGTATATGAGCGATTTATATGATTATTTTGCAAGATCCAAAATTGTGAATAGTGTTGGGTTTAATAACTATTGAAAAGTATATGGGTTTATAAAAGAGATATTTAACAAGTAATACTTCAATTTGGTTTTTAATATTGAAACTAATACTCAATTTGTTCATTGAAATTACAATAACATCAATAAATATTCTAAAACACCAACCAATTATGTTGTCCTAAGAAACTTTAGTTTTTTTGTCTGGATCAGTTTGATGTTTGATAATCTCAAGGAACAAACTAACATTTATGTGATATCCGACATGTTCCTTGTTTTAACATTGTAACTTTAAGGAGAAAAAAGATACCTTGAAAGATAGAGAATGTGGTGCGAAAATGAGGGCATCACCTAAAGCTGCAGCAAAGGCATTGATGAAAGGGAAGGTGGAGTCAAGGGCAACCATGTTGTGGGCATGCCCATCAACTAGTTCCACTTCCTCCACCGCTTTTTTCAACTCACTAAAGTCCATTCACTTTTTCTCTCACTATCTCTTCAAATTCAATGTAAGATGCATTTGGGTGTGTGTATATATATATATAGGATGAGATCCACCTACTCCGAGAGTAAATTTAAAGTGAATAAATCTAAAATATTAGATTTATTAGAATTGATGGCTAAGATGTGAAATAAATTTCATGATATATATATATATATATATATATATATGAATCTCCCATGATTCTAGAAAGTTATTGGTTACATTAAACGAGAAAACTTAGGTAAAGTATGCTAGTAGTAAAAGTGATCTATCAGAGGATGACACATGAACATTTTTGTTTACTTTCAAAGAATGAACATTTATTAGATTTACAATCAAGTATTTTTTAACCTTGAAAATAAACAAAAAAATTCATATGTCATCCTCTAATAGATCACTTGTACCACTGACACATATTATACTCTACCTAAGTTTTGTAATACTTTAAATAGGAGGAAGAAGCTAAATAGGAGGAAGAAGCATACAGATGAGGTCACGTGACTTAAAATTAGTGGTTCCATATATGATGGTATATCCTACCATACAGATGGGGTCACGTGACTTAAAATTAGTGGATCCATATATGGTGGTATATCCTACCATTCAACAAAATTATTGACTTTTTTATGTTTTATTGATATTGTCCTTATCAATTTTATCTTCCATAATCACTACAAATCAATTCCGCTCCCAAATTTAATTAATATTTTCTTCTATTTGAGGATGGTACTACTTAACTTATGCTCTTATTATTTATCACTGAAAAGTTTAGTTGGAAATGAAATAATTATTTTGATTCATATCACATAGCTTAGTTGGAAATAAAATTATTGTCTTGATTCATATCACATTTATGGTATTTTTCTTAATATATCAACTTTGTCAATGTGGTCATTAGTTTTTCTACTAATTATGTTAATTAATAAAATATTAAATATGAAAAATAACAGTTAATGTATTAAATTAAAGGGAGTATTTACACTAGAGTCAATATAATCATGCTCAATACAATATAACACTTTAGTTCTTATTTATCAATCTCATTGTAAAAAATGCATCCCTTAATATATATAATAATTGTGTTATTTTATATGATATTTATTGTGTTTTTTAATAATATATATTTTCTCTATGTAGTCAACAATGTATTCCTTAATACACATAATAGTTATGTTGTTTTACATCATATTTATTGTGTTTTTTTTTCTTAATATATATTTTCTCTATGTAGTCATCAATTTTTTCTATTGCTAAGTGAATAATAAAGTATTAAATAATATTAAATATGAAATATGATAGTGAATGTATTATTAAACTTCCCAGATAAATAAATAGGAAAAACGAAAAATAAGTAGAAAAGTTAAGGCAACCTACCTTCCTGTGCAAAGATTTTGGTGGTAGGATATGCCAATGTCCCCTCTACCGTACCAAACAATAAAATTGACCATCAACCCTTACCTATCAAAAGATTGCACTAGCGCAGTACTTATAGAAATAGGTTGATTGATGGGTTCACTTTGGTGCCACTTATAGGACTACCTACTATTGAATGGATATTATGGTATGTTCATAAAGAAAACTATAAATTATATTAATATTTTCTGAATTTTAGTAAAATTATACAAATCATTTTAATTTGGAGTTTCGCTGCATTATGACAGTCATAGTGATATCTATTTGGAAAGAACCATGTGTATCATGCTACGACCAAACATATTGATGAGTTTTCACAAGATCGGATAGTTGATAGCTTGTGGGAAGATACTACTGAAGAAAGTTCAAACTTCAGAAAATAAAGCTGATATGTTAACCAAACTAGTTACCGTAGACAAGTTAAGGCATTGTCTCAGCTTGTTGAACCTTTACTAATGCTGGAATATGGAGCGTCCCCAACCCAATGGCAGAAGATGGAAATTAATAATATTCGTCAATGTGGGAATTGTTGTGCAATGATTTATATTTCAATGGACCAGACCTTTTCTCCTGATAACTCCAATACAAGTTATGAGTTTGAGCTGATTTAAAGGGCCGTGATAGATGACTACATATTTATGTCATGTAAACCTAATGTAACAAGGAGAACGATAGTCACAAACACAAATGCTTATTCTCAAATACACAGTGGTAGCCTCTCAATACTCTTGGGGACGTAAATGACTATATATTTATGTTATGTAAACCTAATTAACAATAGTTGAACAATAGCCACAAACACAAATCCTTATTCTCTAATACATAGTGGCAGCCTCTCAACACTGTCGGGGACGTAGGCACAAGTAACAATGGAACTCCCCAATGGTTGGAGGCTCCCCGGTCGCGGTTGGATCCAACACAAACCAACGTTAATTTACATACATACATTACATCGACTATCTCTATATGAAAATGAGTGTAATCTTTTAAATAAAAAAGATGGTGAGTTTAATTTTAAGTTAAATGTAATTTACTTTTAATTAATTAAACATTAGTTAGAGTAGATTAGTCATTTGTAAATTTACATGTAGAATTTGGTTGTGAAATCACTCTTCTCTTTTGTGTATTTCACTAATCGTACTGAATAACAAATATTTGAAGAATTAGATAAACTCAAATGTTTAATTGTTGTTTTGTAATGATTTGTAAAATTACATAATTCCAATATATTTATAATACTATGAGTTTTTTATATATAAAATGCAAATTTTTTATTTAATCTGGAGTTGTCTATCCTTATCTTTAGCCATCTCCGATAAGTCTTAAATAATCATAATGAAATAACGATCAATGCACTATTGTTTTGTTTAAATCATTTTTTGGTTCTAGCATATTATTTGCAACAACTAATTTAAGTGTTGGAGACAAAATAAAGTATAGTGAGATTTACTATGAGTTTGAGTTACTGGTATTTATGAACCATCATTTATTTTACAAACATATATATATATATATCCTCTAATGACAATGGTCATAGAGAAAAAATGATATGACTTTATCTAATCTCACATGAGATTTCCACAAAATATGGTATACTAGAGTCAGATCCAAATAATGTAAGAGTTAATGAATTTTCATTATATTTTGTTCATCAGAAAATGGATCAACAATTTTAAAGATATGTTGCTTAAATGCACAAAAGATGGAAAAAGTAATTTCATGATCAAATTCTATATCCAAATTTACAAATGATCAATTTATCTTAGCTAATGTATAATTAAGAGTAAATTACATCAATACCCCTTGGAGTTTAACTCATTTACACTCACCACTTTTTTGTTTAAAACATTACTCTCACCAACTTTTTTTGTTTAAAACATTACACTCATCTCCCCTACAGATGTAGTTAATCTAATGTATGTATATAAATTAATGATGAATTGTGTAGGGACAAAAAGTAGACATGTGATTGTGTAATTTTACTAAAATTCAGGATATATTTCTATAATTTAATAAATCTTTAATGATTATGAATTTAATTTTTTTTAATAAATTAGTTTTAAAATTAATAAAATTTATTTCTTTCTCGTATTTCAATAATTGACCGTCCAGTGCCTTGAGAAAATTTGAACTCCTTTCCTGTGTCCCTATAAGTAGAATAAAATAAAAAAGGAGGATGCAGATTGTTTAACATATCCAATAAAACGTTTGATCAATCTAACTGTCCATAATTAGCCATGTGTCATAGAAATTAAAAAATAAAATATTATAAATGATTTGAATAACTAAAAAATTAAAAGTGTAATATATATACATTTTAAGTGTAAATATTTACACATACTCATTATATCATTCATCATTCATTTACATTATTATTTGTTTTGAGTAGTCAATAATAATTAAATATAAATGATGGATGATGCATTGATGGTGTATAAAACTATTCAATGTCAGCGTATACATTTTTTCGTAAAAGTTAATTGCTTTAATTTGGAAATTTAAAAAATATACACGTTATGACCTTTGTCTTGATGTAAGACACATCGGCGAGACAGTACGACCCACAAATTAGTCTCATTCGTCTCATATTATACGAACACCACTATTAGCTAGGGACGAATGCATGACGTCAAAGATGGCAACTTCCACTTCATGCATGAAAAAATAAAAAGAATGCCCCCTATGGACATGGATTTTGTAAACTTAAAGGATAAGAAGACATTATTTTTTTAGTGTGGTTACCATATTATAAGGTAGTGTATTGGCTAAACTCTGCATATTCGTTTTTGGAGACTGGATTAATGTCACTGGAGAAGGATAAAGATAACAATAATATGGTGGCTGCAATGTTGGTCCAACAATGTGAATGACATGGGTGATTATGAGATGCATATCTACTTTGAACATCTGATATTCGATGTGGAACACACAAAATTTGTGTTTCATAAATCATCTGATCAAGAATCAGTTGAGAAGCCTACTAATCCAGTTGAAGATGATAATGATTTACAAATGTATTCCTTGCATGAAGGAAGTTGTGAACATGCACCACAACCCGTTGATCGTGTAACTCAACCTGTTGAACCTGTAACTCAACCTGCTGAACCTGAAGCTCAAGCTGAACATGAAGCTGTTGATATTGTAGCTGATTTTGCACCTATAAATGAAGGTGAACACCTTGTTGAGGAAGACAACAGTAACAAGAGAAACAAAACCCAGAAGAAAAAGAATTCAACCACCAAGAAAAAGAAGTGAACCCCCAAGAAAAAAGGAAGTCAAGTTAGCCCCAAGAAGAAGAAGACATTGGAGGAGAATAATATCCATGAACTTGAAGTTGTTGATAAGGTGAATGATACCCCGAATCAAAATAAAGGTGTTGAAACTAAACCTAAACTTGAAGGTGTTGAACCTGAACCACCTATAGCTTCTTTTGAGAATAAGGGATATCATCAAATAGTGAATATATGCATACCCCTGTTTCTAATGATGATGAATGAAACACATGTACTAATTACCCCATGTTAATTGAAAACAATGCATTTGGATATGATATCTAGTTGGAGCCTATTTAGAGGCAGTAAGGCACCCATTTCATGACATACATTGTAACAACTTTTTCAGACATTTCACATACAATTTTCTGCAATTTATTCATGCAAGTTGAGTTTTTAACTTTTATAATTTTCTGATGTTCCACACAAGTGTTTGTCTAAAAAATTTCAAACTTAAACATTAAAGAGCATTGTGTACTGAGTATAGAAAGAGCATAAAGATTATAAGTTATAGAATTGTTATATATTATAAGACAATCTTTGCCCTAGTCAAAATTCTTCAAACATCTTGTTATTAATTTTCACCATACGGTGTGATGGAAAGGGGAAGAATGTTTTCTTGGAATTGATTTTCTTTTAAGTGGACAAATATTTGTGAGTCTATAATATACTAGTAGTCTCATATTGAGATTTATAATTACAGCTAAAAAATATCAGTTAAAAAATTTATTATGCTGCAAAAGTACTAGATGTAGCCTTTGGTGGACAAGAAGATGAATTAATATAAAAACGATTATGTACTTTCTCTCTTCTCCTTTCTGTCTTTATTTTATGTTTCTACACTTGACATTTTTTAGCATATTTTCCGCTGCAACAAACTCTAACTTTTACAACAGAAAAGTTCACCCTTGTTTAGAAAATTAATTCACTCCCCTCTTAGTTAACATCTTATACTTACAATAGTTAAACATCAGAATCGTATGAAATTTCTATATGAGACACAACAACATCCCTTTACATTATTGGACATATATGACAAAATAATATGAAGTTGTAGACATAAATGATGAAATATTCTTCAACATAATATGGAATTGGTAGACATAAATGATGAAATATTCTTCAACATTGCTGGACTTGGATGCCATAACATCCTCTCAAATGGAAATTCTTAAGACGTTAAAATGTTATAGCATTGTTGTACTTAAATGTGAAAGTGTTTCCCTAAAAAGCATTAGCGGACTCGAAAATTAAAATATGATGACATTGTTAGACTTAGATGTCAGAATATCCTTCAAAAGAATTGTTAGAGTTGGACAGGCGAAATTTTATGATGTTGATGGACTTAGATACCATATGGTTGTTAGAAATTCATAATTTCTAATTAAGGTGGGCATCATATATTTATACAATTATATCGGCTATTTATTTTCTAGGTTATAAAATAAGCGATCTTATTACTGACAACCATTATGACTTCTAAAATAAACTGAAAATGGATATGGGCTTTATGAGTGGATACCCAAAGTAGTTAACCCATAGGGAATAATGAGAACCCTATTAAGTTAACACATCAGGAAGGTTATGGTTCCAAATACACCAAATCATACATATTTTTCATCTCCCTCCATAACGAAGGTCCCAAGAGGAATCAGAGATTTGGTTGAGGAAGACCATCATACCAAAACCTCTCTACGAAGGCATACAAATGAACAGATCTGAGAACATGGATTCAGGTATGACATTGAATTGTATCATTGTTTTACATATTGTGTGAGAATCATGAGATTCAAGATTCCTGGATTGGTATTTCACCAATTAATAGATAATTCTAACAAGTGGTATCAGAGCGTAGGTTCTGAATTTTATGATTCTCCATTAAGGGTGTCTTTCCAATTTTTGTATGAACCCTAATTTTGATTTGGGAATTTTATGCTTCTTCCATCATGTTATACAAATTGGAAATTTTTTTATGTGAAACAAATCCATATTTGAGTTATAATTGTCCAAATCATATGGGATTGAAACTGCTGCTGTTATAACATTACGTTATGTTTAGCGTAACAATTATAAAGATTTTTCATGTGCATAATAGTCGGTCCAAAGAAAGGCTATTGTTTGACAGAACTAATTGTTAATATTTGATCATTGCACTGAGAGTACCACTTGCAAATTGATTTTCTCTGTCCAAAGACTAGAAATTGATGTTGTACAAGGTATCTTGTGTTGGGTCTATTATGTGAACATGTCTTGTTTTATATATATTACATGACTTGTTTGATTGTATGTGAATATGTTATTAACTCTTTGTTCTATGAATTTAGTGTCTTTTACCAGTGCTGCAAATATTTCTGCTCAAATTAACAACATCCCATTACTGAATGGGACAAACTTTAAGGTCTGGAAGGAAGCCGTAGAGATTATTCTTGGCTGTATGGATTTAGATCTGACACTTCGTTTGGAGAAACCTATTTCTATTCCGGAAAACCTCGATGAGGTTAAAATTGAGAAATGGGAACACTCTAATCGAATGTGTCTAATGATCATGAAACACTCTATTCTAGAAGCGTTTCGAGGCTCTATTTCTATGAGTCAAAATGCAAGGAAATTCCTTGAAGAAATAGAACAATACTTTGCCAAAAATGAAAAGGCGGAGACAAGTGGACTTTTGGCTAAGCTCATCTCCATGAAGTATAATGGCAAAGGAAACATGAGAGAGTACATTATGGAGCTGTCAAATCTCACATCAAAACTCAAGTCACTTAAGTTAGAGCTTGGTGAAGACCTGCTCGTGCACTTGGTTTTGATCTCGCTTCCTGCACACTTTAGGCAATTCAAAGTGAGCTATAACACTCAAAAGGACAAATGGTCCCTAAATGAGCTTATATCTCATTGTGTGCAAGAGGGAGAGAGACTGCAGAGAGATAAGACTAAAAGTGCTCATTTGGCTATGACTCCTCAGAATAAGAAAAGAAAGAACAATAAGGATGCTGCGAAAGAGTCTTCTCAGCTAAAGAAACTAAAGAGTAATGAGGAATTTACCTGCTACTTCTGTAAGAAGCAAAGACATATGAAGAAAGAGTGTCCTAAATATATCACAAGGCATGTTAAGAAGGGTAAATTTCTTAATCTTGTTTGTTCTGAAATTAATTTAGCTTTTGTACCCAATGATACTCGGTGGGTGGATTCTGGTGCTACTACTCACATAAGTATCACTATGCAGGATTGCCTGTGGAGCCGACAACCAAGTGATGATGAAAAATTCATCTTTGCGGGCGATGGCAAAAGGGTTGCAGTTGAAGCTATTGGAACGTTTAGATTACATTTAAGAACTGGTTTTCATTTGGATTTATTTGAGACTTGTGTTGTGCCGTCTTTTAGACGAAATTAAATAAGTGTTTCCAATTTGGACAAATTTGGTTTTTCTTGTTCTTTTGGAAGTAATAAAGTTAGTGTCTATCAGAATTCGAATGTTGTTGGTTATGGTTCTTTGATTGATAATTTATACATGGTTGATGTTTTTAGTTCCAATAATGAAGTATTGCAAACAAACTTGTGTGGTACAAAGCAAAAATTAAATGAGAATTCAGCCACCTTATGGCACAAGCGTTTGGGTCATATATCTAATCAAAGAATACAAAGACTTGCGTCGGATGAAATTCTTGACCCTTTGGATTTATGAGACTTTGAAGTCTGTGTTGAGTGCATAAAGGGAAAACAAACAAACAAAAGGAAATTAGGTGCCGAAAGAGCTAAAGATGTCTTAGAACTGATACATACGGATATATGTGGTCCTTTCCCTAAGGCTTCATGGAATGGACAATATTATTTTATTACGTTCATAGACGATTACTCTAGGTACGATTACCTATATCTTATACATGAGAAGTCCCAATCCTTGGATGTTTTCAAGACTTTCAAAGCTGAAGTTGAACTTCAACTTGGAAAGAAAATTAAGGCTGTCAAATCTGACCGTGGTGGTGAATACTATGGTAGATATGATGGATAAGGAGAACAACGTCCAGGGCCATTTGCGCTTTTCCTCAGAGAATGTGGAATTGTTCCGCAATATACTATGCAAGGCAAACCTAGCATGAATGGTGTTGTTGAGCGATGAAATCGAACTCTTAAGGATATGGTGAGGAGTATGATTAGTCATTCTTCCTTACCAGAGTCTCTTTGGGGGGAATCTTTAAAAACCGCAGCTTACATCCTTAATAGGGTGCCAAGTAAAGTAGTTAACAAAACTCCATATGAGCTTTGGACTTGTAAAAGGCCAAGCTTAAAACACTTGCACATTTGGGGTAGTCCAACTGAGGCGCGACCTTATAGGTCACATGAAAGAAAATTGGACTCAAGAACAGTTAGTTGTTACTTTGTTGGCTATGCTGAACGTTCACGGGACTATAAATTTTATGATCCTACAACAAGACTTTTCTTTGAGACGGGAAATGTGAGATTTCTTGAGGAAGTTGATTTTGGGAAGGAAAAGAACATAATGAATGTTATCTTTGAGGAAGAACCTGTCATTAATGGTGAACAAGTTCTTGTGCCTATTACCATTCAAGAAACAACTTCGGTAATAAAACAAAATGTTCAGAATATTGTTCCTGACAATATTCCAGAGCAAGACAACAATGAGGTTCTCGCTGAAGTACCTTCAGAGCAAATTCAACAACCTCAAGAAGTGTAAGTATCATTAAGGAGATCCACTAGAGAGAGGAGAAATGCAATTTCAGATGATTATATTGTATTTCTTCAAGAACATGAGGATGACATCGGGTTAACAGAGGATGATCCTTTGAACCTCTGTCAAGCCATGAAAGGTTCAAACTCTCAAAAGTGGATTGATGCCATGAAGGATGTGATAAAGTCTATGCATGATAATGACGTTTGGGATCTTGTCGATTTATATGAAGGTGCGAAACCTATTGGTTGCAAATGAATATTTAAAACCAAGAGGGATTCAAAAGGTAATATTGACAGATATAAAGCGTGTCTAGTTGCTAAAGGCTACACTCAGAAAGAAGACATTGATTATAAAGAAACATTCTCTCCAGTATCTTCGAAGGATTCTTTTAGGATAATATTGGCACTAGTAGCTCATTTTAATTTATGTTAAGACTGCGTTTCTAAATGGTGACATTAAAGAAATAATATATATGCTGCAACCAGAAAACTTTGAATCAATTGACTCAAAATTTATGGTGTGCAAATTAAAGAAATTCATCTATGGCCTTAAACAAGCCTCTCGTCAGTGGAATCACAAGTTTCATCAAGTTATTACCTCGTATGGTTTTGAGGCAAATAAAGTTGAAGATTGTGTGTACCACAAGTTCAGTCGGAGTAAATTTATATTCCTGGTATTATATGTCGATGATATACTACTTGCGAGCAGTGATATGAGACTATTGTATGAGACCAAGAGATTTATAATGAAGAATTTCGAAATGAAAGATCTTGGGGAAGCTTCTTTTGTATTAGGCATTCAGATACTAAGAGATCGTTCTCAAGGTATCCTAAGGTTGTCACAAGAAAGCTATATTGATAAAGTCCTAGATAGATTTGGCATGAAAGACAGTAAACTAGGAGATACCCTTATAGCTAAGGGAGACAAGTTTAGTCTCGAACAGTGCCCCAAAAATGACATTGAAAGATACGAGATGCAAAAGATTCCTTATGCATCGGCAGTAAGAAGTCTAATGTATGCTCAAGTTTGCACACGCCCCGATATAGCATTTGTCATGGGAGTTTTGGGAAGATATATGAGCAATCCTGGAATGCATCACTAGAAGGCTGTCAAACGTGTTATGCGTTACTTGAAGAGAACAAAGGAATACATGCTCACTTATCGGAGGTCTGAGAATTTAGAGATCATTGGGTATTCAGACTCCGATTTTGCTGGATGCCAAGACAGCAGACGCTCCACCTCTGGATATGTGTTTGTATTGGCTGGAGGTGCTATCTCTTGGAAGTCTACTAAACAGACACTCATAGCTCCTTCAACCATGGCTGCAGAGTTTATGGCTTGTTTTGAGACATCAGACCATGTCATATGGTTGCAGAATTTTGTCACTGGCTTACGTGTGGTCGATGGTATTGAAAGACCACTGAGGATTTATTGTGACAACAAGTCCGCACTTCTTTACTCCAATAATAATAGGAGTTCTACAAAGTCAAAATTTATTGACATCAAGTTTCTAGTTGTTAAAGAAAGTATTCAAAATGGACAAATTTCCATAGAACATATAGAGACAAATTTTATGTTGGCTGATCCACTGACTAAGGGTTTAATACCTAAAGTCTTTCATGAGCATGTTGCTCATATGAGTGTTGTTCCTTAAAATACCTTAGTTCAGTGGGAGTCTATATGTTTTATGGTTTACTTTGGTTGTTATACACATTTTTTTATGCATAATAAAGTTGATGGTTTGTTGTTCCATTTTGAATGTGTTTATTGTAATTGTTGTGTTACAATTAAAGACTTTTGGATTGATCTCACTAAAGATTAAAGAATGATTAGTTGGAAATAGACATGTTTGAGATCACATTGCATGGAATTTTCCATGTCACTCATCCATATTTGATCTATGTTATGAAGTATATTGTTGTGGTGATCATCGTGGTCGAGTCACACTTATATGTGATGAACATTGTGGTGGTTCCATAATTGATATATAAGATGGACCATATTGTATTAAGGAGAAGTCTAAATATTAAAAGCATATGGAAGCGCGACTAAAGAATATGTGATATAATTGGTTCAAGAAAATATGAAGCCCAAGTGGGAGATTGTTAGAAATTCATAATTTCTAATTAAGGTGGGCATCATATATTCATACAATTATATCGGCTATTTATTTTCTGGGTTAAAAAATAAGTGATCTTATTACTAACAACAATTGTGACTTCTAAAATAAACTGAAAATGGATATGGGCTTCATGAGTGGATACCCAAAGTAGTTAACCTATAGAGAATAATAGGAACCCTATTAAGTTAACACATCAGGAAGGTTATGGTCCCCAAGAGGAATCAAGGATTTGGTTGAGGAAGATCATCATACCAAAACCTCTCTACGAAGGCATACAAAAAAACAGATCTGAGAACATGGATTCAGGTATGACATTGACTTGTATCATTGTGTGAGAATCACGAGATTCAAGATTCCTGGATTGATATTTCACCAATTAATAGAGAATTCTAACAATGTTTCCCAGATAAAAAATATTATCAAACTCATATGTTGAAATATTATGATCACTGGATATTGATGGACTTTAATGACAAAATATCTTATCTTTGCAACATATTCAGACTCAGACACAGACACTGAAGCATCACTATATTAATCTAATTATTTTTGTTCCCAAGTTATGCTAGTGGTATTTTTATGGTTTACATAGTATCCCGACTTGCATTCTTGGTTGTGTTTCTTCTTGTTCTGAAGTTCCAACGGTAACTTGACCTTCGATCTTGCTTGTTTTTGTTTGAGTCCCCATTTTCCGACAATACTCTACATTTTTTCTTGGTTCATCGTTACTTTCTATTACCACATTCAGCCAGATGCTAACTTATGCTCTTGAAACCCGAGCAATCCCCAATCTTGGAAAATGGTTGCAGTGAAAATATTGGTGTATACATTCAACACGAAAAACAACATTAGGTAAGTTCTCTCTACCTCGACAAAAGTAAGGTTCATTTCTTAATAAGTTACATGTCATCATATCACATGATAAATATTATTGTTGCTTTAAAAATAAATAAATCATATCACATGATAAATAATATGAGTTTTTAAAAAATAAGTGAATCCCACATAATAATAAATGTTATCAATGTTTTTAAAAATGAATAAATCATACTAGACAATGCATATTATTTGTTGTTTTAAAAATCTTACGATTTTTCCCAGAAAGGATAGGAATCCTATCAGTTTTTGAAAGAAGGTTGTGAGCACCCAAAAAATTTTGTCCAAAATTTCTAACAAAAACAATTTTTATAATATGATAAAAAAATAAAATAAAATCAATATCATTCACAGGTTTTAATGAGATTTGGTTGAAAAATAATAAAAATTGAAAGATTTTGTTTTGGAAAATTATTTGAAGGAGGAGATAATCTTAGATTTCTCACTCGTATAGAAAAAGAAGATTTATATGATTTAAGTGAACATATATAATACAACCTCAAAGTCAATCTCTCCGTTAAATTTGTTTTTACCGGGCATAGTATATTTTTTCTCAATTAGGGATATTATTATAACTTTTTGGCTTTATAAAAATTAGTGTAAATTACACTCACATCCCCTGAATTTTAATGAAATTACACAAACCATTTTTCCTTCTTTGTCCTTACACCAATCACCCCTCCCTCCTACACAAACCATCCCTAGATTTATACATATATTACACTGACTACCCATGCATTTTATAAAAGTGTAATATTTTAAAGAAAAAACGTGTGATGAATGTAATGAAGTTAAATAAAATATTGTATATTGTGTAACACTTCAAATAATACAAAAAATGAGTGTTTCTTTATTATTTTTGTGTCATTAAAAAATACATTAATAATTTCAAATAAATGTTTAAATAAATCTTATACTATTTTATAACCAGCCAAATAATGAAGACGCATTGACTCTTATATTATTTAAATTTGTCTACACAATATACAATATTTTGTTTAATTAATTACACACATCATACGTTTTTTTTGTTTAAAATATTATATTTTATATCATGCATAAGTAGTCAGTGTAACATATGTACAAAATTAGGGGTGGTTCGTGTAAGGACAAAAAAGTGAGAGGTGGTTTGTGTAATTTCACTAAAACTCAAGGGGTGTGAGTGTAATTTACTCTATTAATTAAGGAAAATAAGAGATTTTTTCAAGGCCAATGTTACCTCTTTTCTCTTGACTCCTTTTTGGTGAAAAATATAGTAAGTATTAAAAGGATTATATCCACTAAGGTCGTATCATCCAACCCTTCAAGTTGAGACATGGTAGAGATATATGAGTGCTACTTCACTCTCTTGAAGTAAGCAGGTGAATGAAGATAAATGTTTGCCTTTCCTTTAACCTTATAACAAAAATCTTTAAATATTGGAAGAGCGGACACAATCAATATTTTATTTTCTCTCTTAATGAGTTACATTTGATATTGTTTCTCCCAAATCTTTATATAATAAAATCACTTCAACAAAAAAAAGTAGTTTTTTGAAAATTGTGTGACATTATTAGCTATTGTGCACATGGATGCGGAATGAGCAAAATGAATTTTTGGTAGACTTAAAAATAGAAATGTATATTTTTAGTCATTGAATAGTTAATAATGAAATAATAATAAAACAATTAATATTTAAGTCCCATTTGTTTCGTGGTGAAGATTCTAGTATGGAGATCACCTATTCCAAAAATGGTGTCTCATTGTGTCCCAAGCTAGTAAAAAAATGTCACGTAATTAATATAAAAATTAAAAAAATAGAAAATTACTTTTTTTACATTACTTTGTGTAATATGATTGGCTTGGGACATAGGGACAGAAATTTTTTGGGAAAGGTGATCCTTTTTCAAGATTCTAGCCCCATTCCCTATATATATATAGCAAAACACATTGAGCCCATACTTCACCAGCAACCTTAGGAAAACAAGAACTCCCCATTTACAAGAACTTGTAGAACATTAAGCCTTCAACAATCACTAGCACCCGTTTAACTCTATATGTTAGCTTTGCATTCTTAATATATGGTAATATATCTCAACTAAGTTTTCCATTCTACTAGTTCAGAATTATATGTATGTTTCAATCATGCAAGAAATAGGAATACATAATATAATTCCTCGCAATATGCAACCTCTTATAAATCTAAGAAGGAAAATAATAGATAAGTCCCATTTTTCTCTGGTAAATAATATTTATTATTTTGAAAATCCATATTTCGATTGATTACTTCATCTACTCCTAGTCTCCTACAAAATATATTCTCACCAATCTTGTATTTGATTACCAATCAATAAACTTAAGTACTCATTAAAGGATATATAATACTCTACTACTCTATTGTTCCTAAAAATTATTTCTATTATTCTCTTAGCAATGATGACTACTTTTATAAAAAGACATAATTACATAATTACCTGAGCGGTTGGAAAGTAAGTCTCATTGTGTCAGGAATTAGTTATATTGATTAGGTGCAACTTGTTTGTGTTTATGTCCAAAGTGTATAAGTAATAAGAAAGAGATGAGTAACACATCAATATGATATATATGATTTAATGTGATTTTTTCACATGAAAATGTGACTTTAATTATGGAAATAGATAAAGATAGAGATTTTTTTTATAAGGATCAACTATTTAGAAATTTCTTGTCATTTGAAAGACCACATTAGAAATCCAATTCTCAAGCACCATTACAAGAAACTGCAAAACTTCATTTTAATATATTAGGTTGCTAACAAAGATCATCTTTCCTAAAACAATTATACCTTCATGTCTCTTACAAAATAATATGTTTCTATTTTTTATGATTTCTCTTTTTAATAAAGTGACACAAATATAAAATTGGATTGAGTCCATTCATTACATTATTACTAATATTTTAATTTTTTAGTTTATTTGTATACAGTGGCTCAAGGAGCAAATATCACTTTCACAAACAAGTGCAATTACATAGTATGGTCATGGACCCTAACTGGTGACCAAAAGCCTCAGTTATCAACAACCGGTTTCGAGTTAACACCAGGTGCCTCCAACTCTGTGGACCTCCCAGCTCCATGATCTGGTCGCTTTTGGGCTCAGACTGGGTGCTCCAATAACAACGGCAAATTCTGTTGTGCCACCGCTGATTGCGCCTCCAGTCAAGTTGAATGCAATGGTGCAGGTGCGATCCCACCAACAACATTGGTAGAAATCGCAACAACAACGAACAAAGGACAAGACTTCTATGATGTGAGCAACGTGGATGGGTTCAACGTGCCCATGTCAATGTCTCCACAAGGTGGCAGCGGAGATTGCAAAACATCAAGCTGTCCCGGGAATATCAACACTGTATGTCCCATAGAACTGCAAGTAAAAGGGTCTGATAGGAGTGTAATTGCTTGCAAGAGTGCTTGCTTGGCATTCAATCAACCTCAATATTGTTGTACGGGAGAACATAGCACACCAGACACATGCCCTCCATCTAACTACTCTAAATTTTTTGATCAACAATGTCATGATGCTTATAGCTATGCTAAGAAAGGAACAAAAGTCTCTCAAGAGTCAAGTACATGTTTCTGCTTTAGTTTTTAATGACAAAAATATAATTTTATTGTAATTGAAATGATAAATGTACCTAAATTAAAATGATATTTCCATTTGTTTTTGAATCATTTATCTATCCATAAATGAATATGATCCTAACTCTTGACAGACATTAACTATCATGTCTAAGGGAAGAATAATCATTTGGAACAGTGCTTGTATTAATTTATCATCTAATAAATTTTATCATTAGTTTGTTGGGATATGTTGGTTTATATATAAAAAATTAATTACTCTTGAATCGTTACAACAGTTTCCAGGTGATCAATAGTTTCACCAATTCCATTAATATGCATTATCCATATGTGTTTGACGTAACAATTTTAATACCGTCTATCATAACCATAGGTTACCAACCATTTATCATAAAGTTTCACGCTTAATTATGCGACCTTTAATATTCTAGGTGTAAAGTTTTTAACAAATAATTATAGAGTATAATATCTATGTACTATTCGTATAAAAATTTATACATAATAAATATATCATACATTATTCATTTGGAATATATTTTTTGAAGAGTAAATGATGATTAAATATAAATTGTGGATGCTTTAGTGACATTGTATAAAACGCATACACTATTAGTGTATAGATTTTTTATCATACTTATATATATTATGTATTTAATAATAAACTTTTAATATTAACTACATCCCCATGTCCTATAATTTATATTAATTTAATAGAATATTATAGTGACAGTCAGATTTTCCTTTAACCTTATAATAAAAGTCTTTAATGTAACACTCTCAAATTTATATTCTTTTAACATCTGAGTGAAAATTCTTGTTTTACTTTTCAAAGATAAATATAATTCTTCTTTTAGATTAGTTGATGATCTTTCAATATTTATCGAATATTTTATGATTTTTGTGTTATATTAAAAAACGGTTATTTTATCGGTTACCTCATATACAAGTGAATATATATCATCTGGTAAATAATTTCTAAGAAAAATATGTTATTTAAAAATATAATTTATGTTAGAAGTATTATTTTATCGTTATAAGGAATTATTCATAATCTTAGAAGCATCTACATGATAAATTCATTAAGTATATTTGGATTATTTATCCTTTCCATAATAATTGATTATGTAATATTTGCTACATTATTTATTATAACATTATCTTTCTTGTGACTTTTGTTTAAATTGGTTATGATTATCATAATATTTTATCATAAACGTATTTAAGATCATATCATCATTTTTATCTTTTCTATTGTGAACACCCAAATTTGTCCGGTCCGAGAAGAAACACATTTCAGAAAAATGAAATTTTGATAAAAAATATTTTATGATAAAAATTGAATCTTTTGAGATCTGCTTTCATAAAAATCTAGTCAAAAATGATTGAAAGATTGCGATCTGAAAATATGCAAATCAAATTGGATTAGAAAATTTTATATCAATTTGATTGTGTTACACAAATCATTTTGATTAGAAAATTTAATCTTTATAGATTTGATAAAAAAATTAAATATTTTGAGGTTTTGATCAAATAAACTATTGATTAATTATATCATATCAAATTAAATAAAAAATGGATTTTAAGTGAATTAATGGTCACTTATCCTCATAATAATGGAAGGATTCCAATTTGAAAAATCTTATCCCAAAATCCTTTAATTTTCGTTTTCTATTTAATTCCAAAATAAAAAGGCACTCAAAATATCTTTTTTGTGAATTTATATAAGTCAAATGATTGATTTCTTCCTATTTATGGGTAATGTGATAATTTTGGGATTTTATAACATCACTAACATTATTTTCTATCCAATAAGATGCTTTCGGCTACGATTATATTAAAAAATGTGTCAAATAATTGTGTTGAGATTACTTTTGAGCATTACAACATTTGTTTTCTTTTGACTTCATAAAAAAAATTGGGCGTTTTTTAGAGCAAAATGCATTTTTTAGATGTCTCAGAACCAAAATATTATTCATTTAAGATATTTGAATTAACAATATGATAATGTGTTATAATAAGAATTGATTATATGAATTATGAGTAGGGATGACAATTGGTACTCAGATCTGCGAGTACCCGCAAAAAATACCCTCAACTGGTCGAGTTAGGGTCATTGGGTAACCAACGGAACCATGAGTACCCATAAATTCAAAAATATTAAAACTTGTATATTTATTTCCTACGATCTTATATGTTATTTAGACAATCAACAAGAGAAAAAATTATAAAACTTAATTTAAAGTTTTAAGCAAAACTTAATTTGACTATTAAATACAATTCATTTTACTAAAACAAACATTAAAAACAACTACAATCTTAGAATGAAAATTCATTAAGTAAGAACTCTTCAATTAACATAACATTATATAATATCATTGTTTAATAATGTAACACCACACTTTAACAACATAACAATTACATTTACAAATTAATATGATATTATAATTATGAATTAACACGATATTATAATATAAATTAACATGATTTTACATTTGCTATATATATATATATTTAGGAAGAAATAGCGGGTCCGAGTACCAACGGGTCTGAGTTCCTCATTACTCAGACCTAGACACATGTAACAACGGGTCTTAAAATTGCGAGTCTCGATTGCCCAAGGGTCCAAAACATGGACCCAGACTCGACCCTTTGCGGGTACCTGTGAATCTGAGTACTCATTTACATCCTTATGTACGATGTAATGTTATCTTAATTGACGAGTTCTTTCTAAATGAATTTTTCATCATAAGGTTGAAGTTATTTTTAATATTTGTTTGAATAAAATGAGTTGTGTTTAATATTCCAAGTTTTGTTTAAAACTTTAAATTTTATATTTTTTCTCTTTTGTTGATTGTCTAAATAACATATAAGATCGTAAAAAAAATACACAAGTGCATAAATTACGTAAACTTTTTTAAATTTATGGGTACCCATGGATCCAGTAGGTACCAAGGACCCGCATGTAGTATAACTAGCAGGTATTAGCACGGGTCTGAGTCCAAAAGTGAAGCAACGGGGCGGGTCTGGTTAATACACTACCCGGACCCATCCAGACTCATTATCATCCCTAATTATGAGTTACCTTGTTTCTTTTAAACATGTGCTGAAATTCATTAAAAAATAAAAGTCCTAGAGATTCTCTATTTCTTAAAATAAAACATAGAAAAAAGGTGCAACAAAATAAAGGAGATTATATATAATAATATGGAATGTTTTCTCTCTCATTTTAAATTAGGAAAAAATTATTTTGTCATTAATTTCAAGCATATATGTGTGACACTATAAATAGTGCACATTGCCTAATGAAAAGGAGAATATTACACACATAAAATATTGGAAAAAGAGAGGGATTTACATACTCAAAATACTGAAAAGGAGAGGACGAATTACACAATAAAAATATTTTAAAAAAGTTTGTCACACATTGAATATATTGAAAAAAGAGAGATGATTTAAACACGGGAAACACTGAAAAATAAAGTAAAGGAGTATTTGAAACCCCAAGTAGAAACCACATCATGAAAAGGAAAAAGTGTGGGAACGTATGATCACTTGCAGGCGAGAACACGCCAGACTCGGTGCACCCTTCGAAACCGCCACACACGAACCTTGACTCCAACCGAGCAGGTTTCTATTTCATTTTAATTGGTATTCTTACTGATGGCAATGAGTCTGCATGGGTCCGGGTAGTCCGGGTAGTGCATTACCCGAACCTGCCCCACTGTTTCATTTTTTAACCAAGACTCGCTCTAGACCCATGTTAATATTCACTGGGTATACTACTTACGAGTCCTTAGGTACATACCCATAAATTAAAAAAAATTACAAGTAATTTATATACATGTGTATTTGTTTCCTATAGTCTTATATGTTATTTAGACATCAAACAAATATTAAAAACAATTTCAACAATAGGAGGAACAATTAATTTTGTAAGAACTATTCAATTAACATTACATCATACATATGAATTAACAACATAATATAATTACTTAACAATATAATATTACAATTTAACAACATAACAATCATATTTATGAAATAATATTATATTATAATTATGTATTAATATAATATTATAATATAGATGATATTACAATTATGTTGATATATATATATATATATGAAGAAATAGCGGTTTCGATACCCACAGGTCTAGGTACGTCATTATCCAGAATCATACTCATCTAACAGCGGATCTTAATTTTGCGGGTCTCAATTACGCACGACTCCAAAACATGGATCCAAACCCGACCCATTGCAGGTATTATTTGTGAGTACCCAAGTATTCGGATACCCATTGTCATCCTTAGGTATTCTCCTCTTTGCTTTAATCTATTCTTTTGTTTATTAATTTCATAATTATAATGATTTCACTCAATATATGAAATAAACTTTTTATAAAATATTCAATATTTAGGGTGGACAAAAGTTAAAAGATTGTAGTACATATTTAAATAATAATTTTAATAAATAAATAAAATTGGAAGAAATTCCAATTTTGTATAGTTAATAATCAATCAATTTTTTTAGCAATTAATTAAAACTCTATTTTTTTATTATATAATTAAATAAACGTAAGTAAAAAGGAGATAAATAAGTAGAACATTTTCCTATAATAAAAATGATTATTAATAAAATTACATAAAAAACTTGTATAATGATATAAATTTTGGGATTAAACAAAGATGGAGGAGTGTCAGGAAAACACTTCTCATCCTTAAATCATCTTCAAATGGTTGGGCTACGTCGTTTCTCTTCACTCGATAAATTACCAAAATCAATAAAAATACATGTTTTAATTAAATTAATATCTAATAACAAAAACCAATTTGTTCCAATAATAATAAATTCGAAAATATATTTTTTACAAAAAATATTAAAAATCACCAATCACATCACGAATGGAGGGACGGTCGCCCCTAAGGCTTCTTTCCCTCAGCTCATCCTTTGGACGGTCGCTCTAGGACGCTTCTTTCCTAATTAAAATACAACCAACAATAATTATTCAACCAAAGAACTGCGTAGCCTTGATTGTCTTAATATGAATACGTATGACCAAGGTTTCACCTTGTCAAACACAACAAAAATGAATTAAATTTTGCTTTTGTAATAATTAATTAAATAATCCAAATAATTTAAAGTATAAAATAAGCCATATAACTTAGTGAGGGGAACCACTTAAAGCGGTCAAATAAGGTGCTAATACATTCCATAATATGTAACCGACTCCCGAATCTGGATATTAGAAATCAAAAGCCTATTGTAATCGGGTTAAAAAAAAATTCTACATTTTTTACCATAAAATGTAGTGGTAACTCTAATAAAGTTGTGCGGCCGAAAATCGGGGCGATATCTATCCTTTAATCATTTCATCCCTAACAATATAGCATTACTTTATTTATTTATTTATATATATATATATATTGATAGATTAATGATTATAGATAGATATATTACTTTACAAAATAGTAAAGATATGTATATAATGTGGTATCAACAAATTTATATAGCAGTTTGTGTTATTATATATATGCATATAAATATTCAATCTTTTATTATTATATCATTGTACAATCTGATATATTTTTATTATTATTTATATTCTTTTGGTTTCCATATTTTAAATTGGTCTTGAAAGCCTAGTTTAAAATCTCTTAGTCATAAAATTCTCTTTGCAGTTATCCTATCCTATCATTTACATAACCACCACTCCCACCATCATCTCCAACCAAATTTAATTGTTCAAATTTTTTTTTTAACACACACCAAAAACCTAACTCATGTGCAATGTTTCCATAAGGCTTATTTTAGTAGCATAGTTGTAGATTTTTCATTCTCAAAGTAGTAACTACATCTTTGATATATATTTAGCATCATTCCTCAAGTATGTTTATTTTACAACCTCCATCGCTTAATTAATAACATTAAGTCACTTTCCTTTCTTTTTATATCATAACCGTGACCAACAAAAAATTATTTGAATTTCATGAATATACATATAAACTAATATACTCATGTTTATATATATATATATATATTATTTTTGAGTTGTTAGTCTATAATAAAGTGTTGTAGTATTGGTTTTAGAAATATATGTTTTAAGCTATTGAAAGAGACGTTTCCTTATTTTATTAGTCATAAACATGTGTAGTAACGATTTGAGAGAAATGACAATTGATTTTATTCAATAAATAATAATCCTTTTGAAACCCATCAAAGTTGATTGTTGTATTCATAGTATTGAAATAACCTTTTCTATTGATCTATGGATGGACAATGTTTTTAATGATAGATGGAAAGTGTTGTAATTTTTATATATCTATATATTTTAAAATTTCAAAAAAAATATATAATCCTAAAGATCATGAGATTTGTAATTATCTATCTATATATATATATATATACCCTAAAGTTGAATTAGACGACATGGGATCTGGTTTGTTTGCTGGAGAAGGAGCTTATGTAAACCCAGGTGAGGAAGAATATCATTGTGGTATTAGAATATTTCATTAAAGTTATTCTCTCTGATTCCCTCAAGAGTCAGAGAGTCTTGTAGACTAGGAACTCCCATGGGAACTTGTTTTTCCATGTAAGAGTCCTTAATATTTTCATGACGATGTATATAGTCTTAGATGTTTGATTTGCTGGAAATATATGTGTGTGAACTTGTTTTTGTTTAACATAATGCGAGACACTCGCTTATAATATTACACCATCATTAAATGTTGCTAAATATTTCTATTTGTTTGTATGTATGTGAGTATTAGTGATAAAATTTGATGATTGTTTTATATGATAAAATGTTGTGGCAAAGTTGTAATTTGAAAATATCTCAATTGCAATGACTACATTGTTGCTTGTTGTATTGTTGTATTGATATGTGATGCAAGATGATTGTTGTATTGATATGATAAATATATAAGTTGGTCATTGTATTGATGTAGAATATATAAGTTGATTGTTGTATTGATATGAGAAATATATAAGTTGATTGTTGCATTGATATGAGAAATATATAAGTTGATTGTTGCATTGATATGAGAAGTATATAAGTTGATTATTATATTGATAGGAAAATATATAACTTGATTATTGTTGTATTGTTGTATTGATATGTGATGCAAGATGATTGTTGTATTGATATGATAAATATATAAGTTGGTCATTGTATTGATTTAGAATATATAAGTTGATTGTTGTATTGATATGAGAAATATATAAGTTGATTGTTGCATTGATATGAGAAGTATATAAGTTGATTATTATATTGATAGGAAAATATATAACTTGATTATTGTTGTATTGTTGTATTGATATGTGATGCAAGATGATTGTTGTATTGATATGATAAATATATAAGTTGGTCATTGTATTGATGTAGAATATATAAGTTGATTGTTGTATTGATATGAGAAATATATAAGTTGATTGTTGCATTGATATGAGAAATATATAAGTTGATTGTTGCATTGATATGAGAAGTATATAAGTTGATTATTATATTGATAGGAAAATATATAACTTGATTATTGTATTGATATGAGAATTATATAAGTTTGAAATTAAGGTTTTGCATGTCGATACTTGATCACTAAGTTAGTTCTTGAGCTCGTCACGAGGACATGACATAGTGAAAATGCAATGGGGATGATGTGATGACTAACTTAGGTGATACTTTTTGAAATAAAAATAGTGGAAACCTTTATTAAAAGACTTAATGAGCTAACTTTGGTTAGTGTACATGCATTGCATTCTTGTAGTTGGAGTAGGAGAAAAAGGAAAGATATGGTGATAGAAATATCATTGCGAATTTGGATAAAGGTGACAATAACAGTGATTCTTCAAGAAGCCTTGAGGAATTGCTTAGGCGAGACAATCTAGTGAGGGTCCGGGTTCATTATGGTGATAGTCCTACATGCAAGCTAAGCAGTCTTTGACACCCCCTTGTGCATTTCATCATCGGGAGAGAGGAATCCTAAAACGGTTTGGGTTTACCACTTAAGCACCTCAAATAGAGGTACTGGACAACAATTGATATTGTTACTTGCCATTGTTAAGGATATATGTACTTGTGGTTACTTTCCCACTAGGATCTTGGTCTTCATGTATTGTAATTTTGATGGAGATTGGTTGATTGAATTGCATAAGCATTGCATGATAGATATATTAATTGGGGATATGAATATCCTCTTGTATAAGACACTAACTTCATGCATCATTTGCATATGTTTGTCATTGTTTGATTTTAGTTGTTGTATAAGTTGTCTCACTTTAATTTTATTTCTCTATGTAATTACACGCTATGGTCGCCGTAGTTGGTTCTTACTCCCTACTTTGTTTTTTCTTTTGTCTATACTATGTGTATGTTCAGGTTTATTGCAATTGCATTTTATTTGGATATCCTTTGATGAAAATGTAGACAAAGAGAACTTAGCTAATGTACAATTAAGTATTTTGTCTATGTTGTGATTTTTGGCTCTCACTTAAGAATACCCTTAATATTTTTGAATTGATTTTTGTATAAGTCATGTTTTATGGAAAATATTTAAGAATGATTCTTTTTGTTGATAAGATGTCTTTTATAATTATGTTGACAAGATTAAATTATTGATTTTATAAAGTTATATAATTCAGAATGAATAATTATATAAATTATGGTTGGATTTTGAGGTTAATGTCAATGCCTCGTTTTGAGGTTGAGATAACATAAAATATTTCCGCATTTTCAACTTGAGAGACGAAAGGTTTGAATTTACTCTAATTTTATAATATGTTAAGTTTATCTTTCGATATACATTCCCTATATTTTCTATAATAAAGTTTTAATTTATTAGTTATAAAAAGAAGGTGTTATATTTAATGATTAAAACAGTAGACACGATTAATATCATATTTTCTCTCTCATTGAGTTTAGACAAGGTAGCAAACATAAAAGCAAGGACAGAAAATGCTGCAAAAGATAGGGATAATATTTTGTTGTTTTAATTTCCATTTTTATAAATAATTAAAAAATGTATTAAATAAATAAAGAATACTAATTTTATTAAATTTCCTTTTCTCTAAATACTATTAACAAATTTTTAATTTATATAATTAAATAAATAAATCAGAATCACAATAGTTAAGATTAAATAATAAAATTATATTTATTTCATATATTAAGTTAAGGAGTTTTGGATAATCTATAAATATCAATGCTATCTCTTTTACCTTGACCTTTTTTTAATAAAAGTGTAGTAAAGATTAAAATGACTGTAGCGACTAAGGTTATAACTTCCACCCCTTCAAGTTAAGATATGGTAGGAGACATATGGATGCTACTCTACTCTCTTAAAGTTGGTAAGCCAGTGAAGAAATTTTTCCTTTACCTTATAATAAAAAAAATTAAATATTAGAAGAGCCCACTAGATTAATATCGTATTTTCTCTCTCAACGAGTTGAGATGCAATTACGAATATAAGCTTGTACTTCACTCTCAAGGTAAAGATGATGAACTACTTTTGACATTATTCTTCACTCTTAATCTTTATTTAATAAAAATCACCACAAACAATGAAATATTTTTTTACTCAAAAGCTATCTAAGTCTTGATTCCCTATTACATGCATTGATGCAACATGAACTTTTGTTAGTCTTAAAAATATAATTTTAGTCAATAATAAATAATAATAAAAAATATAATACATATTTAAGCCCCATTTATTTAGAGTTGGGATCCTCTCCATTAATAGAGATACAAGTGCATAAAAAACAAAAGGAAAATGAAACATTCAATTACACATATATCTATTTAATTACAATGAAATTACATTTTTATCATTAAAAACAAAGAGAAAACATGCATTTGCCTTTCCATTAATGGAGATGATCGTATATCATTTTTTTCTCATTGAAGATTCAAACCCCATTCCCTATATATAGCGAAGCACATTGAGCCCATACTTCACCAGCAACCTTCGAAAACAAGAACACCCTATTTACACCAATTTGTTGAAATTTCAGCCCTGAACAATGACTAGCAACAGTGTAGCTCTCTACCTTAGCTTTGCATTCCTCTTCTATGGTAATAATATATTTCAACTATATTTCCATTCTACCGCTTTATAGTTGTATGTGTCTTTTAATTTTGTAAGAAATAATATAATAAAATTCCTCATGTTGTTGGGTAACACCTATTAATCTATATTAAATGTAGCATACTTAACTACTCGCAATATGCAACCTCATATAAAACTACAGAAAATAATAGATACACAATTTTTTCTGCTAAATAATATTTGTTTTTCGGAAATCCATATTTGAATTGATTGCTTCATCTACTCTTAGTCTCCTACAAAATGTCAACATAATTAAAAAATTATCATAATCTCATCCAATCTTCTATTTGATTATCATTCATTGAACTTAAATACTTTTTTTTTCGACTACTAAGAGTATCACTCACCCTATGGGTAAGGAACGAATCTCGTTGTGAGACTGGTATTTCCAACAAGTGTCGCTCCAAGAAATCGAACCCTTGATCTTTTGTTCATTATGAGATCTATCAGGACATTACATACCACTAGATCAACGTCTTGTTGGTACTTATGTATTAATTAAATAATATATAAGGGAGTGACTCAATTGAGAACAATTCTCATATAAAAACTGTACGAACATAAATTTTGGCCTCACAACCATAGATGAATGATTATGATTAAAAATTAGTTATTAGTGATTTAAGATCCAATAATTCATATTAACTGTTCTTATTTTTCACAGTAACAATTATTCTCATTTCTCATAATAACCAATATTCTCACTTCTCATTATAACAACTATTCCCACTTCAGTAACCTCCTAATATATAATACTCTATGTGTTACTATTATTTGCCCATCTTGAAAGAAAATTATTTCTATTACTTTTATAATAAGACATAACTAGATAATTACTGTAGCGATATTAATAATGATTACTGGAGAGATATATGATAAATGTGACAAAAAAAATTATGCGGATTAGTTATATTAATTAGGTGCATCGATCTTCTTTGTGTTCATGTCCGAAGTACATAAGTAATATATAAGAAAGAGAGGACTCACACTTCAATAAGATATGTATGATATGAGGTTGTTGAAATGTGGCACAACTTTCTAGAAAGTTCTATAAGAATGTGACATATTTAGCTTGTTTCTAGAGACTTCTATATGAATGTGGCATATTTAGCTTTGTTTCTAGAGACTTCTATAAAAATGTGGCAATGCATAATATTTAGCTTGTGTCTAGAGAATTTTAGATAATTACATTATGATAGATATAACATGTATTGTCTAGAAGTTTCATGAGATTATTGAGGGGTCTTATAAATAGGACTTATGAGGTTCATTGTAAGGTGTGTGAAAGTGAAAGATGTTCTACTATGTAATAAAATCTAAGTCTGTCAACCCACCAAAGTATTCTTCCACCCATTAATCAATCAAATATATGTTTTCATCTATGGTTCAACTATTATTTCTATCACCCTCTGAAACCAACATAGGTGGTTTTTTCACATGAAGATGCTATTTTAATAAAGGAAATAGATAAAGATAGAGATTTTTTTGTGAGGATCAACTATTCAGAAATTTCTTGTCATTTGATAGACCACAATTAGAAATCCTATTCTCGAGCACAATTACACGAAACTGCAAAACTTCTTTTTAATATATTACCAATGTATAGCTCATGATTATTGATTTGTATGCAGTGGCTCAAGGAGCACAGATTACTTTCACAAACAGGTGCAAATACACAGTGTGGTCAGGGACCTTAACTGGTGACCAAAAGCTTCCGTTGTCAACAACCGGTTTCGAGTTAGCACCAGGTGCCTCCAAATCAGTGGACCTCCCAGCTCCATGGTCTGGTCGCTTTTGGGCTAGGACTGGGTGCTCTAACAAAAATGGAAAATTCGTTTGTGACACCGCTGATTGCGCCTCTGGTCAAGTTGAGTGCAAAGGTGCAGGTGCGATCCCACCGGCAACTTTGGTAGAAATCACAACAGCAGCGAACAAAGGACAAGACTTCTACGATGTGAGCAACGTGGATGGGTTCAATGTGCCCATGTCAATGTCTCCACAAGGTGGTAGTGGAGATTGCAAAACTTCAAGCTGTTTCGGGAATATCAACACAGTATGTCCCAAAGAACTGCAAATCAAAGGGTCTGATGGGAGTGTAATTGCTTGCAAGAGTGCTTGTTTGGCATTCAACAAACCTGAATATTGTTGCACTGGAAACCATAACACAGCAGCCACATGCCCTCCAACTAACTACTCTCGAATTTTTGCAAATAAATGTCCTAATGCTTATAGCTATGCTTATGATGATAAGACCAGCACATTTACTTGCAATGGTAGACCTAGCTACATCATCACATATTGCCCTTGAACTCCATCTTTATCTTGAAGTGGGAGTTTCCTAAATTGTTTAATTTAAAAATAAATAGATAACTAGACCCTTGAAATTTTATTTTTGCTAAGCGACATGATCTTTGGATCTGCACTAGCCGAGTATTGGAGATGATCCAAATTTAAGAAAAATAAATAATCACTCCTATCCGTTATTGTATTAATTGATCATCCAATAAAAGTTATCATATGTTTCTTATTTTGGCTTGGGGTATGTGGGTTTGGTTATTGACTAAGACTAAATTTATCTCCCTTAACAACTAGAATTTTACTAGAATTGTAGTCGTTCATGTTAAACCTTCTCAATATAGCTTATTTTTGACAATCTTACAGTAATTAGAGAGTAATCTCCGCGTATCTGGGTTCCTAATATAAAGGAGACATCACCAAGATCTTTCATCTTAAAATTTCTTGATAAAAATATATTGGTTTTTTACAACATACCTATATTGTTAGTAGCAAGAAGTATGTTGTGAATATCCTATATTGGAAAAATTTACTTCCTCTCAATAAATTTGTGATACATGCAATCATCATTTGCATCCATCTCAAACCAAAAGAGAGAGTCGCATGATGAAACTTATGATACCATTGACGAGACACCTATTTTAGCTTATAGAAGGGTTTGTCAATTTGCAAACTATTTTCTTTGGGTCTCCTTACACAAAGTTTTATAGTTCACCATATATATAGTTTCGTCAATGTTTGCATTGAGCAATGTTATCTTGATATCAATCTAATAAAACTCCAAATCATAATGTGCAAAATGAATCATGTTTGTCCTAAAAGAGGCCTTAGATGGATCTGGAAAAAAAAATCTCTTTAAACTCAATACCTTCCTTATGAGTTTATCCATTCGCTACAAGAACAAACTTAAATTTGTCCATTTTACCTTTGGAATCTCTCTTGGTCTTAAATATATCAATTTGCAACCGATGTGTTTCACTTCACACCTTTTAGTGATGATTGGACAAATTCCCAAATTTTATTATCTTTCTTTGACTTACATTTTTCATTAATTTCTTCAATCCACTTTTCTGAATTGGAATCTTATATGGTTTCACGAAAATTAATAACATCATTTTCCATCATACTATCATTTTCCTCATGATCTTAGGGAATTACTATGTAGTTATCCTGAACAACTAATTCAACTTGGGGATCTTGAGTTTGTTCTTTAGGAGCAATCAATTCATCTTGAACTAGAGTATAGTTTAACAAAATTGTCTTCAAGAAGTTTTGTATTTGCACTACTCTAGTATTTGCATTTAACAACACATATTCAACAACACTTCTGTATAGAACACTGTTAAATGATAAGCAGAAGGAAATAAACAACGCTCGATGAAGCAAATGCTGCTAAATAAGATAGAAAGATATCCAATCAACAACGCTTGCTTCATTGAGCACTGTTGAACGTATGACTCAATGATTCAAAGCTCTCAATGAAGCAAGTTTTGTTGTTTGTCATACTTTCAACTTCGCTTGCTTCATTGAAAACACTTGTTTTAGTGAGCTTGTTTTAGCAAACGCTTGCTTCAACAACGCTTGTTTTAGTGATTGTTGTTGAATGTTTGATTCTTACATATTTAAAAACAATCATCACGCACTACTCTTTCATTCATGCTTAAAATGTATACCTAAAACTCAGAACACTTACCTTTCCATGACACTTACATGACACTCACCTTCCTACAAGGAGAACATTTTCTTTATATATGTCACGATGAGAACGCTTTCTGTTGGTGCAGCGGAAGCGATCGTTGCACAGCGTTGGTCACAAAACAATCAAATAAAATGCATAGAATAAATAGAAGAGAGAAAACAAATAATTTGGTAACGGGGTTCGGCCAATTGTGCCTACGTCCCCGGAAGCGTTGAGCGGCTACCAAGATATTATTAGAGAATAAGGATTACAAACCCTATCACACCCATGAGCCCAACTGCCCATTGGGTGTTTCTATTTGGTGTTTATATCTGATGCACATTACAACAAGGGACCTGAGTCCAATATATAACATTGGTTACTCTACTCTATTCCAATACTAAGTGATATAGGACTAATCTGATAACATATTTAAAGCATCCCATACACTTTATGAGTTGAATTTTCTGATGTAGAAGAATGAGAAATCTTGCTTCTTTTTTAGATTTTTCTCTCTCTTTCCTCTCTTCATCATTTTTCATACTCCTTCACCCTTTACTTCTTTAATTGGTGATTATGTATTTTAGTTTTGTTGGGACTTGCAGTTCCAACAAAACTCAAAATGGTAAAGTTTGGCAAATTAAAAGATGTCTTTTACATATATTTGTGTGTGTTCTTATGGCGTTATCAAACCCTACCCTTCTATCGCTGCTATTGCCGCTTCTTCAACCATGAGGTTTGTTTTTATAGTTATTCCTCATCCACATTTTTTTTTCATTTGCTTTCTCTTATGTATTGTTAATCTAAATTATTATTATTATTATTTTGATTGTTGTTGCAATAAGCTTCCTAGTGGTGCTGTTAGATAAGCTATCTCTATCTCTGGAATCATAACTGATTCCAAGGAGAATAACCTTAAGTTTGTTGAGACAATTGAAATAAAAAGGCCTAATGGAATGTGAGCATAATGTTTGAAATCTTAATTAGGTTTTTGAAATAACTTATTGCTAACAATAAATTGTTCTGCTATGTAGGAGACTGGCTCTAATTATTCTTGCTGTTATTATGCTATTTCTTGCATTTATTGGGCTTGGTTGGTTTTTCCCTTTATTTTCTCTTTGTTTTTATGGGTTTTCTTGGTTATCTATAGTATTTATGTAATATTATCTCATGTGCTCGTGCTTTATGGTGAATTTGTATTTGCAGTTTGTTCGATATTTGGGCTGCAGTGCATTGTATACTTGAAAGTTAAATTCTGAGGTATTATTTATTTATTTATTCTTCCTGCTTTTATAATTCATGTTGGGTTAAATGATGCATTTCTCATCACTTTCTTCACAAGTAAGTTATAATACAATTCATATTAAATTCAGTTTATTTTAAATTTTTAATTTTGACCTTAATGCGATCATGAAAGTATACTTGTGAACTCTACTTTGTTCTTCACATCATGCGACAAATATAGGATTCTGAAAAGGAATATGTTTGGTGATGTTCAAGAGGTATTATTATTATTATTATTATTTACAATGTGTTTTAGGGTTTTTATATAATTATTCATTCAATTTTGTTAACTTTGTATTACTCTAATATGCAAGTAGAGAAGATAGGATTAGACTGCATGGATGTTGAAGCATTGAAGAAGCTAAACAAGAGTAAGAAGTTGGTGAAGAAGCTAGCTAAAAAGTATCATACCTATTTAGCTTCAGAAGCTATTATTAAGTGTTGTTAAAATTAGACATTTAGCAATTATCACTGGAGTGAGTGTCGTTGAAAGTAGACATTTAATAGTTTAAGGGAGCCTGGTAGAAAGTAGACATTTAATAACACTCGTTTGAGTGGACACTATTGAATGTCCACTTTCAACAATGTCTTTGAAGCACTGTTAAATCTAACCTATATTCTACCATGCTCACATTGATAATGCTCGAGATCCATATTGAATGATAATTTTAATCACAATTATTTTATAATTTTAGTGTAATGTTGATTCATGAGAAGTGAGTTCTCATATCAAATTTGTGTTCAATTTGGGATCATAAAACTTAATAGTTGGAAATATTCTATTTACATTCCTTAAAGTCTGTGCCAGGATGAGGCCTAAAGTAATAACAAGAACGAAGATAAATATACCCACTTCATATTTTAAATTCAAATATTGGCATTAATAACCTCACGATACATATTATAACATTAATATTAATAATAGTGTATGTCAAATAATTACTCATTTTTTTAGACTAATTTATAATTCAAATATACAACCTTATAGTTATCCTTTTTATTTAAGTAAAGGTGTAATTTCATCCGATATATTAAGAGAAATCTTCAAGGAAGTATATTACAAATGTCTAAACATATAATTTGATAAACCAAATAATATTTCCCCTCAAGGCAACAACAAAGACTAATCAAAGGTGTAATTTCATCCGATATATTAGGAGAAATCTTCAAGGAAGTATATTACAAGTGTCTAAATCTATAATTTGATAAACCAACTAATATTTCCCCTCAAAGCAACAACAAAGACTAATCATGCATGAAGATATGGGTCTCGCTTGCACGACAGGAGCCACCTGAACGAGAAACCCACAAATAGTTTAACATGTTGTAATACAGCCATGCATTCAGGGATCCTAGAATAACAAAACCTCTTAGCTGCAATTTCTACCTCCTTGTTCGAATCTGTTGGAATTGTGACCCAATTTCTAACAAAACCTTATAGTTATCTATGTTCATCACAAATGTGCAAATAGTGTAGCTAATTAGTAAACTTCTTTTTAGCCGATTAATATGCATATTAATATAAATGATAACATTTCTCATAAGCAATCTACACGATAAAAGTCAATTTACTAACCTTTCACATTTCTCATAAGCAATCTATATGAAAATTTAATTAGATAACTTCTTGTATTACTGGAGTCACATTAATTATACGCTGTTAAAGAATAATAATTACAAATTTGAATTCATATTGATCCTCATTACACTTTCTTTGGTAGCACTTTAATGGCTGTTTGAAATCACAGCAACAAAATTTCTTCATCAACTATTTTATTCCGTCATTAGATGGGGTTGAGATCCTCTCCATCCAGTATTGGAATGTGAGACCCAGATTATTTTGAATATTAAAAAAATATTTTAATTAAAAATAACTTAAAATTTGTGCCGTTAAAATTTGTTAAAGGCCATTTGTCACTATCTCTGCATGTACTGTACCCTCCGTTACAAGAGAGGATTCGTATGAGCACAAAAAGAATAAATAAATGTATGTGACGATTTGGATGCACTATGAGAGGCTTCTAATGGAAAAGCTATAACTTCTATCTTTCAACTTTGCCATTTTAAAAAAGTTGACAAATGAAATCAATATTTTCATGCTTCTCCATTAATAACCAATCAAATTCCCCGTGTCTTTATTTTATCACTCTATCTAATCTAATTTTATTTCTTCATTGCATTCTTATTGTAGATCTTCACTACAAGTTTTTCCTTTTTTCTCTTACCCCTGACCTTAACGTCATATTTTTGCAATGAATATGATTCTAATATTGTTACTGTGTTTGTTACGTCATTTTTTTTATCCCGGACCCGACCCTAGATCCGAAGTTAACCCGATTCTAAATATTCACAGAGTCATCCTTTAAATCCGGACCTGACCCTAGACCCGATTAAATATAATGTATAATCATTTTAGATAAAATCTTCTAAATATTATTTATTATTATGAATATGTAATTTGACATATAAAATAATATACGTGTATATATATATATATTATTAAACATTTATATATGATGAAAAATTAGAGAATCAATGATATTTTTGACAAAAGAGTTTCATTACTCTATACACATTTGAATAGAGATACATACAAACATAAAAAGTGAATGACCATGGAACGGGTCGGGACGGGTCATGTTTGGTCCCTACCCATCCCTAAATAATGATTAGGTCTAATTTTTGAACCCGAACCCGGCCCTAGACCTGATGAGACCCAACCCTATTCAGACCCGGTTATGGTCGGGCCATACTTGCTGAGCGGGTAGGGTCGAGTCTTGCTCACCCATACTTCCGGTATACATGTCGTGGTCATCGAGCAACTAGTTTCCCTGATCTGCAACATGGAAGCAATTATGACAACTACTGATATAATTGTGGCAAAAATGGAACCAATGAAAGGTATTTTAAACAAGCTTATGCTTTTCATGGGAATTATCATGGCTGGGTGCAAATGAAAGACAAACTTCGTTGTCAACAATGATCTCTGGTCGATAAACATTTGCTTTTTCAGCAGAATCAACGGTATTGTGCATTACTTATATGTTAAAACTCCTTTCATGTTTTTTTCAGTATTTGATTCCGAATTTTTTGTAGTGTACTTTATATTATGTTTCAAAATGAATGGATCTATAATTTATATCCTCAAATTCTATTTTTGTTGTTGTGTACTATTGATTGATCTGTAGATTTATGGTTTTTTCAGGACAATATGAGTGAGAGAGACCATTAGGGTTCTTCTTGGTCGGGGGAGCTCATCATCATCTTCGATGGAGAAATTCGCGTTGAGATTTGATGGGATCCATTAAAACGTTGGTAACTGCTCATAGATAAAATGTTTCAAATTGAATCAATCTTCAGAGTTTATTGCTCACTGAAAGCTGGTCCGAACTCGATAAGCTAGAGATTGTTGTGTGATAGCATGAACATTATTAGTTTTAGAAGTTTTGTTTGATCTCATTCAACAAAAGGTGTAACACTCCGCTAGATCTTACATGACTAAAAAGTTAAACATTGAATTTCTATGAGTAACATTTGTTGAGATGGAACATCCGTACAACTCGAAAGGAACATTCATACTCTTGCTAGTATAAAAAAAATTCAATCAAAAATAAAAAGTTTCAAAGATTCATTCCAATTCCTACTATTATCACATCAAATGATAGAAGATATTAATCCATTTATAAATTAGGATTTGAATATTGGAAATTTACATAATTATATGATATAAATTAGCAATATAATTTGAATGTGTTTTGAATATAGAGTTGCAAAACTTTATTAGCTTTTATTCCTTTAAATGTTGTTGAATGTAATTTAATAGTGAATAATTATAACCTTTTTCATTTTTATGGCAATAATTATATGCATAAGTACAATACACTCAATTTGGCCATAACAAAGAGAGTAGTGTATATGATAGGTTTTAGTATGGGTAAGCAGTTAGGTTTAAACAGTGAAACCATCCAAGCCATAAAATTAAATGTGGTTCGGTTCAGTTTTGTGGTTTGGTGTGACTACTTTTAACGAACCATTTATTTTCGGTCCGGTTCATGGTTTTAGAAATTTAGAAATCGTCGTAACCGAACCGCACATTAAAGAAATAGATTTTAGGAAATGATATTGTTTTGTTGCTTAAATTCTTCAACCAATTTTGTGGCAAAAATTATCAAATTTGTTTGAATTGTAGTGTTATATATATGTTACTAAGTTTTTATTAGGTTAGTGTTATATATTTGATTACTTATTAAATTGTTTCTCAATGTCTTATGATTTGGAACATATCTTGTAACTTTTGTGTTATTGACTTTGAAACTAACATATACCATAAATTGTTATACATGTATTGTTATATGTGTTACTAATTATGAATTATAAAGTTATATATGTAAGTATTATATGTTTTACTAAGTGATATATATGTTCCTAAATTGTTATGTATTTACTAATCGTGATTTGCATTGTTATATATTATTATTAGATATATGTTACAAATAATGGATTGTATTATTATATATGTAATCATTTGTTTTTTTCACAAATTACATAATTGTTATATACCTTACTAACAAACATTTCTCCCTCTTACATAAATCACTTCTAATTTTGGGACAAATATCTCCTGTCCCAAAGCACGTCCCCAAGTCTGTCTTGGACCAATCAAAATGAAGCAAAAATAAAAAAAAATCATAAATGTTTAATTTTTTAATTGAAATGACATACTTTGATTGGTCTGGGGCAGACTTGGGGACGTGCTTTGAAAAAATGGATCATTGTCCCTAATTTTGTACATATATTACATTAACTACACCCGCATGAAATATAAGTGTAATATTTTAAACAAAAAACGTGTGACATGTGTAATTAAGTTAAATAAAATATTGCATATTGTGTATACAAATCCAAATAATATAAGAGTCAGTACGTCTTCATTATTTGGTTCGTTACAAAATAATATAAGAGTTATATAAACATCTTAGAATTATTAATATATTTTGTAATGAAACAAAAATAATAAAGAAATATTTGGCCACGACTTGGAATTGTCTACACAATATATGATATTTTATTTAAATTAAATATACTTACCACACGTTTTTTTACACTTATATCTCATGCAGATGTGGTTAGTGTAATTCATGTAAGAGTGATGAGTGGTTCGTTTAAGGACAAAAAGGGAGGGAGTGACTTGTGTAATTTCACTCAAACTCACAAAGTCCCAGAGTAATTAACTCTATGTATTACTTAATATTTTTATTTTTCAATCCATATAATACAAAAATCTTGATATTAATTGATGGTTGTTATTAGACAAAGAGAATGGAGAAGAAACCAGGAATAGAGCATTCACTCATCGAGAGGGGCTCTCGTTGACCGAGAAGGAGGTTGTGAGCGAGATCGAGGCATAAAGTTTTGTAATATTCACTCAAAGATCCATAAGGCTTGATGTCGCTCCCTAATTTTCGGCCCAAACCGGTTATCCATGTTTTAGAGTCGTCACTATATAGTTTTGTGCGGACAAAATGTATAAAAGTATATTTTAGGCCCATTTTGGAGAACAATGATCTTTAAATTAGAAATTTACATGTGGTAGTCAGTTTCATAATAGAGAAGGTATTAGCACCTCGTCCATAAAATATGATACCCTCACTAATTGCATTAATTTTTATACCATAAATTATTTATTAAAACTTAATTATTAGAATAAAATATATTTTTTATTTTGTATCACAAGATTGATTTGATAGATTTATTTAATTTATTTTTAAAAGATGATTTAACAATTATTGTTTGTCTATCGAGTTTAAAAGAATGAAATGTCATCACATGTCTGCTCCACAACTCAACTTAAATAAAAGTATTTTATTATTTTTTTGGTTAATCACTTTAAGTAAGTGAAGCAGTAATGCCAGTGTCTGATGTACATCTCGACTTAAATGGATAGATTTGTATTATTTTCCCTTATTCTGCAACACAACTCGACTTAAAGAGATAAGTTTTGTTAAAAAATTATTCGCGTAACCACCTTATGTGCGATGTAGCATCACTCGTGTCCGCACCACATCTTGACTTAAGTGATAAATTTTTTAATTAATTAATTTCTATTACCTACTCCAAATGAGTGAGGCAACACGCTTGTGTCTACACCGTATCTTGACTTTAAAGATAAGTTTTTATTAATTACGAGCTTACTCACTTCAAGTGGGTGAGACATTAACGTGTCCTTACCAGAACTCGACGTAAGGAGAAAAGTTTTTTTAACTAATTAATTTTTCTCACCTACTTCAAATGAGTGAGTCAACATCGCTTGTGTCTGTACCAATAGTGAGTGTGACAGTAGTGTTTATGTCCACACTACAACTCAACGTAAAGTGATAAGTCTTTTTATTAATTAATAGCAAGTTTTAACATTCAATTATTAAAAAAAATTAAAAAATTATACATAATTGAGAAGTAAATTATTATTATTATTAATTAAATATTATTATAAATAAACATGAATTTGTAATATTAGTTTATCAACAAAGATGATAAGTTAATAATTTGTTCTTCTGTTTGATGATAGAAGGCTGAACTTGGAAATAGCTGGGCTCAAGGTCTTCTTGTTGGACTTGAGATGAGTCTAGGCCGGACAATAGTCGGGCTGAATATTCATAGAGTTATCTGGGTTGAGTTTGGACTCGCCGGTTGAGGTACCTAAAAATGTGTTATGATGATCAAACCAATATGTGACTCGGGGAATGATCGAATAGCAAGAGTAATACCTTAAGATATGAGGGAATAATGATATTTCCCTATAGGGTGGATCCCCTATTTCTAGTGAAGGTGGGTAGAATATTCTCTGTTTGATGTTGTTGGCATGACCGACTATTTGAGCTTATTGTCCTGTCTTGGCTGACTAGGATATTGTTTTATCCATCTCGGATGGTCTGGCCAAGTCGTACTCTGAGTGTAGTTGACTTATAGCCTATAATAGGCTTAGTTGCTGTAGTTTAAGCTTGTCCCTATCGTTTAGTTGGGAGTTAGGTGAGAGTTGCAGGTGATGTCAGAACCCTATGTTGACAACGTGGCATATTGGTGGCAGATGTGTGGCCCTAGTACTTGCTCGTAGAGTTGTGTCTAGGTGTTGATGCATCTTCTGGGAGATCCAGACAAGTAAGCGCATGATTGGTGCTTTAGGCACCGATAACGAGTGACCAAATTGCCGACTAATGATTAACACTGATTTGTTGTGGGTTGACAAATATTGTAAGACGATCACCCACATGATTCCATGCGGGGAAGACCAACACAACACAAATATTTGCATAGTTTTATTTCTTTTCACGGAAGTCCATGATGGGCAGAACCAAATTGCGGTGTCAGCTTCTTGGGATTCAAGGATTGTTATAAAGAATTTATATCAATAAAGTTTGGCATGCAAGACTGTAAATTAGTAGGCCGATTATTAAGGGAGGCAAATATAATCTTAGTCAATGACTAAACCAACATACCCCAACACAAAATAAAAACGAAAATTATAATAAACTTTATTGGATGATACATTAATACAATCACAGAAACAAGTGATTATTTATTCTTCTTAGGTCATACTATATATCTTATTTTTTCCCCATAGTAACGTAGACATGACAATTAATGTCCATTTCCTTGCTAGCTATGAAGATGAAGATGGAATTCATGGGCAGAATGTGATGGCATAATCAGGTCTAGCATTGCAAGTAAATGTGCTGTTCTTATCATCATAAGCATAGCTATAAGCATCAGGACATTGTTGTTCAAAAATCTGAGAGTAGTTAGTTGGAGGGCATGTGGCTGCCGTGTTATGGTCTCCAGTGCAACAATATTGAGGTTGGTTGAATGCCAAACAAGCACTCTTGCAAGCAATTACACTCCCATCAGACCCTTTGACTTGTAGTTCTGTGGGACATACTGTGTTGATATTTGCGGGACAACTTGATGTTTTGCATTCTCCACTGCCACCTTGTGGAGACACTGACATGGGCACATTGAACCCATCCACGTTGCTCACATCGTAGAAGTCTTGTCCTCCGTTCTCTGCTACTGTGATTTCTATCAAAGTTGCTGGTGGGATTGCACCTGCACCATTACATTCAACTTGACCGGAGGCACAATCAGCGGTAGCACAACTAAATCTGCCGTTGTTGTTAGAGCATCCGGTCCTAGCCCAAAAGCGACCAGACCATGGAGCTGGGAGGTCCAAAGAGTTGGAGGCACCTGATACTAACTCAAAGCCAGTTGTTGATAACTGAGGCTTTTGGTCACCAGTTAGGGTCCCTGGCCACACTGTGTAACTACACCTGTTTGTGAAAGTAACCTTGGCTCCTTGACTAACTGCATACAAATCAATAATCATGAGCTCATTTAAGTATATTTTTTTAATACAGGTTAATTAATAGGTGTACCCATTAACATTAACATAGGGAATTTTATTTCTTACATAATTCAAATACACATATAATTCTAAAGTAGTAGAACGAAAAATGTAGTTGAAATATATTACCATAGAAGAAGAATGCAAAGCTAAGGAAGAGAGCTACACGGGTGATAGTCATTGTTGATATCTTAATGTTATGCAAATTGGTGTAAATGAGGAGTACTTGTTTTTGAAGGATGCTGGTGAAGTATGGACTCAATGTGCTTTGTTATATATAGGGAAAGAGGCTTGAATCTTCAACGATTCATATCATGTACGTGGAGCATTCATGTGTACAAAAACAACAAGTTTGAGTTAGTCAAGGGCTGCTTCAGACCGCTATGTAAGTAGGAAATTTCTCCCTCCATTTATTACTAACTTTCAATTTTTCAGCAAAAACATTTATTCATTTATGGATCTTATAATAGTTATACATTTTATTATAGAGAAAGAAAAGAAAACTTTCAAGATAAAGTAGGTTTAAAGTAACAGAATTTACAATTTAAAAAAAAATTATCTCATCTGTTCAGCAAAATTGGTCATTATTTGCTCCCGTGTTAACACAATAGAGCAGGTTCTGTATGGAGAAAAGTCTTGAATGAGACAAACTATATCTCTTCCATAAATTCCAAATTGGGTTTGTGCAGAATCCTTATCATCTTTGTTTATGTTCATGGAATTTTCCAAACACGTAATTGAGTTCATAACTCATTACGTTCCGCATTTCACGCCATAAATTAAAGGCTGCCTGAAGTAGGAAGATACTTCTTACACGTCATACCTTATAAACAAATAAATATATGATTAGAAGTAATAATTCTCTTATAAAATCAAACTCTAAATGAGGATATATATTGCAGAATGATTTATAAACTAATTTTAGATGAGGATATATAATACTTCTATTTCATTGTTTACAAACATGTAATATGAATTGGACACTACGAGTATGGGGAGTTTGATTCATTTCCTCTCTTCCACTCAAAAGCGACACGTTTATTTCATTCTAGGGTCATTTAAAGATATCCCCTTGACGGACCATCTATGTTTTTCACAATTAGAAAAGTATTTACTCTTCGACTCATGCCTCCCATACTTTTAAAAAAATTATTTCTTCACAAGGCAGATTCGTGCCTGCCATGCATGAGTCCCATTTTTTCCCGATTTGAAAGCTATGAATGGTATACAAGAGTCTTCCATTTATATATGTCAATCTTGTGGATCATATCCACGAGTCTCACATACTTCAATACCGTATTTGTTATCAACTAGATTCATTCATTCATGCCTTTGCTCTAATCACCTGGATTATATCCACTAGTCCTTTTACCCTAGAATGCCTATAAAAAATCATTTGCTGCAAGCAAAAACTCCTTCATTCTCTTCCTCACAGAATACAAAAATGTACAATTTCAATTCATTTGTCACATTTTATTTTAGTAAAACCTACTTTGTTGGTTGCTTAACTAGGTACTTTTTAATTCTAATGTTTTTTATTTTTAAATTTGGTATAAATTTATTAAATAATATTAGTTACTGTTATAATTTTTTAGATGTTTAATGTAAACCTATTTAATTCGTGGATGTCTATCCACTGACTCACTAATCTCATTATTGACGTAATAACATGAGTAATTGAATGGCTAATATGAATTCAGTAATGTTCATTGTCCATAACGTATCAAAAAATAACAAATATCAATGATCCAATTTTATATAACCTAAATATATTAATGCATACAAATTTATTTTCATGGTGTGCATATGCAAACCTCGCCTGTGTGTGACACTTTCCCCGACTACCACTTTAGGGAGATGAAAGTAATCTTTTAAAAAAATATGGGTAATGAACGTAATTTTAAGTTAAATTTTAAGGGGTGTTGATGTAATTTACTCTTAATTAATTGTACATCATCTATAATAAATTGATCATCCGTAAATTTGTATATATAATTTGATTATCAAACCATTGTTCTCATACATGTATTTAGACAATATCTTCTTAGAGTTATTGATGTAGTTTGTAAATAACTAAAATGAATTTTCACAATTTACTATGTTTTTACTTCCATTTGTACTGTTGTCACTAGGGGCGGAAACAAACCAGGTCAGACCAGGTTTTGCCTTAAAAAAATAGGGGTCTGGGTCTGACATGTTAGTCTGTTTAAAAAAAATTCAAAGCCTAGACCTAACCTGTTTAAAAGTCTGGTCTGACCTGTTAGCTTGTTTAAAGTCATGCTAAGGTAAAAAAATTAAAAAAATATGTACAAAATATAAAAAGTTATTATAATTATAGCAATTAGTGAGAATTTTTTTACATTGTTATCACAATTATTTTCATCACCCTCCAATGTTGCGTAATGTATTCGAAAGATTTGTGGTGCCTTTGAGGTTAAAATATACAAAACAATGTATTTTAATATCATAATAAAATATGATACGGTTCTAATATTTAACATGAGTTTAGTTATGTACTTAAGCCCAAGTCTCAAGAATTAAATATCAAATTATTAAATAGTCTAATCTCTAAGTCCTAGTGGATTATTTACATATTTTTTTTATTTTGTTTTTTGTACATGTTATAAAAATAATTTATAAATATATAATAACATTATATAAGCCGGCCTGTTAGACTTAATAGACTTTTTAAAAGGTATGAGTCTGACCTATTTCGGTTAAATAGGCTTTCAGAGAAGCCTAAGTCTGACATGTTTATTGAAAAGTTCTAGTATAGCCTTGCCTATTATAGGCTAGGTAATAGGCCCTTGATATGTGTTCTAGTCTGTTTCCAACATTACTTGTCACTCATCATTTTGGGAATAATTTTTTATGAAAATTCTTTGGAAAGAGGAAGATATTTAAAAATGAAAATGAGAGATTGGAGCGAATAACATGTGTTTTTAAAAAAAAAGTGAAGGTTTTTTTTTTATGGTGAAATTGAATGTGGGTGAAAAAGTAGTAGGATATTTAATGTGGCTCGAAAAGTTTTTTAAATGAAGAAAAATAGTGACACACGTATGAAATGAATGTGAAGGAATTTGGGGGTAGAAAAGTAAATATCTAGGTTCTACAGAGAATAATTTTGGGTGGGAAAAATGATTGTGATTGTAACATGTGTCCGATAGGAATAATATTGGACATTTTTTATTTATATAGTCAGAGATGTAATTATACTTTCTATTTGGTCCCGAAAATATGTGTAGTTGTATTGAACATTTGAATTTGTTCTCTCATAAGAAGCAAATAATTGTACTTGTCCCTTAAGTATATAAAAACCTCATTTTGTAAAAATTAATATCTATTGAACTCGTGCATGACATGCACAGGTACTATAAAAACTACATCTTTGAGGTAATTTTTCAAATGTTACACAATAACAGTAATAAGAAAAAGTCAATATATATATATATATATATATATATATATATATATATATATATAAATTAAACAGTTAAAACTTTCAAGAGTTAGAACTTTTATGATTGTGAAAAACATAGATGGTTTGTCAAATGGCATATCTTTGAATGACCATACATGTAACGACCTAAATCGTATCCTAGAGATTTACCTCTTAGGTATACAACATGATTATCAAAGTTACAAAAACTTATTATCTAATTAACATTTTCGAATAAGTCATAATTAATCTTAGAATCCTTTCATAAATATTTTGTGGATTTACCATCGCCAATCATTAAATTCCATATTAGCTAGATTCTAATAACGGTACTGGTACCACAACTCAAACCGATTAACATACATCAAATATCAATGGCGAAGTCTAGTAATACTTTATCAATCCTACAAGTTATTGAGATTACACATCACAAATTCCACAAAAAGCATATTAAAAGCAACATAATATGATCTACACCACACGGCAACCTCAATCTACTATCCCTTGGCTTATCTACAATCCAATTATCACAAGTAGAAAGAACACAAATACAAACAGAGTAAGACATTTATTCTTGTAATAATCAGTATGATAATTGGATAATTAATCATAGACATCATAAATATGAAAATAGATAAACAATGAAATAAACAGTTTTAACCATCATCATTTACTACTTCGATCATCATCACATTTAATCATATCCATAGTCCATACTAGAACCACTCTTTCCAGTCACATTCACATAACATATTTCATACTATCATCACACGAAACTTACCATATCACGAATAATACCATGCCAAATGCATCTCATCATCCATTTTCCTTATTCTCCCTCTTAGAATAACCATACCTTGAATTCCATACTTTAACACCACTTAGGGTTATTACAATACCACATAGGGCAAGACATTCAACACCACATAGGGCGATACAATACCACATATGACAAGACATTCAACACCACATAGGGCAAGACATTCAACACCTCTTAGGGCGATACAATACCACATAGGGCAAGACATTCAACACCACATATGGCGATACAATACCACATAGGGCAAGACATTCAACATTAAATTCCCAACAATTTGTTCACAATAATCCTCCACATGAAAACACATCATTATGCTTCATCAATAATAAGTACAATGCTTATCCCTTACTGAGTATGAGCTAGTGCTTTTGTTCCGCAACTTTGTTAGATCCTCATTCGTCTGTCTCAAACTTAGGATCTTTCCTCATCCATATGAAACAACAACAATAATTAATCATTTATTTATCATACAATTAAACAACTTCATACAACATTTGTTATTCATAAATGGAAGTAGCTCGTATTTCAACGATTCAACATCACTAACTATTCAAAATTCAAAACATTCAAATAGGGAGTATTTCATTTTTCAAGAAACACAAATAACCCACAAACCACATTTTTAACCTCATCTTTCACCCATCATTCACAACTATTCCTTTTTGGTATAAGGTTTCCAAAAATCCACATTATTTTCGAAAATAAACCCCTAGCTACCAGTTTCAAACGAAAAATCACATATAAAAAGAACCACAACCCAAAAGGAAGGGTTATGTGGTTTTCACATTAAGAGAAGATATCCATAAATACAATAAGAATTTTCACAATAAGGGTAAGTGTTAGAATCAAGAGGTTTTACCTCTTCTCAAGCCTTCTTTCACTTCTACACGTGCTAGGATAGGGAAAATCGCTTTTCCTCTTTCTTTCTTTCTTAAAAAGTGTCCTCTTTTTCGTTTGGAGTTCTATTTTAGGTTTAAGGGAGAACCCGACGAGATTGCATTAAATGAGGGTTAGATCTGAGTTTTAAAATAGGCGGGATTTTCTCGCTTGAGCGAGAATGGGCTCTCTTAAGCGAGAACCCGACGAGATTGCATTAAATGAGAAACCCCAAACACATTTTAGGGTTAGAAATTGAAGAGAGGTGAGAGAAGAGAGCTTTTCCAAGGACAAGGAGCTTTTATACTCATCTAGAAGCTTGAGAAGAGGTAAAAATCTTGATTCTAACTCTCTTCTTCCCTTTGAAACTTGTTTTGGGTATGTTGGATCTCTTCTCAAAATATGAGAAACCATGGAAAATCACCCGTTTTGAGTTATGGTTCGTTTTATGTTGTTTTTCTCTTGTAAATTCTCGATTTAGAGTTGGTATTGCAAGAATGGAAAGTGTTTGTGGGTTGATTCATGAAAACCCCAAAACCCTAAAAGTGAAAATGTGGTTAGAGAGGAAAATGGGTAAACTGCTAGAGGTAGATGATGATTATAGACTCTAAGGTTGAAATATGAGAAGAATATGCATGTTTTAGATGTTTGCAAACTTATGATGAAAGTAGTTTAGAAACATTGAAAATATGTTAAATATCTTGTATGGTTAAATAATGCAATATGAGTTGTTTATGTGATATTTGAAATAAATGACTAACATTTTGTTATATGGTGGAGATGAGGAAAGATCCTAAAGTTGGCGGCGGTGTCGGTGGAACTTGCAAAGTTACCAGGAACCAAACCCAACACTCACCAAGGTAAGGATAAGTCTTTAACTTATGCAATTGCGTTAAAAAATTCGTGGATTGGCTAATTGTGGATAATGAATCAAGTTGTGAACCATTTATTTATTATAAATATATATGAGTATGTTTGTAATAAAAATGGAATGGTTTTAATGTTTATGAATTGATGGAGTGTCAATGAAAAGAAAACTCGTTTTTAGCCGACCATGATTGGTTAGCGACTTTTGCTCAAGTTATGTAGCGATACTTTGGCTCAAGTTATGTAGCGATACTTTGGCTCAAGTTATGAAGCGATACTTTGGCTCAAGTTATGTAGCGATACTTTGGCTCAAGTTATGTAGCGATACTTTGGCACAAGTTATGTAGCGATACTTTGGCTCAAGTTATGTAGCGATACTTTGGCTCAAGTTTTGTAGCGATACTTTGGCTCAAGTTATGTAGCGATACTTTGGCTCAAGTTATGTAGCGATGCTTTGGCTCAAGTTATGTAGCGATACTTTGGCTCAAGTTATGTAGCAATACTTTGACTCAAGTGATGTAGCAAAAAAATGAATTTCTAAAACGGTTTACTAACCCCTTTAAAATGTGGATTATCTTACAATGGTATTTATTGTCTTGATGACTTACTCATTTGTATATTGTGTGTATTTTCCGTTGATAATCACATTGCAGGTAAACATGATGGTTGATGATGCTTGGTTCGAGGTCTTAGGAGCTTAGAACATGGGATTCTTTATTTTGCTTTTTGTGATGTAAATTGTTACTTGGATGATTGTAATCCTAACTCATTGACTTTCTACATTTTTTGTAATACTGGATATTAATAGCTATGGGTATTTTGGAACCCCATAGCTAGTCGTATGCGGTAATTACCGAGGAAAGAAATATATGAATTATGTTTTTCTGTCATGTAAAGAAGTGGGTAGTATAGTATGATAACCAAGTTTTTACGTAATGAATACAGAATATGTTAAGGTATAATAAAGAATGTAGGAATAAATGGATTAAATAAGGAAAAAATTTCAATGATAGAATTTGGGTCCTTACAACTGTCGCTCAAGCGAGAATTGTCTGGGCTGCTCTGTAAGAACCGAAATTTTACCCTTGAAATTTTTTTCTTCTCAAATTAGTTCAATTACATGCAACCTCCCCTTTCTCACACTACCAATTTAATGTCTTTACTTCCAATCTTATTTCCCTCTTCACAATCTATCTCATTATTAACATACAAGATCGTCCAACATAAAAACATAATTCACATTAATTAAACCTTGTAACCACCGCATATAACTAGCTATGGGTTTCCAAAATACCCATAGCTACACATATCCAGAGTTACAGTCTCAAGTTTACAAATATATCTATATCGTTAGTTACATCATATTTCAAAATATCAACTATGCACTCATGTACAAAATAGTGCATGTGAATGAATCCAAAATATAAAGATCCCTAAGACTCCACAAAAATGAGTTCCCCCTCATGTCACCTGTTTATCTGCAATAGGATTATTGATGACAAGTACAAAACATACAAAGGAGTAAGTCGTTAATTCAAATCAACATCATCATAAGATAATCCACATTATAAATTGGGTTAGTAAACCATTTTTGAAATTTAGTTTACTTTGCTACATAACTTGAGCCAAAGTCGCTACACCCCTCGGGGTTAGATAAAAGCAGATTCCCATTTCCATTTTAAATAAAACGTGCTTATATACTCAATCCAGAGTTTTGCTTATATACTCATGCCAGAGTTTTGCTTATATACTCAAGCCAGAGTCGCTAACCATTCATGGTCGGCTAAAAATATATTTCTTTTTCATTAATTTCACCATAAAACATTTCCGGTAAATCCACGCCCACATTAGTATAAACACACCCATATATGTTTATACTAATTACGTGATTTACAACTCAATCATCGCATAACCAGAAGTACACATACTTTCCTTTCCGTAAACCTACGCCTACTTTAATATAAACACACCCATATATGTTTATACTAAATGCGTACTTTACAACTCAATCATTGCATAATCAGAAAATGCACATTTTCGATTTCGAATGCATAATTAAAGACTTATCCTTACCTCGGTGAGTGTTGGGTTTGGTTCTTGGCAACTTCTCAAGTTCCACCGACACCGCCTCCAACCTTAGGATCTTTCATCATCCCACCACATAACACAATGTTAGCCATTTTTCAACCTTAGGACGAATGAACTTCTTTGCCAACAAGTCCTCAACCTGCTTTTTCAACTCCGCCAATTCTAACGGTGTCATCCTATAAGGAGCTATAGAGATGGGTCCCGTTCCTGGTATCAAATCTATAGAGAATTCCACTTCTCTTACGGGAGGTAATTCCGGAATTTCGCCAGGAAATACATCAGGAAACTCGCGAACTACCGGAATATCCTCTACTTTGGGTCTTTCACTACCCTCCAGGGATGCCAACAACATAAACACGACTCCTCCCTCTTTACAAGAAGTCTTGACTTCCTTTGCCGACAATGGCTTCATGTCATTTACCTCATCAGAAACCTCATCAAGATTCCCGAATACCACGGTCTTATCAGCGCAATTTAATATCACATGATTCCTCGACAACCAGTCCATCCCCAAAATTAGATCCAACTGGGTTAAGGGTAAGAAGATCAAATCCACGGTAAAAGTCCTACCATTTACCACTACTGGACATCGAGACACAACTGTCGATACCACCACAGGTACATCAGTTGGGGTGGACACGACCAAGTCGAAAGGCAACGACTGAGTTTGTAATTTCAGTTTATCCATGCAGTCATTAGACACAAAGGAGTATGTCGCTCCCGAATCAAACAACACTAAAAGAGGAATCCCTGCCACCATGCAATTCCCTTTGATCAAGCCATCAACACCCGATGTCTCTACACCACTCATGGTGAATACTCTGCTAGTAGATCGAGGTCGCTCAGCTCTCACAGCATTTACACCCTGTGTCATCTTAGGACAATATCTTCTGGTGTGCCCAACCTCCTTGCAGTAGAAACAGGTAAGCATCGTTCCAGGGCACGAGTCACATATATGAATTCGGCCACATTTGCCGCACCAGGATGGAGAGTTCAACCGTGACTCTCCGACATTACCATGAGTCCTCAGCCCATGTGAAGTGTTTCCTCGACCATCCGTTGGAGGAGAGTAAGGCTTCCGTTCTTCTTGAAACATCTTCCCTTTTCCCTTGTTGTGTGAGAAATTTCGTTGAGGGCCATAGTGTTTTGGAGGGTTATCTTTTCTAGCAGCAGCGTCCCTCCTCCGCACATTATTCTCATACATCCTACACTTGTTCACTAGTGTAGGGAAATCAGAAATTTTTTCGTGACCAAATGTCACTCGGAGCTCGGGCCTCAACCCCATCTCAAACGTCACACATTTGGACCTCCCGTCCAACTCGCATAAGGGCAGTATCGGATCAGCTCTTCAAATTTGGCCCAATATTCCCCCACCGACATGTTCCCCTACTATAATTGCAGGAATTCCCTCTCCTTCTCCCTTTTCAGGTCTGCCGGAAAGTACTTCAGGAGGAATTTACTCTTGAAGGCTTCCCACGTGATGATTTGCCCTTCGATCTCCATTTGTCTCCAGGTCATTTCCCACCAATTCTCTGCCTCCTTTACCACCATGTAGGTGGCATAGGCCACCCTCTGAGCATCAGAACAGCTCATAGCCCTGAAGATCCTTTCCAATCCTTGGACCCATTCAATGGCAGCATTAGGAGCAAATCCGCCTTGGAACTGACTGGGTTTTCTCCTGAAGAATTTGTCCAGACCTCGGTATTCTGTCGGCCCAGGTGGAACTAGTGGGTGTGAACTCGGACTTGGCGTCGGGTTCTGGTTCAGGTTGTGCAAGTTCTCGTTGACTTGTTGCAAGGCCGCCACCATTTGTGCTGGTAAATCATTCGGGACATTCTGACTTGCCCCCTTTTCTCTTCCTCTTCCAACCATGGGTACCTGTACTCACTCACTGGTTAGTAATCGAATTTGTATAATAATCGTGCACATAACCACTTAACAATTTTCACAAGTAAACAATCTCAACACACAAAGTATTCAAAGAAGCATGTAAGACCATACCCTAGGTCGTAGGGTTAACTATGCTCTGATACCATATTGTAAGAACCGAAATTTTACCCTTAATTTTTTTTTCTTCTCAAATTAGTTCAATTACATGCAACCTCCCCTTTCTCACACTACCAATTTAATGTCTTTACTTCCAATCTTATTTCCATCTTCGCAATCTATCTCCTTATTAACATACAAGATCGTCCAACATAAAAACATAATTCGCATTAATTAAACCTTGTAACCACCGCATATAACTAACTATGGGTTTCCAAAATACCCATAGCTACACATATCCAGAGTTACAGTCTCAAGTTTACAAATATATCTATATCGTTAGTTACATCATATTTCAAAATATCAACTATGCACTCATGTACAAAATAGTGCATGTGAATGAATCCAAAATATAAAGCTCCCTAAGACTCCACAAAAATGAGTTCCCCCTCATGTCACCTGTTTATCTGCAATAGGATTATTGATGACATGTACAAAACATACAAAGGAGTAAGTCGTTAATTCAAATCAACATCATCATAAGTTAATCCACATTATAAATTGGGTTAGTAAACCATTTTTGAAATTCATTTTACTTTGCTACATAACTTGAGCCAAAGTCGCTACACCCCTCGGGGTTAGCTAAAAGCAGATTCTCATTTCCATTTTAAATAAAACGTGCTTATATACTCAAGCCAGAGTTTTGCTTATATACTCAAGCCAGAGTTTTGCTTATATACTCAAGCCAGAGTTTTGCTTATATACTCAAGCCAGAGTTTTGCTTATATACTCAAGCCAGAGTTTTGCTTATATACTCAAGCCAGAGTTTTGCTTATATACTCAAGCCAGAGTCGCTAACCATTCATGGTCGGCTAAAAATATATTTTCTTTTCATTAATTTCACCATAAAACATTTCCGGTAAATCCACGCCCACATTAGTATAAACACACCCATATATGTTTATACTAATTACGTGATTCACAACTCAATCAACGCATAACCAGAAGTACACATACTATCCTTTCCGTAAACCTACGCCTACTTTAATATAAACGCACCCATATTTTTATACTAAATGCGTACTTTACAACTCAATCATTGCATAATCAGAAAATACACATTTTCGATTTCGAATGCACAATTAAAGACTTATCCTTACCTCGGTGAGTGTTGGGTTTGGTTCTTGGCAACTTCTCAAGTTCCACCGACACCGCCTCTAACCTTAGGATCTTTCATCATCCCACCACATAACACAATGTTAGTCATTTATTCCAAATATCGCATAAACAACTTATATTGCATCATTTAATCATATAAAATATTCATCGTAAGTATTCAACCATCTAAAACATGCATAATCATCTCATATCCCAATATTTGGAGGTAAACTCATCTTCTATCTCTAGCATTTTACTCATTCTCTCCTTTTACCACATTTTCACTTTTAAGGTTTTTGGGGTTTTCATGAATCAATCCACAACCCTGTCCATTCTTGAGATACTATCTCTAAACCAAGAGTTTACAAGGTAAGAATGACATAAAATGAATCATCACTCAAAAGGATGAGTTTCCATGGTTTCCTTCATTTTTTGACAAGAGATCCAACATACCCAAAGTGAGTTTAAAAGAGAAAAAGAGAGTTAGAATCTAGAGTTTTACCTCTTCTCAAGCTCTTAGATCAGTATCCAAGCTTTTTGTCCTTGAAAAGCTCTCTCCTCTCACACTTCTTCTTTTCTAAACTCTAGATTGTGTTTAGGGGTTTCTCATTAAATGTTGTCTCGTCGGGTTCTCGCTTAAGCGAGGGATTCTCGCTCAAGCGAGAAAATCCTGCCCATTTTAAAAACTCAAATCTGACCCTCTTGCTCAAGCGAGGGATTCTCGCTCAAGCGAGAATCTCACAGTGCCAACAGCCCCAAAATGATATTTCTCGCCCAAGCTAGACAACTCTCGCTCAGGCGAGAATCTTCCAATATACTCCAGGATTTCACCCTCCCAAGTGAACTTCTCTCACCCAGGCGAGAATCTCTCGCTCAAGCGAGGATCCTCCCGTATAGCCCAGTATTTCACCCTCCTAGGTGACTCTCTCTCTCGCTCAAGCGAGAGTCTCAGGACTGATACTATAATTTTAAAGGCTTAAAATTTAGGGTGTTACATGCTCAACTCTCCCTCGCTTGAGCGACCACTCCCTCGCTCAAAATAGAATCACAGGAAAAATCCTCGTAGAGACTCTAAGCCCCTCGCTTGGGCGAGACCCTCCCGCTCAAGCGAGAAACACCCACTATAACTCCAAAATTCTAAGTTTCTTAATACTTAGAAAAAGGTAAAGTCGAGATGTTACAATACACATTTCACAATTTGAGGATACTTCCTTGTCACTCTTCATCGTGTAAAAAAATGAACTTGAAGCTTTTGAGTGGGAGAGAGGAAATGAACCAAAATCCTCATACCCATAGTGTCTAATTCATATCAATGATGTAAAAACTAGACCTTACCGGTCGGCTCGATAACCAGTACGGTATAGTTGTTATACCCGACAAGCATCAAAATCGGGGCAAACCCATGAAAAATCGGGGCAAACCCGTGAAAAATCGGTGAACTAGGGCAAAACCGGTGAACCGACCGAAATATGATTGAATCGGCCGGTTCATACATGTATTTTAAAAAAAAAAATTGACCCGAAATTAGTGTACCCCTTTCTAACTTTCTTCACAAATTGTATATCCTTCTTCACAAACCCTATACCTCTCTTCACAAACCTCACACAGTGCACAAAACCATTTCTTCACAAAATATCCATTTCTTTACAAACCCCTTTCTCCTCCAAAAAAATAATGTACCATTCACTTTTAATTTACTTTTCTGATATTTCTTCTCCATGCATCTCCTATGCCTCAAAAAGAGGTGTGGGAGTATCATTTTCATCTTCAATTTGCTTACACAATTGAGTTAAGTTTATGTTAAAGCATTAGATAGAGTAAACAATTTCAATTTGTTATCTTTGTTCCATTGGATTAAGATCTCACAAGTGATTTATTGGCTTATCTTTTTAGAACAATTATAAATTTGAATATCTACCTATTTGAGTTTTTTTATAGGTTTATTTATATATATATATATATCCAGCTTAACCAGCATGCAATTTAATTACTGAACCAGCGGTTGAACTAATATACTACTATACCAATATCTTGACCGATTTGATAACCGATACGATTTTAATAACATTGATTCATATTACACGTTTACAACAATGAAATAGAAATATTATATATCCTCATCTAAAATTAGTTTATAAATCATTATGCATTATATATCCTCATTTAGAGATTGACTTTAAAAGAGAGTCTTCATTTCCAATCAAATATTTATTTTGTTTATAAGATATGACGTGGGAAGTTGATGGGAACCCAGATGAGGAGGCCCACACTATGAGGCCTAACTAGGAGAAGAGACAACTCAAATGGATGAAGGATTATAATTAGTGATAAATTGCCTTATGCAATTTCTTTATATTATGTTAATTGTTTTCCATAAAGATTTTGAGCCCAATACTTTAAGCCCATAACTGTTAACCTAGATTCTGTTTCTATAGAAATTTCTTAATTAGTTCTTATTATAAGTATCTTCCTACTTCAGGCAGCCTTTAATTTATGGCGTGAAATGCGGAACGTAATGAGTTATGAACTCAATTACGTGTTTGGAAAATTCCATGAACATAAACAAAGATGATAAGGATTCTGCACAAACCCAATTTGGAATTTATGGAAGAGATATAGTTTGTCTCATTCAAGACTTTTCTCCATACAGAACCTGCTCTATTGTGTTAACACGGGAGCAAATAATGACCAATTTTGCTGAACAGATGAGATAATTTTTTTTTAAATTGTAAATTCTGTTACTTTAAACCTACTTTATCTTGAAAGTTTTCTTTTCTTTCTCTATAATAAAATGTATAACTATTATAAGATCCATAAATGAATAAATGTTTTTGCTGAAAAATTGAAAGTTAGTAATAAATGGAGGGAGAAATTTCCTACTTACATAGCGGTCTGAAGCAGCCCTTGACTAACTCAAACTTGTTGTTTTTGTACACATGAATGCTCCACGTACATGATATGAATCGTTGAAGATTCAAGCCTCTTTCCCTATATATAACAAAGCACATTGAGTCCATACTTCACCAGCATCCTTCAAAAACAAGTACTCCTCATTTACACCAATTTGCATAACATTAAGATATCAACAATGACTATCACCCGTGTAGCTCTCTTCCTTAGCTTTGCATTCTTCTTCTATGGTAATATATTTCAACTACATTTTTCGTTCTACTACTTTAGAATTATATGTGTATTTGAATTATGTAAGAAATAAAATTCCCTATGTTAATGTTAATGGGTACACCTATTAATTAACCTGTATTAAAAAAATATACTTAAATGAGCTCATGATTATTGATTTGTATGCAGTTAGTCAAGGAGCCAAGGTTACTTTCACAAACAGGTGTAGTTACACAGTGTGGCCAGGGACCCTAACTGGTGACCAAAAGCCTCAGTTATCAACAACTGGCTTTGAGTTAGTATCAGGTGCCTCCAACTCTTTGGACCTCCCAGCTCCATGGTCTGGTCGCTTTTGGGCTAGGACCGGATGCTCTAACAACAACGGCAGATTTAGTTGTGCTACCGCTGATTGTGCCTCCGGTCAAGTTGAATGTAATGGTGCAGGTGCAATCCCACCAGCAACTTTGATAGAAATCACAGTAGCAGAGAACGGAGGACAAGACTTCTACGATGTGAGCAACGTGGATGGGTTCAATGTGCCCATGTCAGTGTCTCCACAAGGTGGCAGTGGAGAATGCAAAACATCAAGTTGTCCCGCAAATATCAACACAGTATGTCCCACAGAACTACAAGTCAAAGGGTCTGATGGGAGTGTAATTGCTTGCAAGAGTGCTTGTTTGGCATTCAACCAACCTCAATATTGTTGCACTGGAGACCATAACACGGCAGCCACATGCCCTCCAACTAACTACTCTCAGATTTTTGAACAACAATGTCCTGATGCTTATAGCTATGCTTATGATGATAAGAACAGCACATTTACTTGCAATGCTAGACCTGATTATGCCATCACATTCTGCCCATGAATTCCATCTTCATCTTCATAGCTAGCAAGGAAATGGACATTAATTGTCATGTCTACGTTACTATGGGGAAAAAATAAGATATATAGTATGACCTAAGAAGAATAAATAATCACTTGTTTCTGTGATTGTATTAATGTATCATCCAATAAAGTTTATTATAATTTTCGTTTTTATTTTGAGTTGGGGATATGTTGGTTTGGCCATTCACTAATATTAAATTTGTCTTCCTTAATAATTGGCTACCTAATTTAAAGTCTTGCATGTTTGTTGGTATAAATTCTTTATAACAATATACTAGAGTGACTTAATATTAGTCTCGATATATTCGGATGCCTAATAAAAAGAGGTATCTCCAAGATCTTTCATCTTGAAATTTCTTGATACAGATATCTTGGTTTTATACCATATTCCTATATTGTTAGTTGTATGAAGTATGTCATCAACATATAATACCAGAAAAATATGCTTGCCCCCAATAAACTTGTCATACCCACAATCCTCAACCGCATCTATCTACTAAAAAGGAATTTGGTATTGAAATAACCAATAGGTGCCGCCAACATATATAAAGTAAGGCTGTTGTTGTATTTACGGAGACTTGCTAAATCTAACATTTCAAAAATCAAACTATTATCCTAAGCTAGTTTTGAAATGGTTTTGACGGTGTATGTTTGTTAAAACTTAAAATTACCATAACTAAGGATGGTGGAATTTTATGTGGGATTGATATCCTATTCATTTTATATAACTTTGGAACTAATCAAATAAATAATTCAAGAATGACTCTTACACAATGATGACCTCAATACCACTAAAATTTAATGTCTTAGTCAATTTAGCAACGCATGTAATAAAGGTTCATGTCTAGTAACTTTACAAAAAATATTATGAATTATGGCTCACATAACACATCTCTATATCTAGTAGTCAATGTATGTGAAGTTAAGTTAACTACAAACCTTAATTAATTGTGTTAGCCACCAAAGTCTTAGCCTATACTAACACTTTATTAAAATATATAACTCTATGTCTAGCAACTAGATTAATAACATTAAGCTATATGAACCATTTAAACATACCTCTATGTCTAGTAGTCTATGCCAACAAGTTTGAGACTTATTTGATGCTTGTATGAATCTATATCTAGCAATCATATTAATAGAGACATGCAAATGACAATTAAGCATAAAACTATGTCTAGCAATATACAAAAAAGGATGAATTACATGCTTTAGGCTATTGAATTGATATTTCTTCACTGATTCTTTTCTGAAATCATACTTAGCAAATCGTCATTCACAAAATAAGCATTAAGCACTACAAAGTAATTCATGAAAATCAATACGTCAATTTATTCATAAATCAATTCTAGATATTATATCAAATGAACACTACAATCAATCCTAGCAAGAGAATAATCCAAACTAAGTATTTGCATTCAAGAGTACAGTATAGAGCAATGTAGAAAATTTTGACTCATCGAACATTGATACCTCCTGCATGAACTTACATTAACTCCATCACTCATACTATCTCATCTTTACATCCTATTTTGACTCATCCAATGGTGATACCTCCTGCATGAACTTACATTAACTCCGACCAGCCTATGCAACCAGCATTATTAGGTCCACGTCCGCAGGCCTATGCAGCCAGCACACCTTCTCTAGCACCCACAGACATTGAAGCCGCCATGCACACCATATCCCTCAATCATCCTAATGGTCAGTGGTATATGGATACTGGAGCAACCTCTCATATGACGGCATCAGAAGGTAATCTCTCGTCTTATTCTAACATGAGTAATTCAAATCAAAATATTATTGTTGGCAATGGACAACAAATTCCAATTCGTGGTTATGGACAATCAACCCTTTTTACACCTACAAAAACCTTTAAAACTACAAAATGTCCTACATGCCCCGCAAATTATTAAAAATTTAATTTATGTACGACGTCTCACTATTGACAATAATGTTTCTATTGCTTTTGACCCTTGGATTCTCTGTGCCACTAATGAGATGTGATAGTATTGGGGATCTTTATCCTATCACCAATAATTCTCCGGTCTCCCATCCATTCACTTTTGCATTTCTTACTTCCAGCTTATGGCACAATCGCTTAGGACTCCCAGGTTCATTTGTTTTGCGATCTCTTAGCAAAAATAAGTTTATTAATTGTAACAATTTCATTTCAAATTCTGTTTGTAACTCTTGTGTTTTTAGGAAATATGTTAAATTGCCATTTTATACTTCTGAATCTCCCACAGCCATTAGTTCAACTAGGATGGACGTTCCAAAACCAAAATCTGTTGAAAACCTGACGGACAATTCTCCTTTGTGATTACACACCATGCCTCCACCTCTAGTTGTGTTTTCACTTGTTTTGCAGTTTCCATCAACGTTAAGCTTAACTCTTCCCTCGTGAGGAATATAGAGTTATTATAAATGTTGGTACGTATTATGAATTTTTTAGAACTTTTAATGTATACTAAGTAAAATAGTCTAGTCATTGACCCACTAGTCCAACTTGTGACTCATTTACCAAGTTACCTAACCTAATCATTAATCGGCCCAAGTCTAACAACACTTTACCACCTTTTTATAAGCCGCCCATATTTTTTTAACGAGTACACACTCAATAATCATCCACCATTTATTTGTATTATTGTTTTCAAGAATGAATGATGATTAAATATGAATAGTGAATGATATAATGATAATGTATAAAATTCATAAATTGTCATTCTTTTCTCTTTTTCAATTAAATAACTTCAATATTGTAACTAATAATTTTATAATTAAAAATAAAATATAATTTAAAATTTAAAATAGTAAAATAGATAAAATTTGCCATTTTATTATATAATAGTTGCTGCTTTATAATAAATTGTACGTATTACTATTTTATAACATAAGCTATAATATAATTTAAACCCTATAGTTTATTCCTAAAAACCTATATCTAATATGTAAATATCAAGTAACAAATTGTGTAAATTTTTAGTTTTAGACATTTAGTAATTAAAGTGTGTTTACCTGCGCAACGCTAAAAAAGTGACGGTGTGTAATCAAATTTAGGATTTGGTATCATTTTAAAGTTAAAAGTTGTAGAAATTATATATATTATTTGGCTGTGACTCATGCAAAGAAGTAAAGAACATTCTTATAAGTTATAAGATTATAATATCTATATTCAATTAATCTAATGATTTATACATAATTAATACATTATTTATCATTATTACTTATATTTAAGGTCAATTAATTAAATATAAATAATATATTGGAACATATAATTTATTCTCTTGTTACAGTATGCATTTATTTAGATACATTGATTTAGCCTATTAAAATGTTGAATGATTGAGATCGTTTTACTCGTTCAATAAATCTATATTAAATTTAGTTTAGATTCATGCAAATTACAATTAATATGCACATTACAGTATTTTTCATTATTTATTAAGGTAATTGGATAAATATCGTATATGGATACTTGGGCCAGAAAGGTTTTTATATGCTTCAGGGACAAGTACAATTTTTTATTATGGGAGGACAAGTTCAAATGTTCAAGACAACTACACATATTTTGGGGGACCAAATAGAAAGTATGATTACATTAAACATTAAAAAAAAACATGCTATTAAAGGATTTTATGTACATTAACACTTTTGATAGAGTAAATTATATTAAGTTTTAATGATTATGAAGTCACTCTTCTCTTATGTGTATTTAAACAACATCTTCTCGAATGACCGGTTCTTTTGCGGTAGGACATTGGCAACGCATGAAATAGTGGTGGTGTACCTCAATTGTCTGCGTTGAATGTTGTACCGGCAAAAGTTGTTGTTGTTTCGTGAATGTTAGTAATTGCGGTGTATGGGTGTGGTGTAACCATAGGAGAGAAGAATTTTTGGTTTGTGTGGAAATGAGTATGCGAACTTTGTTTCACGACGTGGTTGGCATGAGTCGTGGATTCAAACCGTTTTCGAAAATCATTTTTTTGGGTAAAACATAGCTGGTGGCTAAGTAATGATTTAGTATCATGTTGGAGAATTCCGAAATTTTAGCAACCATATCGGGATGGGTATGAGGTTGTTAAAATTTTAGTGATATAAGACGCCCATGTATTTCTGGACATAATGCGAGTGGGTTAATAAGTTTATATTTGCTAACGGAATTGGGGTGACCAAACCGAACGCAAGTTGTAGGTTTGAGTGTTGGTCAACTTGTGCTTGCCGATTGGTAACAGAATACCTAGCTTTGGTGTGAATCAATGGTTTTATGGTTTCAGTGGAGGCTAGAAACCGGTAATTTCTATAGACGATAAGATTTGATAGTAGAAATATTTGATGTAATTAGACAATTACTGGATAGTTGATTTTTGTACAATGGATGAGACACTAAGAGTCCTATTGTGTAAGTATTTTGTGGATCGAGTTAAATGAAATTGTGCTAGATTCTCGAGTGGAGATGAAACTAGCTAGTGTATGATGGATGTTAAAAGATGCATTTAGATAGATATGGGATAAGGAGTTCCCCATTCGCTGAAGTTCGAGAATGTTATCGGGATTCTTAACGTATGTTAGGATTGATAGATGGTTAGGTGCTAGATACCTATGGTTCTTGACGAAGGTGGGAAAGATCTTTAGTCTGAATTACGGTTTAGTTCTCATGGCATACGAGTTATTAGAGGCTGAGGTCTTAATTGTTGAACAGTGATGAGATAGTTCATGAATTGGTTGGGTGATATCACGGTGTAATGGTAGATCCCCTTAGTGACCGACTAAGTAATCTTAATGGATTCGAGAATCGAGTTGTGATTTTCGTTGAGTATTCTTGTGCCTAAGATCTAGGTGGTGATATTATTTTTCCTAGGTATGTTTAATTTTCGGGGACGAAAATTTTTATAAGAGGGGGAGGATTGTAACACCCTGAATTTTAGTCTTTGAAATTATAGTATTAGTCCTGGAAGTCTCGCTTGAGCATGATATTCTCGCCTGAGCGAGAAAGGATCACCTGGAATGGTGAAATCCTGGGCTATACTGGAAGATTCTCGCCTGAGCAAGAGTTGCCTCGCTTGGGCGAGAAATGGCAAATTGGGGCTGTTGACACTGTGAGATTCTCGCCTGAGCGAGAATCCCTCGCTTGAGCGAGAGGAAGCCTGTTGGGACTGTGAGATTCTCGCTTGACCGAGAGGGTCAGATATGAGTTTTTAAAATATGCGGGATTTTCTCGCTTGAGCGAGAATGGGCTCGCTTGAGCGAGAACCCGATGACTGCTCTTTAAAATAGAAACCCCAAACACATTTTAGGGTTAGAACTTTGAAGATAAGAGAGAGAAAAGAGTTTTTCAAGAGCAAGGAGCCTTATGACTCATCTTAGAGCTTGAGAAGAGGTAAACCTCTTGCTTCTAACTTTTCTTCTTCCTCTCTAACTTGTTTTGGGTGTGTTGGATCTATTTTCAAAACATGAGAAACCATGGAAACTCATTCTTTAGAGTTATGGTTCGTTTTATGTTGTTTTCCTCTTGTAAACTCTTGGGTTAGAGTTGATATTTGATGAATGGAAAGGTTTTGTGGGTTATTCATGAAAACCCCAAAAACCCCAAAAATGAGAATATGAGTATAAAGAGAAAGAGATGAAATGTTAGATATGGATGATAAGTTTGTGCTTTGATGTTGATATATGAGATAAACATGTATGTTTAGATGTTCGGAAACTTGTATTGAAGTAGTTTTGGAAATCTAGAATATATGTGAATCCCTTGTATGTTTGATGATGAAATAGTAGTTATTTATGTGTTATTTTGAATGAATGACTGACATTGTTGTTATTGGTGGAAATGAGAAGAGAATCCTAAGGTTGGAGGAAATCGCGGAGGAGACTTTTAAAGTTACTCGGAACCGATCCCCAACACTCACCAAGGTAAGGGATAAGTGTCTCTAATTCATACTTGCTGATATGAATGAGGTATGTGAAAGATGTAATGGATAAAACGATATGTCTGTAATTTATGCATTATATTGGTAAATGCATGACTTTTCTGTTTTGCAAAACGAATTCAATCTAATTTGGGGGAGTCCCAATGGAAATAAGACTCAAAACGAATTCAATCTAATTTGAGGGAGTCCCAATGGAAATAAGACTCAAAATGAATTCAATCTAATTTGGGGGAGTCCCAATGGAAATAAGACTCAAAACGAATTCAATCTAATTTGGGGGAGTCCCAATGGAAATAAAACTCAAAACGAATTCAATCTAATTTGGGGGAGTCCCAAGGGAAATAAGACTCAAAACGAATTCAATCTAATTTGGGGAAGTCCCAATGGAAATAAGACTCAAAAAAAATTCAATCTTATTTGGGGGAGTACCAATGGAAAGGTGACTCGGAGTAATGAATGTCGTATGCATGCTATAGGATATATAGTATGGGATATATATTCTATAGGATGAATATGAATGATGAGAAATGTGAATGTCACATGAATGTCGTATGCATGCTATAGGATATATAGTATGAGATATATATTCTATAGGGTGAATATGAACAATAAAAAGGAAGATGTTGAGAAAGAAAGTAATATACATACTATAGAATATATATTATGGGATATATATACTATAGGATGAATATGAGTAAAGTGGAAAGTAAAGGAAAATGATTTGAATGTTTACAATTCCGTATGTGTGTTTACGAATTATATTAAAGTTTAATCGTATTTGAAATGTGGATTATCATGTGATGTTAGTTTTTAAACTAATGACTTACTCCATTTTGTTTTGTGTGTTGTTTATGATAATCTCATTGTAGGTAAATGAAGGATTTTGAGGATGAAGCTCAATTAGGAAGCTTTTGTGTTTAATTACTCGCTTGTCTTTATTGCTAATTGACGTTGTAGTTGATTTAATAGTATTATGTGATGACTTTAAATCCGTTTAGATTAATACGGATATGTGTAGTTATGGACTTTATAACTTTGGGAGACCCATAACTGGTTGTATGTGGTAAATGTTATTTGAATGAATTATGTTTTTCCGCAACATAAATTTGTATGATAAGATAATAGGGTAAAGAGTATTTTCGAAAATGATACTTGAGAGTTTTTAATGAAGGTGACGACTGTAAGTAAGAAATGATTAAAATAAATGAAAAATTTTCAAGGGTAGAAAATCGGGTCGTTACAATTCTCGCCTGAGCGAGATTTGGCTCGCTTAGGCGAGGGAGAGGGGTGTGGAGACTGGAGGATCCTAGCTTGAGCGAGAATCCCTCGTTTGAGCGAGAGCGTCAGATCTGAGTTTTTAAAATGGGCGGGATTTTCTCGCTTGAGCGAGAAAAGGCTCGCTTGAGCGAGAACCCGACGCAGAAACTTTAAAATAGAAACCCTCAAACACATTTAGGGTTAGAACTTGAGAGAGAAGAGAGTAGAAGGTGCTTTTGAGAGTAAGGATTCATGGGAATCAACTAGAAGCTTGAGAAGAGGTAAATCTCTTGATTCTAACTCTCTTTCTCCCTTTCAAACTTGTTTTGGGTGTATGGGATCTCTTCTAAAAAATGTGAGAAACTGTGGAAACTATTCCTTTGGAGTTGTGGTTCGTTTTATTTAGTTTCTCTCTTGTAAACTCTTGGTTTAGAGTTGGTATTTAACAAAATGGAAAGGGTTTGTGGGTTGATTCATGAAAACCCCCAAAACCCCAAAATGAAAGTGTGGTTAAAGATGAAGATGGGTGAAATAGTAGATGTAGAAGATGAGTATGTGTTCTAATGTAAAATAGAAGATGAATATGTATGTTTTCGATGTTTGGAAATTCCTAATGAAAGTGGTTTTGGAAACATTGAAAATCTATGAATCTTTTGTATGGTTCAAGATCAACTATGAGTTGTTTATATGTTGTTGAGAATAAATTACTAACTTTTGTTGTTGTTTGGTGGGGATGAGGAAAGATCCTAAGGTTGGAGGCGGTGTCGGAGGAACTTGCAAAGTTACCAAGGACCAAACCCATCACTCACCAAGGTAAGGATAAGCATTTTATTCCGAGATATGAAATATGAGATGTACGGTTATATGTGGATGACTCGAAAGGAATAAGATGTAGGAAGTATCAAAAATTGAATGTCTTGCCCAAGTGGTATTGAATTGAATGTCTTGCCCAAGTAGTATTGAATTGAATGTCTTGCCCAAGTGGTATTGAATTGAATGTCTTGCCCAAGTGGTATTGAACTGAATGTCTTGCCCTATGGGTATTGTGAAAGTATGTGCAAGTGGGAAATGGTTATGTAAAATAGAAATGAGGAGAATGGTAACAAGGTTTGACATTGAAGAATGTGAAAGTAAGAATGGTTGGATGAGGTAGTAAGAAATAAAAATGACATGTACTGATTTTATGTTGAAAAGCTTAAATTGTTTATCTAACTCTGATTATAATGTGGATTATATCAAAATGATATTTATTGAATTAAATGACTTACTGATTTGTATGTTTCTGTGTGTTACCATTTGATAATCCCATTTCAGGTAAGTGGATGTCTAAAGAACGACTTGATTAAGAGCCTTAGGAGATTAGCGATCAAGATTTCATATTTGCAATCTTTGGTGTACTATTTGGTTATATGTTGACTGTTATTTGTATTCAAGAGTAGAATTTGAGTCCTTACAGTAGATACCATTGTTGGTTCATAGACATAATGAGAACTCTATATCTTAACATGTAGGGAATGATTATGGTCTCAATACAACACATTGTAAGATTAATTTAATTTCTCCCTATTGAGAGAAAACGAAGGTCATTTTAGGAATTTCATGATTTAGTTGAGGAAGATCATTATACAAACATTCTAAAAGCATGCCAAAAAAGATCAATATATAACGTAGATTAAAATTACGCAAACGTTAATATGAGATTATTTATGTGAGTTGTGATCAGCCCAAAAAACGACATAGTCTGACCAAAAAATAACATACATTCAATGATAAATATGTAATATTATAAAATTTTAATGTGAATAATAATCGGTCCACATAAATGTTATTGTTTGAAGAACTAATTATCAATATTTAATCATTATATTAGGAGTACCACTTACAAATTGATTTCCTTATGTAACACCCTAGATTTTAAAGTCATTAAATTATAGTATCAGTCCTAGGAGTCTCGCTTAAGAGAGAGAATCGTCGCCTAGGCGAGAGAGGCTCACCTGGGAGGGTGAAATCTTGGGCTATACTGAAGCATTCTCGCTTGAGCGAGAGTGGTCTCGCCTGAGCGAGAGTTGTCTCGCCTGGGCGAGAAAAGTGGCATTCAGGACCTGTCGAGGCTGTAAGATCCTCGCTTGAGCGAGAGGATCCTCACTTGAGCGAGAGCTGCCTCGCCTGAGCGAGAAATCCCTCGCTTGAGCGAGAGCGTCAGATCTGAAATTTTAAAATGGCGGGATTTCCTCGCCTGAGCGAGAATGGGTTCGCTTGAGCGAGAACCCGACGATTTCACTTTAAAATAGATACCTCAAACACATTTTAGGGTTAGAACTTTGAAGAGAAGAGAGAGATGAGAGTTTTTCAAGAGCAAAGAGTCTTAGGAATCATCTTAGAGCTTGAGAAGAGGTAAACCTCTTATTTCTAACTCTTCTTCTTCCTCTCTAACTTGTTATGGGTGTATGGATCTCTTCTCAAAAATATGAGAAACCATGGAAACTCTTCCGTTTGAGTTGTGGTTCGTTTTATTTAGTTTCTCTCTTGTAAATTCTTGGTTTACAGTTAATATTCAAAGAATGGAAAGGGTTTGTGGGTCGATTTATGAAAACCCCAAAACCCCCAAAAGGAAAATGTGGTCATAAGAGGAAATGTGTTAAATGTTATATGATGAAGAATATATTGTGTGTGGTTTGTTTATAATGATGATGTGTTATGAGTTGTTTATTTGTTATAAGAGGTGAATGTTTATTATGATAAACATATATGGGTATGTTTGTAACAATGATTGTGTGATAAGTGTTTAATGGCAACAAATGGACGAGATTATGTGATATGAGAATGATTGTGTTATGAGTATGTGTTCTAATGTTGAATACAAGGTGAATATGTATGTCTTGAATGGTTGGAAACTCCTAATGAAGTAGTTTTGGAAACATTGAACATGTATGAAACTCTTGTGTGTCTGACGATGAAATATGAGTCGTTTATGTGTTATTTTGAATAAATGACTGACATTGTTGTTATTGGTGGGAATGAGGAAAGATCCTAAGGTTGGAGGAGATCGTGGAGGAAACTGGTAAAGTTACTCAAAAACCGACCCCCAACACTCACCGATGTAAGGATATGTCTTTACTTGTGCATTTGAAATAGAAAATGTGTGTATTTTCTTGTTGTACCATAATTATATTGTGAATCACGTATTTAGTATAAACATATATGAGTTTGTTTATACTAAGGATGGCGTGGATTTACGGGAAATGATTGATGGTGAAATCGATGAAAGAAAATATATTTTTAGCCGACCATGAATGGTTAGCGACTCCGGCTCGAGTATATGAAGCAAAACTCCGGCTCGAGTATATGAAGCAAAACTCCGGCTCGAGTATATGTAGCATGTTTTCGTTTTAAATGAAAAGGGAATATGCTTTTAGCTAACCTTAAAGGGTGTAGCGACTTCGGCTCAAGTAATGATGTTTATTGAATTAATGACTTACTCCTTTGTATGTTTTGTGTATTTGTCATTGATAATCCCATTGCAGATAAACAGGTAGAATGAGGAGGCTTATTTTGGGAGCTTTAGGAGCTTTACATCATGGATGTCTTTATTTGCACCATTTTTGTATCATGAGTGCATATCTAATAGTTTAAAGTATTTTGTAACTATGGACACAATAACCTTCGGATAATTGTAACTCAGGATATGTGTAGCTATGGGTATCATGGAGACCCATAGCTAACTGTATGCAGTAGTTACCGAATTATATTAATATGAATTATATTTTTCTGCATTATGAATGTATGTATGAATACCGCATGATAAATAGTCAGGAAATAATCAAGGTAAATAATGTAACGTATTTTCGATTACTAATCATAAAATATGAAGAAAAAAAATGAATGTTTGCATGAGTTAAAATAAGAAAAAATTTCAAGAATTTGGGTCTTTACACTTTATACAAAGATTAGAAACTAATATTATATTAGGTATCTTGTTTTGAGTCTATTGTGTGAAATAATTGCCCTTGTATTGTAATATACACTACTTGACATCTTGCTTGCAATTGCATGTTAGTGTGATTAAATAATAGAATAACTTCATTAGATTGCTTCTATTCAGGTTGTATGGTTTCATATTTCAATCGGTTAAAAGAGTATAATAGCCAAATTGACCTCTAATTTGGAAACTTTTCCTTTATAAGTTAAGACGTTTGTGTTTCTTATCTCCATGTGAGCAACATGTTGAAAGACTGTTGTTTAACAAAAATTAACATACATGAGCTATATTGAGTTGTAATAGTCTTAATGTATTCATTGCGAGTATTTAGTCAGTCCAAAGGAATGCTATGTATTTGGGCGGATTTAGTTATCAATCTCAATTACTGTGATAGGTTGACCACTTTTGAGTCGACTCTCTGCAGAAACACTAGAGTAGATGTCATACAGTTGACTTGAGATATGTTGTTGTTATTCATTTGATATTTAATTGATATGTATTTGATTCTTAATAGTGACATTAATGTTGTTTCTGTATTTGCCACCAATATCGATAGCATCCCAATGCTGAATGAGATGAATTTTAATGTCTGAAATAAAATCGTATAGATATTTCTTGGTTGTATGAATTTAGATTTGGTATTTTCTTAGAAAACCTTGATGATGTTAAAATTGAGATATGAGAACACTCTAAACGAATATACTCAATGATCATAAAACGCTTTATACTAGAAGTGTTTTAGGATTCTATTTTTTAAGGGTAAAGTGAGAGGAAGTTTCTTGAAGAAATTGAACAATAATTTACCAAAAATTAGAAGACGAAGACAAGTAACCTATTGGCTAAACTCATCTCAATGAAGTATAAAGACAAATTAAACATTATAGAGTATATTACAAAGATGTTCTAATCTTGCATCAAAACTCTAAGCCACTAAAGTTTGAGTTTCATATCGAGTTACTCGTGTACTTGGTTTTGATCTCATTTCGTACATACTTTGGATAATTCAAAGTAAGTTATAACATTCAGTAGGGCAAATGGTCTCATTGTATGTAAAAGGAAGAGAGAGTGCAAATAGTTAAGATTAAAACTATTCACTTTCCAATAACATCTTAGAATAAGAGAAGAAAGGGTAATAAGGGTATCACGAAAGGATGTTCTAAATTAAATAAAAGAAATGGAAGAATAATGAGAAACTCTACATCCATAAAAAGAGAAACATACATGAAGAAAATGTGTCATAAGAATGTTACATGATATGTAAAGATTGGTAAATTTAGTACTCTAGTTCGTTTTGAAGTTAATTTAATTTTTATACACAATGATACTTTAGTTAAAGAAAATCATTATACCAACATTTTAAAAGCATATTGCATTCACTTTTCCACATTCATTATCTAAAGCAACAAATAATATGTTAGAAAAAACATCAACAGACAAGTTCGGTGGTACATAAAAAAGCACGTCATTAGAATGATTTTTATATCCTTACACAAATAAATTCCCTTCGGAATCTTTCAAAAAAAATTACCTTTGGAAATTCCTCATCCAAATTTATCAATTCATTTTACGGGTTACTTAATTTTGAAATCTCTCGAGTCTTGAAATACTGTTCCTTTTTATAAACTTTAAATACCGTTGCTTTAATTTTTTGATAAACTTTAAATACCGTTGCTTTAATTTTTTGATGTTTCTTATTCTTCACGCGTACACTTGGAATCAATAATCTTTTCTTTACTTCCCTTTCACGTCATTACTTATGCTTGCTTTACGGAATTGTTTTTCAATCACGTGCATTTTTTTGGGGTCTAAGAAGCACATTTCTTAACGAAAATATTTTGTTGTTTCACTATCAAAATACATGAACGCAGCATTATAAATTCCATCTATACATTTGAAGTCATCATTTTCAAAAGTGAAGAAAATATGGAGAAAATAATATATACGAAATACCCTTTTAAATGCTGAAAATAGACATACCATTCGCACAAAATCTTTCAAATAACTTGAATTTATAATAAAATATCACACTTTATAACTGTGCAGTGATTGACGGGAATCTTCTTAATTTTAAATAAATTTCCACAAGCCAGTTTTTGTTTGTACAAAATGTAATATTCCATTCTTAACATGCGACCTCCTGAACTCATGAATATACTGAAAGGAGAGCCTTCTGGACTTGAATCCATTATCTCAAGGACAAATATTCATTATTCCTACGAGTCGTTACCATTAACCATCATGAGAATAATGACTCGTGACAATAATGACTATTTGTCCCTGAAGTCATGGGTTCGAGTAACAGGAAGCTCCCCTTTGTGGGAAATAAAATTATGCATGAGTATTTAAGCTGATGGATGACACGCACAATGTGTTCATGGGTCCGGGAGGTCGCATGTCAGGACTGGAGTGTTATAAGTCGCTACCATTAATCCATCAAATGGTAGCGACTCATGAGAATAATGACTATTTGTCCCTGAGGTCATGAGTTCAAGTCGCGGGAGGCTTCCCTTTGTGAAGAATAAAATATTGCAAGGGTATTTAAGCTGATGAATGACACACTCAATGTATTCATCGATCCCGGGGTTGCATGTCAGGACTGGGGTGTTACAAAATAGTCGTGTATAATTCTTTCCTGTTCCCACCAATGATCTTCAGAAACAGAATTAAGTCTAATAGCACACTCAACTAGCTAGCATCCTACTAGACCGGGGGCAACTATTTCTGTAACACCCTAGATTTTAAAGTCATTAAATTATAGTATCAGTCATAGGAGTCTCGCTTGAGCGAGAGCATCGTCGCCTGGGCGAGAGAGGCTCACCTGGGAGGGCGAAATCCTGGGCTATACAGAAGGATTCTCGCTTGAGCGACAATTACCTCGCTTGAGCGAGAGTGGTCTCGCCTGAGCGAGAGTTGTCTCGCCTGGGCGAGAAAAGTGGCATTCAGAAACCCCAAACACATTTTAGGGTTAGAACTTTGAAGAGAAGAGAGAGAAGAACTTTTCAAGAGCAAGAGCCTTAGGAATCATCTTAGAGCTTGAGAAGATGTAAACCTCTTGTTTCTAACTCTTCTTCTTCATTTCTAACTTGTTTTGGGTGTACGGATCTCTTCTAAAAAATATGAGAAATCATGGAAACTCTTGCGTTTGAGTTGTGGTTTAGAGTTAATATTCAAAGAATGTAAAGGATTTGTGGGTTGATCCATGAAAACCCCAAAACCCCAAAAGGAAAATGTGGTCATAAGAGGAAATGTGTTAAATGATATGTGATGAAGAATATGTTGTGTGTGGTTTGTTTATAATAATGATGTGTTAAGAGTTGTTAATTTGTTACATGAGGTGAATGTTTATTGTGATGAACATATATGGGTATGTTTGTAACAATGATTGCGTGATAAGTGTTTAATGGCAACAAATGGATGAGATTATGTGATATGAGAATGATTGTGTTATGAGTATATGTTATAATGTTGAATACAAGGTGAATATGTATGTCTTGAATGGTTGGAAATTCATAATGAAGTAATTTTGGAAACATTGAACATGTATGAAACTCATATATGTTTGACGATGAAATATGAGTCGTTTTTATGTGTTATTTTGAATAAATGACTGACATTGTTGTTATTGGTGGGAATGAGGAAATATCTTAAGGTTGGAGGAGATCGTGGAGGAAACTGGTAAAGTTACTCAAAAACCGAACCCCAACACTCACCGAGGTAAGGATAAGTCTCTATTTGTGCATTTAAAATGGAAAATGTGTGTATTTTCTGGTCATGCAATGATTGAGTTGTGAATCACGTATTTAGTATAAACATATATGGGTGAGTTTATACTATTGTTGGTGTAGATTTACGAGAAATGAGAAATGGTGAAATCAAGGAAAGGAAAATATATTTTTAGCCGACCATGAATGGTTAGGACTCTGGTTTGAGTATAAATTTGTCTCCCTTAGTAACTGGAGTATCCATTAGTTTACAATTCTGTATGCCAAATTTTTTAAGTACCTTTTCTATATAGCTCTTCTGTGATAATCCAAGAATACCCCGAGATCTGTCTCGGTGTATCTGAATTCCTAATACAAAAGAAGCTTCACCAAGATCTTTCATTTCAAAATTACTGGAGAGAAATGACTTGGTTTCCAATAAGGTACACACATCATTAGTGGCAAGCAGTATGTCATCCACATACAAGAGCAAGAAAATGTGCTTGCTCCCACTGAATTTGTGATACACACAATCCTCGACTGAATTCATCTCAAAACTAAAGGAGAGAATCACCTCATGAAATTTGTGGTACCACTGACGAGACGCCTGTTTTAGTCCATAAATAGATTTTGTCAATCTGCAAACCATATTTTTTGGGTCTCCCGACATAAAGTTTTCTGGTTGCACCATATAAATCTTTTCATCAATGTTTCCATTGAGAAAAGCTGTTTAGACATCCATCTGATGAAGCTCCAAATCATAATGAGCTACAAGAGCGAGGATTGTCCTAAGAGAGTCTTTCGATGATACCGGAGAGAAAGTCTCTTTATAGTCAATCCCTTCCTTTTGAGTAAAACCCTTAGCTACAAGACGTGCCTTATACCTTTCCATATTACCACTAGAATCCCGCTTGGTCTTAAAAATTCATTTGCAACCAATGGGTTTCTTACCTTCTGGTAATGGGACAAGTTCCCAAACTTTATTGTCTTGCATGGATTTATACTCCTCTTTCATTGCTTCAATCCACTTTTCCGAATTGGAACTTTGGATGGCTTCTCGAACGTTTGAAGGATCGTTATCCATAACGCCATCACCCTCATGTTCCAGGAGAAAGCAGATGTAATCATCTGGAATTGCATTCCTCCTTTCTCTAGTGGATCTACACAAAGCTATAGGCTCTTACAACTCTTGTCCATGTTCTTGAGGAATTTGAGTTTGTCCTTCATGAATTACTAACTCATCTTGAGTAGGGAGAGTGTCTTAAAGAGGTTCCAAATTTGCTTCATCAGAAGCAACTATATGAATCGGATCTGGAATTGATATCGATTTTTCCTCTGAGACAAGGTTTCTTACCTTATCTTCCCCCTCAAACTCAATATCCTCAAAGAACGTGGCAGTACCCGTCTCAAATATGGATCTTAAATTTGGATCATAAAATTTATAGCCCCCTGATTTTTCAGAGTAACCAATAAAGTAGCTGCTTACTGTACGGGAGTCCAATTTCTTTTCATAAGGCCTATAAGGCCTTGCCTCAACTGGACATCCCCACGCATGAAAATGTTTAACACTAGGCTTTCGCCCAGTCCAAAGCTCATAAGGTGTTTTGGCAGCCGCTTTAGTTGGTATTCTATTAAGAATATAAGTTGCAGTCTTAAGTGCCTCTCCCCAGAGTGACTCTAGTAAGGTAGAATGACAAATCATACTCCTTACCATATCCTTAAGAGTCTGGTTTCGTCTTTCAGACACACCATTCATGCTAGGCGATCCTGGCATAGTGTACTGTGGGACTATACCACATTCCTCTAGGTATTTGGCAAAAGGCCCTGGACATTGTTCACCTGAACCATCATATCTACCGTAGTATTCACCACCACGATCAGATCTGACACACTTTATCCTTTTGCTGAGTTGATTTTCAACTTCATCCTTAAAAGTTTTGAACACGTCCACTGATTGGGACTTTTCATGAATAATAAAAATGTATACATAACGAGAATAATCGTCTATGAATGATATGAAATACTATTGACCATTCCAGGAAGCCGTAGGGAATGGCCCACATATGTCTGTATGTATCAATTCTAAGACGTCCGAAGCTCTATATGCACCAGTTTTCGATTGTTTGGTTTGTTTACCTTTTATGCATTTAACGCAAACCTTATGGTCTGTGAAGTCAATGGAATCCAAGATCCCATCTGACACAAGACGCTCAATTCTCTTATGAGAAATGTGACCTAGGCGCTTGTGTCACAATGCACCTGAATTATTATTATCAATTTTACGTTTAGTACCATGTGATTCCACATTCAAGGTTTCGCTATAATCAGCTACAATATTCAACATATAAAGGTTATCATCCATCATAAGAGTACCAGTTCCAACAATATTCGAATTTAAAGACAATTTAACCGAATTGTTTCCAAATGAACAATAATAACCAAATTTGTCCAAATAAGAAACAGAAATTAAGTTTCGTCTAAAAGACGGTACAACAAAGGTGTCTTTCAAATCCAAATAAAAACCAGTGCTTAATAATAACCTAAAATGTCCTATAGCTTCAACTTCCACCGATTTTCCATCGCCAACGAATATGTATCTTTCAACAAAATTAGGCTTTCGGTAGTTCAAGCAACCCTGCAGTGAAACAATGATGTTAGAAGTTGAACCGGAGTCTAACCACCAACTATTTTCAGGTACTGAAGTTAAATTGACCTCAGAACAGACCAAAGCAAGAAATGTATTTCTTCTTTAAATGTCCAAATCTTTGCAAAAGAAACAAACAGTAACCTACTTCTGCTTCTTTTGCACTGGACCCTTTGCAGCTTCATTCTTGGGCTCCATAATTATTTTCCTTTTGCTCTTGTCTTTAGAGGTACTAACAAAATGGGCACTTTCTGTCCTCTCTTGGTTCATCCTTTCCTCTTCTTGCACACAAAATGAAATGAGCTCATTAAGAGACCATTTCTCCTTTTGACAGTTATAAGAAATCTTAAACTGACTGAATTGTGCAGGAAGAGAAATTAAAACCAGATGGATGAGCAAGTCTTCCGACATCTCAAGCTTAAGAGCCTTCAGCTTTGAGACAATGTTGGACATTCCCATAATATGTTCCCTTATATTTCTCTTGCCTTGATACCTCATGGAAATCAAGTTCTGTAACAGAGTACTTGTTTCGGCCTTATCGCTTTTTGCAAAGCGTTTTTCTATCTCAGCAAGGAAAATTTTGGCACTTGTCGTCTTATCAGAGACAGTACCCCTAAAGACTTCTGGAATACCGCGCTTAATGATCATGAGACACATGCGATTGGAGCGCTCCCTCTTCTCATAATCCTTCCTCTCTTTAGAGGTGCTGGATTCCAAAGGAGGAGGTGGTTGCTCTACCCTTAATGCATAGTCCAGATCCATGCAGCCAAGAACAATTTCCATGTTCTCTTTTCAGTCCTCAAAATTTGTTCCATTGAGGACCGGAACCGAATTCAGATTTGCAGATATAGAAGCAATAGTTGGTGCTGAATAGAACAAAAGACAATATATTAAAACATGCTCACAACTCAAAATCATCAATATGCTATAAACAATGATATATCCCAATCAAGATACCTAGCGCACCATTAATATCAAGTCTTTGGACAGTAATATTAACTGCGAGTGGTACTCTTGTTGCAATGATCAACATTGATAATAAGACATGTCAACGGACGAACCCCTTTTTGGATTGATTCATCAGTCACATGTATAAAACTGAATAATTATCACATGTTTATCATCGCCAGTGTGCATGATCTTCGGCCAAACATTAACTTTCCTTAGGGCCAGCTAATATCCGCATGAATAACCACACACACCAACATCTAATATTCCTTATGAGTTATATCCATGAAAGAGGTCACTTGGGCAACATTCCACTTCAATTGGCTCACTTGAAATAACAGACTACTCAGCGGGTAACCATATCATAACCATGTTTAATGCATAAAGATACCAAAGCCCCAAAATTTACTTGAAAAAGATCCCAAAAGTGTCCCTGAATCTCGCTTGAGCGAGGGGGTCTCGCCTGAGCGAGAACCCTTTGTCTACCCGAGGGTTTTGACGAAGATGGAAGTTCTCCATCGGGTTTTTCGCAAAATTCACCCCAAAACAGCCAAAAAATACATTATAATTGCTATTGTTTCAAAATAATGTTATAGCAATCATCAATTTTGCAAAACAAAACCCAATTTGGGGAAAACATGAACAACATCATACAAAACCCAAATTTCATATATGAACCAAATTGGGGTGGCTCTGATACCATTTTGTTGGATATTTCCGATTAATCCTAATCGTATCCCCGAAACCGAATAATTAGGACATTGTTCCGAAACCAAATGTTTATGCCCATACATAATCCCTAATGGAACAATCCTAATCCAGACCGAAGAAAACCCCAATTGGTTTCATAGTGAAGAAGAAAACGCATACCTTGGTTAGCCATTCCGAATGCTCCGAGGTATGTGGGTTGTAGGATGTTCCGGTTGCTAGAGCTTGATGGTTTTCCGTTCGCTCCGCTAGAGGGGAATTCAGAGAGAACGAGAGTGCTTCTGATGTTCTTTTGCAAAAGTGAGAATGAGAGTGTTTGGTACCTTAGTCTTTCTCTTTTTCTTTATATATGTTGGTTTTGTGACTTAAGTCACATATCCTCATAAATCAATCCTTATAACATCAGTTACTCAATAAACTCGTTGCTCTGCAACTGGGGACCATAACCCATAAAGGTAACATTAACGGTTACCACTTAAGTTGTAATATTCTAATTCAGTCCCTTCATCAAAATAGAAATTGTCCGAATGTATCTACACTCATAATATTTCATGACACATATGCCCTTAGCCACCAAATTAATCCATAAAACAATTTTATATATATTGGCCAAATAAATTATGGCTATAACACAATTATATAATTATATTTGTGAGCCATAAATTGTCAGAAATTCCAACAGATTCATGTTGTATGTATTGAAAAAACATTGTTCAGAGTTGGGAAGGGGTATCCTTTGAATACATTTCCATTAAAAAATTAAAAAAATTGTATTACACGCAGTCACTAGCATCTAACATATTGTAACTAGGCTTTACTTTATGTTAACGCAAGATTCCCGCAATCTTTGTACGCGTTTTTATCATCATTACAAAGCCACCAAAGGGTGCTTAAACATCTTAGTTAAATAAGTGTAAGTGGGAACTGTAGTACAACATCCTTAGTTTCTCCAATACTCAACAAAAATGTGTTCCCAAGAATCCCATATCCACTTTGTCTTGTTTCCTTTGATGGCCCAAGGTCACATGATTCCCATGATGGACATTGCAAGAATAATGGCACAACATGGTCTTATTGTGACCATAGTTACCACACCCAATAATGCAGCACGTTTCACACAAACTTTTACTCGTTCCATAGAATCTGGTTCTCAAATCAGATTAGTAGAAATCCAATTCAATTTTGAAGATGGATGTGAGAATCTTGATATGCTATCTTCATTAGGCACTGCCTTGAGTTTCTTCAATGCAGCAAATACTCTCCAGGTATAATTTTTTTTTGTAATAGTAATTATTTTTGTGTGAAAATATCCCACAATGTTCCCAACAAGCATATACATAGTTACATGTGTTATTGGAATTTTTTTAGCGGTGTAGATTTAAAATTATTTTTAATTAAAGTTTTTTTTATTCTTCAAACCATTCTGGGCCTCACATTCCAGTACTAGACTGTTCAGTACTGGAGAGGATCCCAACCCGATTTGAATATGGATCATCTCCTATACTGGAGGGTCCAGTACAGGCTGAGATAGTGATATGTGGCATTGAAATTTTGTTAATAGCTTAGATTTTTTTATTTTTCTAAAATGTATTATTTCATTATTATTTCCACCAGGAGCAGGTAGAAAACATCTTTGAAGAGTTAACACCTTCACCATGCTGCATTATATCTGACATGTGTTTGCCATATACAGCAAAAATTGCTACCAAGTTCAACATTCCTAGGATTTCTTTCCTTGGACAAAGTTGCTTTACTCTTTTGTGTCTTTACAACTTGGGAGTCTATAATAAAGTGGTTCAGAACATAGCCACAGAAAATGAGTACTTTGTTTTGCCAGGTATACCAGACAAGATTGAGATGACAAAAGCTCAGTTACCAGGACCACCAGCAATGAATGAAAATTGGAGAGAGTTTTATGCCAAAACTGGTGCAGCTGAAATGTCCTCTTATGGTGTGGTAATGAATTCTTTTGAAGAGTTGGAGACAACATATGCAAGGGATTACAAGAAGGTTAAAAAGGATAAGGTTTGGTGCATTGGTCCTGTTTCACTTAGCAACAAGGATCAATTGGATAGAGTTGAGAGAGGGAACAAGTCTTCAATTGATGAACACTATTGCATCAAATGGCTTGATTTGCATGAACCAAGAGGTGTAATCTATGTATGCCTTGGAAGCATGTGCAATCAAACAACATTGCAACTCATAGAGCTTGGTTTGGCCTTAGAAGCATTAAGTAGACCCTTTATTTGGGTCATAAGGGAAGAGAGTTATTCAGAAGCATTGGAGAAGTGGATTAAGGAAGATGGATTTGAGGAAAGGACTAAAGAAAGAAGCGTCGTGATTCGCGGCTGGGCGCCGCAGCTTCTAATACTATCACACCCTGCAATTGGAGGTTTCTTAACACATTGTGGTTGGAACTCAACCTTAGAAGCAATATGTGCTGGTGTGCCAATGATAACATGGCCAATGTTTGGTGACCAGTTTTGCAATGAGAAACTAATTGTGCAAATATTAAGAGTTGGAATAAGTGTTGGGGTGGAAACTCCTCTCAAATGGGGAGAGGAAGATAAAATTGGTGTATTGGTGAATAAAGAAGATGTTGAGAGAGCAATTAACAAGTTAATGAATGAGACCAGTGAGAGTGAAGAAATAAGAGAAAGAGTTAAAGAACTTGCTGAAATGGCTAAGAGAACTGTTGAAGAAGGAGGTTCTTCTCACTCTAATGTGACACTACTTATCCAAGATATTATGCAACAAACCAAGAAAGAAGAATGATCTTTTTTCCGTTGGTTAGAACAGATTGGTATTCTCTATGTTCCTTCCATATGTTTCACCCCATCAATGAATCAAATTCATTAGGGCATAATGAAACATAAAATTATTCAATGCACTTGGTGCTTACTACAGAGTGCACTGGGTCAATATAAACTAAAGGTTTCATCATGTAGTTTCCTCAAAGTATCTACTTTGTTCACTGCTACACTATCACACTGCTAGTACACAAAAAATGCATCTAAGTTGAATTAAATTTGAGTTTAATTTAAAACAGCAATATAAGAGCCCCAACTACTCTGCATTTAACAAAGTGAGGTCGAGAGAAAACCTATTAACTTACCATGTAATGGGGAAATTTTACACGTTCTTAGAGAATGAGGAAATTGGAGTGGGAAAGATATTTTGAGAATTCTTCATTAGATTGAATGAATGCCAAAAATAACTACCACCTACTATTTATAGGGGTTAGTTAAATAACATCTTGCTATAGATGGAAAGTTTAGCAAGATAGCTTAAACATCAACAGTAATAAACTAGAATAAGCTTAAACGAATAATCAAACACTCAACACTAATCAATCTTCATATCAAGCTAATAATTCAACACACGTCTAATTTGACCTTTTAATATAATTTTTTCAAAATGCAAATTTTACTGGAATCGTGCATGTAATCTACAATTTTAATATAAATATTTTTTATCTAATTACTAATAACCGAATAATCTAATTACTAATAATCGAATACAAATAAATATAAATCATGGTAAACACTACAAACCAAGCACATCCCTTAAGTCACATATTGTAGGATTATAAACCATATCTCATTCGATCACAACATCCCATATCTTAAACTCTCAAACCCACATACGCCATTCTATACCAACATAACTCATGACAATACTGTTGGCTGAGCTACATCACGCAAAATAGGCACCATCTATAGACTATAGAGACCGCGTCAGGAGGCATATTATGTCGAGTCTGTGGGATTGTCTCACTCCATTTACAGGCCATCAAACCCCAAAGTTAGATATGCCACCAACCATGCATCGCCATCAGAGCACAACAATTGTGGGGCCAAACACCCTTTCGAGACTGGGATAATGTTTTTCACCCTGCCAACTCAGCTCGACCGCCTCACACATATAGAATAGTATGATGGAACCAATAATGTTATTTCATGGAGCTTCAGATCCATCATGTTTTGTGCTTTTCCATTGACTCTAAAATGCACTATTTATTGGATAAACATTAATAAATCTCATTTATTAAATTGTACATATAAATGAATATGATCATTTTGACTCAATAAAGAATTTATAAGGATTAAAATTACCTTAAATTGTCAATAGGAAATTCTGAACAAATGGAATAGTTTCCTTTGACCTCATACTATCATGGTAGTTAAAGAAGGGGGGAATAGAGGTTTACATATAGGAATCTGGGCTGTTGAGGGAAATGGAGAGGTCGTGTATGGGTTAAAATGGAGATGTCGTGTATCTTATTGCTCCGTATGTTCTTGAAGTTTGTTAACAAAATCTACAATAATATTTAATGAATAAAAGAGTAAATTACACTCACACCCTGAATTTTAGTGAAATTATACAAACCACCCCACTTTTTTGTCCTTACATGAACTATCCCTAATTTTGTACCTACGTTACACTAACTACCCCTGCATAATATAAAAGTGTAATATTTTAAACAAAAAACGTATGATGTGTGTAATTAATTAAACAAAATATTGTATATTATGTAGAAAAATTCAAATAATATAAGAGTCAATGCGTCTTCATTATTTGGCTCGTTATAAAATAATATAAGAGTTGTTTAAACATTCATTTGAAATTATTAATGTATTTTTTAATGACACAAAAAAAATAAAGAAACATTCGCTTTTGTACTATTTGAAGTGTTACACAATATACAATATTTTGTTTAACTTAATTACATTCATCACACATTTTTTCTTTAAAATATTACACTTTTATAACATGCAGGGGTAGTCTGTGTAATGTATGTATAAATCTAGGGGTGGTTTGTGTAGGAAGGAGGGGTGGTTTGTGTAATTTCATTAAAACTCAGGGGGTGTGAGTGTAATTTACTCTTAATAAAACCACCAATGATAAGTTGTAATAATGATCAAGAGGAAAAATAAAGGAGAAAACTACAAGTTACTGAAATTCATCATATTCATTCATCATGCCATTAACAGCCGGATAATTAGGTTAATAGTAGTCCTAAGATGGGCCTAAAAGACTGACCCAATTGATTTAAACATTTAATCAAATAATTTTTTTACTTCTCCTTATAATCAGATAGCCAAAAGGGCTTTTGTGTAACTCGTTTGGGCATCTTAGGCTGGTGTTCCAGAATGTGAGTTATTGACAAATAAAACTCATAAAAATTAATGGTGTAGTTATCCATATTATTATTGTGGATTTTTTTTTCTAACAACTGAGAATTGACATTGTATTGGGACGATGTTCTTTTCTCTTTTCTCATATGGCCTGATGAGAGAAAATAAATGGAGATGTATTCGAACTATAAAAGTAGAACTTTTTCAATTGTGTTATTTGAACCTTAGACTTATCATAGGGTCTTGAATAAGGTTATGAATAATTGTTTCGTTATTGCTGTGGAAACTTTGAAAATTTGACTTTTAGAATAATTTGAACCTTAGACTGTGATCGCTATACGGTCTCAACGACTCCAAAAACCTTAATATATCGACGTCTATAGTAATTGTGGACCCAAATTTAAAACCTTATTCCCAATAATTAGAATTGCAAAGTTACGATAACCATATTATTTGAAAAAGAAAATAAACGAAACCACAAGAAAGGAATCACTACAACATTATTAAAGAAAAAACAAAAACAATGATTCCAAAATCAAACTTATTAAGACAAATTCCCTTGTTGGTGCATGCATTTGGTGTTTGGTCTCCAATGTGACTTAGCTTTGGTTTAACCCTTTGATATGCATTATGTCTTCAATTAGCATAGACATGTTGTGGTAAGATGAACCACCTTCTTCTATTGTTTTCTTTGCCAAGTCCACATACTTTCTAGCCCTTTCTCTCCTCTTTTCTTTTTCTTCACCTTCACCCATCACTTTCTCTATAGCCTTTATAACATTATCTCTATTCACTAGAACACCATCACCAAACTTGTCTTCATCTCCAAAGTGTATAGAATTTTCAACTCCAACACTAACACCAGTGTCAATCACTTGCACAACAACTTTTTCATTGTAAAATTGATCAGCAAACATAGGAAATGTGATCAATGGCACCCCAGCACAAATTGCTTCAAGTGTAGAATTCCAACCACAATGTGTCAAGAATGCTCCTATTGCTTTATGTGATAATATCAACACTTGTGGTGCCCAACCTCTAATCAAAATCCCTCTCCCTTTCACCCTCTCTTCAAATCCATCTTCTTTCAGCCACTTTTCCAATTCATCTCTTCTATATGCTCCTCTTATCACCCAAATGAATGGCCTTTTCGACGCTTCCAATCCGAGCCCGATTTCTTTCAATTGTTCCGGTGATACGCGATTAAGGCTACCAAGACAAACATAAAGTACAGAACATGGTGGCCATGAATCAAGAAAATTCACATATTGGCTTTCATCAATATGTGTGTTTTTGTTACCTCTCTGAGCTTTGTCCAAGTCATCCTTGTTGGTTAGTGAAACAGGACCAACACACCAAACCTTGTGTCCTGTGACCCTTTGATACTCTTTGACATATTCTCCTTCCAATTCTTCAAAAGTGTTCAATAATATCCCATATGATGTTGCTTCAGATGTTCTTACTCTTTCTCTGACAGCATTCAACTCCTTGTCTGGGCCAGGAGTGAATATCACTGGAAGCTGTGATTTTCTCATTTCAATTCTATGAGGCAATCCAGGGACAACGATAAGCGAATCGGAATCCGAGACAGTCTCATAGACCTTAGAAGTATGCAAATTGTGATTGCACAAGATATTAAAGCAATTAGTGCCATCAAATAAAATTCTTGGGATATTGAACTTGATTGAAATGTCAGCAACACATGCAATATTCTTATCACATACTATGCAGCTTGGAGAAGGACTCAACTTTTCAAGAACCTCTTCTATTGGCTTTTGCAGGATATCCAAAGCCCTGAAGAAGTTGATCTTGAGATCCATTGAAGGCAGTGTTTCAAGGTTCTCAGACCCCTCTGGTATTCCAGACTCTGCATTGGGGAATTTCACGAGTAAAAGCTCGATCGGCGAACCCGATTCGATCTCTCTTTTGATGCTGGCATTGAACTGGATGGAGTTGAGGGGTGTTGTGATTATGGTAACCTTCACATTACGCTTTGCTAACAACTTTGCCATATCTACCATTGGAAGAATATGGCCTGGTGCCAAGAAGGGTATGAATACAAAGTGGAGATTGCTTAAGAGTGTTGAATCCATTGCAAGTTTCTACGTTATACAGAAAACTTAAGGCAAAAGATTCAAACTAAGGCTACTATGCTTTGTGCTTCAATTTTGCATATGATAGTTTTCCTTGAAAGGCTATATATATATATACAAGGAATTTTAGATTCTAGAAAACATTATTGTTATTTTTTAATCTAAAAGTGGGAACATATAAGGAGAATGACACTCTCTAGTAATGGAGAGGAAATTGATTATTTCCTTTGAATTTTAAGGCTAAAAATGTAATATAACTTTACATATAAAAAGACACTGCATATTGTTCTTATTTTGATATTCTACAACACTTCTCTCTCTAATAATGGAGATAAGTCTCACTCATATAAGGCTTTATGGGCAAACTTCAAATTGAGTGATAAGTTAAAAGAAGAGTAATCACTTTCATACTCATAAATTTTCATCTATACCAATTTGGTTGTTATAAAAATTCAAATTGATACTTAAATATCATCAATGTGATTTAAAATAGTCTTAATCATATATTATAAAAATATTAAAAATGACTAATTTGACATGCATTTGATATTTTTTAACCATTTTGAGCTTTACAATTTGACTGTTATACTTAATTATTATTGACTCTTCACACTAACAATACATAAATTTTACGATCAAAATTATATACATACAAATTTTTTTTGTTGATTAGGTAATTTAATTATATAATTAAAATTTCATTAAATGTTTTATAATTTTTTTTATAAGAAGCCTTTTTCCTTAAAAAATTTATAAGAAGCCTTTTTCCTTAAAAAAAATTAAATATAATTAATATCCTAATTATTTACTTGCCATCCCTATTATCCTATATACACTACGGCAAAATTGCAAAACAACAACACTTAAAGTTGACATTCAACATCACTTTTGACATGAACGCAGTGCAATGTATGGTTAGATTCAAAATCGCTTTAAAATAGCTGTAGAAAGTAGAAATTGTGGTACATTCAACAAGCAAGTCTCGTTGAATGTGTCAAATCTCCACTTTATACAACATCTATTTGTTATTAATTCTCGAAATAGTGTTGTTTGATATAATAATATTATTAATGCATCTCTTATTAACTTATACAATTGCTATATATTTATCAAACACATCTGACAATATAAAACACATATATATCAAGCACATTCAACAACTTAAAAGCACATTCAACAACACATATATAATCAATACCATTAACTATATATAGTCTATTATATATCACTCCAACAATATTAGGTATATTGCCTATTTTCTATATATACTATCTAACAACTAGTACATATATGCATGTCAAAATTTCAACACATATTCATACTATTCTAGAAGTGGCAAAACAAATTAACCTACTAACCTATAGAATATTTCAGACATAGTTAGCCAATTTTCCTAAGTTGTAGAATCTTATTATTTGTCAATACATTGAATTCAGATAAAGTCCTAAGTAGTACCATGTTTTTTTTGTCATTGCTAAATGATCTCGTTCATAAAGTACGTCATGTAATAGTCACAATCATTTGAGTTGTTTTCACCTGGGCACTACAATTAAAAACAAAATAAAAATAGTTTTTGAACATAGACAAATAACTTTATATAAAAATTGTATACTGCAATTGCTTGAAATTTGTGCAAATACATGAATCCATTTGAGGATGTTTGAAGTAGATTTACAAGGAATTTGTTATATGTAAATTTGCATGAGCCTAAAAAAGAGAAATTACATAGTTATATATTTTCATCTATACCAATTTGATCATAAATTTTCATCTATACCAATTTGATTCTTATAAAAAATCAAATTGATACTTAAATATCATCAATGTGACTTAAAATGGTCTTTATAAGATATAATAAAAATATTAAAAATGACTAATTTAACCTACATTTGATATTTTTGTAACCAATTTGAGCTTCATAATTTGTTAGGGACAAAATTGATACATGCAGAAAATTTGAGGAATCAAAATATATTTTACTCTTAAAAGAAATACTAAATATAAAATAGGGTGTTTTAAGACTTACTTTTTTGGTACATAGAAAAAGTAATAGTCTTATATTTAATATTTATTTTAAGAGTAAAGATTTATTTAATATTTATTTTAAGAGTAAAGATTTATTTTTATCTCTATACTATATCTTGAATAACCCCGCTCATACCCAAAATGAGATTGTAAAATCAATTTTTCATGTTTATGGACATTCTCCATAAAAAGAGACGAATTTGGAGTTTTTTTAAAACATTTATGGACTCCGTGAATCTTATTGGTCAAGTTGGATAAGATATAGTTACATTTTTCCAATTTATCATGATGTATATGTCCGGTGAGATATACAAAAATACATTTACTAACTAATTTTTCAGTTTAAATAGAATGTTTGTTTACCAAAAAATCATGGCAAGTTTACTATATTTAATAATATAGTTTCTTTTCTATTAAAAACAATAGAGAAAAAGATGATGCATTGAGAGTATAAATTTATTATACATTTTCAATTTATCATTTATTATTTATTTTTAATCATTATTCACTCTTCACACTAACAATGCATAGATACCACACTCAAAAATATATACATACTAATTTTTTTGTTGATTAGGTAATTTAAATATAAAATTAAAATTTCATTAAATGCTTATAAATTTTTTATAAGAAGCATTTTTTCATTAAAAAAATTAATGTAATTAATAATCTAATTATTTGATTTCCATCCCTATTATCCTATATACACTACACCAGAATTGCAAAATAACGGCACTTAAAATTGACATTCAACATTACTTTCTATATGAATGCAATATAATATATGGCTAGATTTAACAACACTTTATAATAGCGGTTGAAAGTGATAATTGTGCTACACTCAACAAACAAGTCTCGTTAAATGTGTTCAATTTCCACTTTGTACGGCGTTTGTGTGCTTTTAGTTTTCCTAACAATATTGTTCGATATAATAATATTGTTAATGCATCGGTTGTTAATTATACAAAACACATATATATATCAAACAAACTCAACAACTTCAAGCACATTCAACAACACATGTAAAATCAATACTATTAAATATATATTGTCTATCATAGGGAGTTACTCACATGAGAACAATGTGTTATTATGAGAAATTAGAACAATTAATATAGACCAATCAATCTTATTTGAATGATCATGATAAAAAAATGAATACACATGACTATCATGTGACCAATAACTAACTTTTAATTCTAAATATTCATGATTGGTTGTAAGGCCTATAATTATTTTTCTTGCATTTTTTATATGAGTCGCCCCCATCTATTATATATCACTCCAACAATATTAAGTGCATTTCCTATTTTCTATATATTCTATCTAACAAATAGTACATACATGTATGTCAAAATTAGATATTCATACTATCCTACAAGTGGCATAACTAATTAGTCTCCTAACCTATAAAGTTCTATAATCTTATTATTTGTCAATACATTGAATTCATATAAAGTCCTAGGTAATACCATGTTCTTTTGTCATTGCTAAATGATTTTCTTCATAAATTACATCGCGTAATAGCTTCAATCACTTGAGTGGTTATGACATAGGCACTGGTGGGTAACCACATAAATAAAGACACCTAGAGGGAGTGAAAAGGTGTAGCGATCCTCGATTTCTGTTTTTCCTATTTACACAAAACTTGAAAATATAAGCAGTTTAATCGATTATTAGAGTATTTAATCGATTAAAGACAAAAGACTTAATCGATTAATAATAGGTTTAATCAATTAACCTGAAACATAAATCTTGATTAATAATAGTTTCTTGTAAAGCAAGTTATCCCAAAAACATTCATTTACATATTCAATTTGTTTAATGAAAATATTCTAAATTTTGAACAAATACCAACAATCAATAAGCAATCAAAGAAACACTATAAATCATGAAAATACTGAATTTAAAGGAGATAAAGGGATATAAGAGTGTGTCAAATAATTTTATCCTGGTTCGTTTGCGAATCCACTTGCAAACTACATTCAGGCCTCCCCATTCTAATCTCGAGAGGTTTTTCTTCACAAATTCACTTTACAAACACTTATTTTTTGGCCTTGTAGATCCCAAATAAGTTTGAACTCCAACCCGTCCTTGCAGATACTCAACACCTACTCATGGTATAGCATCAGCCGCTGATGTCTCTCAACCAAGACCTTTGTAAAGGTGAAGATCAAACAACACAACCTAATCTCAACTAGGATTTCTCATGTGAGTTTTGGATATTATGTCGTTGTTTGTGTGTGTTATTTGAAGATAATATAACTATAGGAGCAACAACCTGAAGAGACTCCTTTGGTGAAGAATATTCATCAGAAGTCTCTATAATATCCACATTTCTTGATTTATCATTCCCACTTGTTTGGCCATCCTTAAATAAACCTAACATTTCCAAACAAACAAAATTTCTCGTACTGTGGTTAGGTCAATAAAATTTGTACCCTTTTGAATTTTCCGAATAGTCGATAAAGAAACGACTAATGGTTCTTGCATCAAGCTTCTTTTCATTTGGTTTGTACACCTTTAATTTTGTTGGACAACCTCAAATATGGAGATCTCTCAAACTGGGTTTCCTTCCGGTTCATAACTCATAGGGAGTTCTAGGAACTGCTATAGTGGGAACCCTATTAAGTAGATACACAACGGTCCTTAATCCGTACATCCACAATGACTCAACATTGACCTAACCATTTGCATTAGAGTACAATTTTGATTTTCAGCCACACCATTTTGTTTTGGTGTGTAAAACATATTTTATTGAGAACTACATATCCCTCGAATTTCGAGAAACTTTGCAAATGGTAGTGGATATTGTTCATTCTCATTATACTTTCAATAATATTCACCACATTTATTAGACCTCTAAATCTTAATGTTCTTTTCAAGTTGTCTTTCAACCTCATCAATGAATACCTTTAGGACATCCATTGATTTGGATTTTCCATGCCACAAATATAGGTAACAATAACATGAGTAATCATCTATAAAAGTGATAAAATAATTTTCACCACCCTAGATGCAACATCAAAAGAACCACAGATGTCTACGTATATTAGCTTATTAAGTTTACTACTTCTTGGGATTGAGTTCTTTGATTTGTGTTTAGTTTGTTTTCTTTTAATGCAATCTAAACAAGCATCCCAATCACAAAAATCTAAAAGAATTAAAATATCACTTTTCATTAACCTCGTTATCCTTTCTTTTGATATATGGCCTAATCTTTGATGGCACAAGTTGAATTCTTGTAAAAAACTCTAAGCTTGCTACTAATGTCATGTTCAATGTTAAATAAATATTCCCTAAAATTAAAATCAAGATTGAAGCAATATAAATCACTCGTTAATGTACCAATATTGAAATAGTACAAATTTTTATTAAAATTAAAATGAGAATGTCCAATCTTAAAATTTAAGCATATACAATCCACACTAGCAACATAAACCAAATTCTTTCCACGTTCAGGAACATAAAAACATTTTTCTAGATCTAAATTATTGCACGATCTAAAATCAATTTGTATGTCCATATTTCATGAACTCGTTCTTCATTTTGTTCCCCATGTAAGGAAACTTCTCAGTTTCATGGGTTCGAATTAAAAGGAATCCTTACACAATATACAATACATGAGTTATTACACCATAGCCTAACCGCCAAGTATTATTAGGAACCTCAAAAAGATATGATTTATCTCTAACGGAAACAAAATGTGTTTCCTTATTTTCAAACTATTTCTTCCTTTTGGGGTAATACTTCTTACGGTGCACATTCTTCTAACAAAGAAGTATTTTATCTCTTTAAGGATTTTCCTTCTTTAATGGATATCTTTTCCTTCCTATTTCCTTTGTTCATGTTGTATGGTCTGGATCTGTTGGTGCTAACTAGCACCTGAATAGACAAATGAACATAGTTATTTTTAATTTTCTTTAATCTCCCCTTCTCCTGAACCAATATGACATTTACTTCCTGAAAATTTCATTTCTTTTTTATGGTGTTATACTTAACCTAGAATTGGCAAAACTAAACATGAAGGGAGTTAATAAATACTAAGAATACTTCTCTTACCTACATCCCTACGCCATTCATTTTCGTAGTCATATTTGTCATGCTAGTTACATGATCATGAATGTGTTGCGACCAGTTAAACTTCTTGGTCGTCAACTCTAACATGAGATTTAGCACCATAGAGTTATCAATAATGTCTAATTGAGAGTACTCAGTGATTATCCTGATAAAGTCCCTAACATTATTTGTCTTAGGCATAGACGGTTTAACATTGTCAGAGATTGATATCTTCATCAAGCTAAAACTCGACCTCTTTAACAACTCCCAAGCCTCAAATCTAGTATTGCCTACCTCTGAGTTGATTTCAGTTATATTTGGTACATGATCCACTATGATAGCCAAATCCAACTCTATCACACCAAGTGAGAATCAAATTTGTTTGGACCAACCATTATAGTTCAGCTCATTGAACTTAACACATAAGTTGCCTAAGACGAATGTTTTGAATGAAACTGAAATAAGATATGCTAACACTTTAATGCTTTGAATAAATCTTGACGGATTCAAACTAAACTTTTATTCATGCACTTAATTTATCTTTGGATAAAATTTAAATGCATTAAATCTTACTAATGATGTCTAATATTATCTTTACATAAACGAGCACAAACAAGTATGTTTAAAATTTTAATGTTATTAAATACATACAATAATCCACATTTGAGTAATCATCATAATTAATTAACAAACTCAAATTATTATCTTTATGGCAAGAAAATCTTAATTGTAAATAATATCCAATTAAGTTAATATCAGCAGTTTTATACAAGTAGCATTCAATTTAATATAACGACAAATTGTTACAAAATGAGTCGATTCTTATATTCCACCTACCATCACTACAAGATAATACTTGCTATAAAAATAAAGATAATGCATTATCTAAAACAAAACTCATGCATTCACGAGTCAGACTCATCTCTATTACTGGAAATAGCAGTTATCTAATAACATATAGAAAAATCAAAAGAAAATGTCAGTTTTATTCCTTTAACTTACATTAACATTACATTTTTACCTTTAAACATTACACTAAAAAGCCTAATTGTCCTCTCCAGTTACTACAACATTTTTGTCCTATGGCAACGGCTAAAAATCGTGGTCAAAACTGAAAAAACTGTTTTCTTTGCCAGATGCAACAATTTTTTTACTGTGGTAGTCTGAGGCGTTGCCTTTAGTTTAGGCAACGGTTTTTTGACTTTTGGCAACACCTTTTTAAAACCGTTGTCTAATACTTGAATAGGCAACGGTTTTTGTTCAATGTTAACAACAACGGTTAAAAACCGTGGTCTAAAAGGGAAGCTCAAAACCGTTGTCATTGTGCCCAAAGGCAACGATTATAAAACCGTTGTCATTGTGTTCATAGGCAAGAAAACCGTTGCCTTTGGTCTTGTGCCCATTTTGGAAATAGATAAATGTTGTCTTTGCACCATATATACAATCCTTCTTTTAAGTTTACAAAAGAAAACAAACCAAACTACAAATACTTGCACCTATAGTAAGGAAGGCCTTTTTTCTAAAAATTATAGCTCTAGTAACTGTTGTTTTTAAACCAAAACAAATAACAGAAGCAAATGTAGCATTTACACATTCAATGCCAACTTTAACAACCATATTTATCATTATGCAGATACCAAAATGCTGAGCTTAGTTCAAAGCATCCATCCACATATAAATCCATTCACTTGTTGAGTTTGAGTTGTTGCATTTAACTGATTGCTTTCCAAAGATTGGAAGAAGCCTTGAGAGTGAGCATTATGTGTATCATGTTGCATACTTTGTTCACCTTCATCCCATTGTCTGTTTTGGTTTCTTGAATTGATTTCTTCCAGCTTCATGGCCAAACCTTTCATTTGATAATATTTCTTATATCTTCCTTGTTCCCTTCTACTTCTTCCTCAGTGATCCATTTATTGACCCTTGCAAAAGCAAAAAAAAAATTACCCTGATTAATTAATTAAAGATGATTCATAATTAATTTCATATATTATCAAAGTACTCCTTGCATGTGTGTTCAATACCTTTCTGTTATAGAATTGGCATTAGAAAAACAAAGCATGGAAGACTTGATGTGTACTATTACAATCCCAGGAATCTTCATAGCCAAAGTATGAGGATTTGTCTAAATAAAAAAATTAATTAGAAATTCATTAGATTATAATATTTTTTTACCAATCCTCACACACTCTGACACATTGCATTCTTGAATTGATTTCTTGAATTGGTTTCTCTGCACCTGAGTTGTTGCCAACCCCTGCCACTTCTCCTCCAACTAAAGACCATGTCCATGAAATAATAAGAAAAAATTCAGATCAGAAAAGTGAAAAAATCCCTTCAGTGTCTCTATCAAAAAGTGAAAAAAATCATGGGTACAACTCTTGTTGTGCTTCTTCAATTAGATTGTAAATTTTTTTAGCATAATCATTGAGGCCATATACTACAGCCCTGACTTCCCAGCAAGTATTGTGACATTTAGTACAAGGACACAGAATTTCTCCTCCTTGTGGTTTTCCGTTGGTGTAAGCATAGTTCAAAAAAAAACTCAACACCATCAATGTACTCTGAGCTATACCTCGGCAATTTAATCCATTCTCTGTCCATCAAGGTAACTAGAATTGCGGAAAATAAAAATAAGTTAATCAGTATGTAATTGGCATTGCGAAACATGGAAGATGAAACTTGAGTTAATCAGTATTGCACACACAAAAGTTTTATCCTAGAAGCAAACTTTGCGGGGCATTGTGAAGCACACAACAACTTGCTAAACCGCATGAAACAACCCTCTATGTGAATTTTAGGTTAGCATCTTCTTGGTGTAGCGGCACAAATTGATTCACAACCACAACCCTCTATGAGAAATTTTCTCTTCTAACAAGTTGAATAGTAAAGCCACGTGAAATAACAGTAAAGTATGAAACATAGTAGTAAAGCCATGTGAGTAAGAAACAGAGCATTACCTTATAAATCCAAAATAAGACCCATGAAATTGAAGGAAGATACGCCTGGACTAAGTATCCAAAATAATTGATGATTGCGGGAAAAGTAAAGCTACAGAGAAGAATGAGAGGAATTATACATTGAACATTGAGCAGCAACATCCACATTAAATTATAAAAAATATTGTAGTTCAGTGTTCTTTAAAAAATAATTTTGACTAAAGGGCACTTGGAAGAGCCCATAGGGAACTTATTAAAATAGTTCATGACTTTCCTATAAGCTCTTTTTAGCTTATTTCAATAGGCTTATAACAGAAGCTTGTGAAAATAAGTTTTTTTAGCTTATTTAAGAAATAAATAATGAAGTGCTCTAAATATACAACATTACAGCTAAAAAATCATTTTAACCTGCTATAACTCATGAACTAAGGGCAAGGTAAGGAGCATAGAAATAGGAACATATGACACAACCATGATATCAAAATACAACAATTTTCCTGAACATATTTTCTGGAGAGAAATAAAAAGGATCGTAATAAATAATTAGAAGGGAAAAAACATGTATTATGCTTGTGAGTAGTCTTTTAATAAAATCTTGTTGTGCAGAGTATAACTCATCTTTAGGCTGAAAGAAGAAAGAGACATGAGATAAACATGGCAGATAAAATGTGAAGTCAAATATGGTGAATTTGAATGAGAATAAAGATGTATCAAAGTAACAAAAGATGGCTTAAAACAACACTATATAACAGAGAGGAAATGATGGAAACCATGGTGCTGCTGAACCATTGTTTGAAAACCATTCAAATTACTTTCATATAAAGGTAGGCAAAAAAGATGTAAAAATAATCGTGGTCTAAGGTACACTAAGACAACAGTTTTAAAACCGTGGTAAATAAATGTAAATAATTAAGTAATAAGATAATGCTACTTAAAACTGTAGTGTAATGTACTGAGTAATGGAGAGGAACCATTGGTGTAGGATGAGATTATGGTTTATTACAATGACATTATAATACAAAGTACTATAATGACTAGAATGCAAAGTATAATTGTGGAAAAAAAAATATTGAACTGATCTAGCAATTAGCACCATTGTATGGCCTTATAATTTGTCCAAAAGAATTTTAATCTATGAAAATTTAAAGGCATGATTCTCAACAACCCAGTTATGAAGTTATAAAAATTATTCTCGAAATCTATTTACACACAATAAGTATGTGGTATTATGAGAGTAACCATTAAAACCATTTCATTAAGACATTAATATAATATTATAACATTCACATACAATAAAAAAAGGATATTAAGAAATACATGGTTTTATTTTAGTTACTTTCGGTCTCCACTGAACTTTCCATTTTAGTTTCATTTCCGTTTCTGCTATACTTGTTTATGTTCATCCCTCTTTAGCTTACCTTTATATGTTCTTTGATGGTTGAGAACTCAATTTCATTCCTTTTGTTCTTCCCTTTTTTTACAACATCACACCTTCCTTAATCAACTAATGATGCATCTCTAATTCACTTTTATTATGCTTAAATGCTTTATAGAAGCATTCACTAGAAGTTATTGGAGAAAATAATTTCTCAATTATGTTGGAAACTTCCCACTAAGTGAAAGTGAAGAGAGTTGACCAAACCCACTAATTTAATCTATTAATTACCAACCATCATGCACTTTAATTCATGTTACACATGAATCATTTAATTGTTAATTTAATCTAACAATTTTCCCATAGCTAGAAAAATGGTTAGAAGAGGAAAGAATTAAAAGTATTCTTGACACACTGTGGCTGGAACTGAACAATTGAAGGTGTGTGTGCTCTTGGCATTTATTTTCTGAACAGTTTATAAATGAAAAATTAATTATGGATGACCACAATCGCATAGCCATAACCATAACGGTTACCGCAACTATAATTTAAAACACTAAACTATAGATATGTATATGGAGGGAGAGACTATGAGGAATAGAGCAATGGAACTTGAAACAATAGCAAGAAGGGTTTTAGAGGAGGAAGGTTCAACTAGATCCAACATTTCACGCTTGAACCAGGATTTTATGAAACCGACATTAGCGGACTAAAAATATTGGTTATGAGTATTGTTATATTTTCAGTTGAGATGAGATCATCAAAATCTTACTAGATTGATTTTTAAGTTGCAATTTTATAGTAACCATCTAATATGAATAGATGTAAACAACACAATTTTGAAGCGATTAAAAGGAGGATTGTTGTTTGCATTATTATGGAGAAGGGAGCAACACAAACTCTATGATTAGCATATCCAATTTTAAGTATTTAAATCGATAAAAAAAAATGAACAATTGATGTTATATTGTTATAGTAATAATTTTAACATACTATTTTGTATTTTTATATATTAATATCTAGTAATTAATTTGATGTAATTTTCTTAATTATTCAATCATAAAAGTAAAGTACGATGCTTAAGATTTTTTTTTCGTAATACATGTTCTATGATGCTTTTTCTTTATTTCCCTACTCAAAAAGGTTTATAAAAAATCCAAAAAATTAAAAAAACAATATATTTATATAATAAAAAATAAATCTAAAAATATTATTTTGAAAACTAGATTTACGACAGATGCAGATCTAATTAGAATTAAATGTCGACAAAAAAAATCATTTTTTTCTTAAAATTATGAAAATAATCAAACGAGGCCCCACAAACATTCTAAGATCATCTATTCATCTGTTCTCTGATTATTTGTAATCACAAATAAAATAATTTAAAATCATTTTTACAAAGTTCACACAAACAAAAAAAAATAGGTGTTACAAAATTCATAAAAAGCCCAGCATAACAAATTAGCAGAATTGTTATTGGTAGCAAAATAATAATATAATAGTGGATATAAAATATTTCTTTATAATAAAAATCTGGTTATGGTAAATATTTTTATTATACGAATAACTACACACAAACAAATTTTTGAATTCATCAATAAATTATTAATATTTTTTTATAATATGTTTTCTATTATTATTATTTTAATACTGCAATGGTAACATTTCAATATTAAAATCAAATCTCAACTCCAAAAAAAATATAGATAATGAGCATTGTTATATTAAAGAATAGGAAATAATTCAAATAAAATATAAATCAAATATGTGTTATAATGCATACAACTTTTTATATCTTATTATCTTTTTTAATAGAATAAATGTAAAAAAATCAATTTCATTATCACAATTAAATCAAATCAAATATATGGATTTTTTTCTTAAGCTAGAAATATTGTTTTTCTATAAGGATCAATGATACATTGTGCTCTTT